>JAOTON010000073.1:0-330000 GCA_034440635.1 Lepas anatifera | reverse complement strand
GTGCTCAACAACTGAGTCGGCTGCAGCCTCAGGCCCGTTCACCGTGTGACCGGCAAGTACCGTCAGTGAGGCGGCAGAGCCGGGCCATGTGTGTGGGCGTGCCGAGGGACCGTTTCCGACGCTAGTTCCGGCCGCCGAACGCAGGTTTGGCAAGCAGGGCTGTGTTGCCAACCGCTGGGAGCGCCCGGTCCACCGCCACAGTCTGCAGGCTAGAGGTGTGGTCCGGAATCAGGCGGGATCCAGTGCCGTGGCCGCACCACTTCAGGCACGAGTGGTGAATAAAGCGCGGACTATGACCGACCTCAAGCGCCCTGCCCACCTGCCTGTCCCCTGTCGTCTTTATCGAGGTAAAAAGTAGGGAGCTCTGGGCTGGCACTGGTCTGGGTAGTGTACTTTTTCCCGCCGCCGTTTCGGTGGGCTCGATGTGCCGTGGCGGTCTGTGGCGGCGCCTATGGCGGCCGGACACCGCCACTTCCCGTCCCGCGCCACGCCGTGACGCCCCGGTCTCGTGACTTCATCGGGGTGGAGCGTTCCCACGGCAGAGCCGTGAAGTGGCAGAGAATCTGTATCTGTGGATGATCGACCGGCCGAGCACGCCGCGTCGGTGTATCAGAGACGTGATGGCCCCGTGAGAGGGATGGCTTTCTCGGCAATGGGCTGGTACTGTTCTGAGAGTATGTGTCATGTTAACGTGCGTGAAGGAGAGCTGTGGAGGTGAGCTCCCGACTCCGCACTATGGATAATGCAGTGCCCGTGTATCCAGCGTTTCTTCGGGTCGGGGAAACTGGAGTGATGGCTCGCTGTGAGGAGTGTCAGCTTTTCAGCTGCGCACTGTGCCCATCGTCATTTCATCTGAATCACTATTTCACAATAAAGCATCATCGGCCACAGTTTCTCTCACTTAGCGGCTGTTTCCGGGGAGCGATGAATGAAGCAGCGGGACCAGAAGCACACCCAGCAGAGAGCTTGGAAGGGGAAAGGGAACTGGCGTTTTCCGCTAACATTGATCAGGGAAACTCACTTTGCAACATCGTTGGCCGATAGTTAGCTGCTGATGATATTACAATAAGCTCGTTGGTGTGTCTGTGTGTGTGGGAGAGGGGAGGAGTGACGAATGTATCGGAGCAAGATACTTATCTGCTCAGTCCACCCTTGATAACTAACGAAAGTCATTTCCTAGGTTCAACACAGGCATTTTCTAACCGTGACCTTGAAGGATAAGCATACATTTGTCTGACGCTGGAAACGCAGTTGTGACTTCGTAGTTGAGCTAGAAGCCATTCCGGTCGAACCAAACTTACACTTATACGGGGTCTCAATTCCGTCTTATGTTTGTTTCACTGTCGTCGGTACGTATTGAACACAAAATCGGAACGACGATGGGTATGTATTTGATCCCGTTGGGTGCGCTGGATGCATCTGCTGTACACAATTATCTTGCATAGAGTGCCGTCAACCTCCTCTTTCTTCGGACTGATTTCCGGGCACCAGCAAAAATGCATACAAAATGTTCAACAACAACTTAGTAGCGTGAGGAATAAATCCAGGTAATGCCCGGTGCTTCAATAAAGAGCGCAGGCCCATCCGGTGCCTTCTGGGGCTTCCACCATACGATCGCTGCTGGAATCCACCAACACTCGTAATGGTCTAACCGTGAAACCTAGCCACCTTCATTATTCTGACAGAAATACCTCCAACTAACAACAGTAGCAGCCTAGCCACTTCCTCATTATTTACTGGCTAAAAATGCGTGAATGTCAACACGTCTTCCCGCCGAAATCCAAGTAATCAAGTTCAGAAACAGTGTAGTCTCTCGTATTTACACCTCTCACGTGACGAGCACGTGAGTCGCCTATCCACTAAGCACGTCAGTGACGTTGCCACTCGTCCATCACGGCTGCCCGGACGGTTAGACTCTCTCCGGGTCCGCGGCGGGCTGCGGGACAGGCTCGGAGTTGGCTGGAGCCGACTCCGGCGCCTCCTGAATCCGGACGAAGCTCTTGATGAACTTGGCCACGCTCTGGTCCACTCGGTCGATCTGCTGCTGCACGTCGTCGGCCATCTGCGCCAGCGTTTTGTCTTTCACCGAGTCGCGCACCTGGACGAACATCCTCTTCAGTGGCGTGAAGGCGTCCTGGAGATTAACACTGGGTTAGACCAACCATACCAGCCAGTGCAGTGGCGTCAAGCCTACAAGTTTCCCAACCATCAGCGGTCCGAGGCCGGCTTGTATCGTAGCCCACGTCCCGAACAATTTCCGATCGGGTGTTCAAAACAAGCCAAGTTAGTGTTTTGTCAACACGTACATTGAACTACTATAATGATACTTTTCGCACATATATTTGTATATAAACATTGTCCAAGTTGTTCCCAGTTCGGTTTTTCAGTCGGAGTCTCACTAAAGTCATCACGGGACTTGTCACGGAGACTCCGACCCCACCACCCGAACGAGCTACTCCCACAATGAAGGGTTAATTTAGAAGCCAAAGTTTAACTTCCCACGAGGCACAGGGATGGCCGCCCCGAGCAGGTCCCACTCTCACCATTCAGTTGCCGGCCGACCTGCGTCGGATAAATGTTGAGCACCGCAGCGTCTCTGGGGAATCGATCGCAAGCCTGCACATGCACTGCCACTGCATTTTCCTGAGCAGTGGGCCGGAGCCTAACGCTCTACCAACTGAGCTACCAGGGCGGGGCGGATGATTTGGTAAAATACAACAAAGAGAAAACCTGACGAAATAAGGCAACAAATTTTATTTACAAGCAAGACTTGATAAAAAATGTGCACTAGACCAGAAGCAACACTGGGTTGGCCAAAAAATATCCGAGTATTGTTTACCGCCTCTAAATTTCTCGATTTTTTTATCTCGCCAGGGTTTGTGTTGAGGCGCTGATCACTAGGGCCTGATAGTGGGAGATTGTTTTTCCTGATCGACCGGCCGAGCGCGCCGCGAAATCCCTCTATCTTTGTTGATGTAAAGTCATTTTGAGTCGGGCCAACTAATTGTGATGGCATCCATGTACCGGAAGTAATGGAAGTGTTGGTAAAATTGCCGCTACGTATAAAAAATGTCATTTTGAACCGATCACCAAACCGGTATCGGTAACCGATTGGGCCGATTGCCGGTTGACGCGTATAATATCGGACCGTGGGACACGTTACATTGGGGAATTGGGACTCCTGTTTAAAGTTCGTGCACCTGAATCTGGCTCGACAGTGCCTGTCACATGTGCCATTGTCCAGACTTTCCTCCCCATCATTCATCTAAGCCAGGTCGTGCGTACTCGCCGTGATGTTCTAACGCCAGTACTGCATGCAACAATGTGCACGTTGAACGGAGACCTTGGGTCTCACAGCCAACATCGCCGGCAGCGATGTTGGGCGTGACCTCTGCCTGACCTCTGCCTGACCTCTGTCCGCCCCTGCCTCGCGAGGAAAATCAGGCACTCGACAAATGTTGGCCCGGAATTAGCGAGGGTTGGGAACTTCCAGATTTTCTTTGGTCCGGTAATCAGTGGGCCTTTTAACACCGGCTAGTAACTACAGAGTCGAAATTGAGTCGGTCAGTGCGGTCAGAGTGAATGACATTGTGTCTAATTAGGTGAGATTGCAATGCCTGCACCCGTTGCGGGGAAGAGAAAAAATAGGCGCCGCGTATGGCTCCGCGAACGGACCCCGCCAAATTTGGGCGGTAAAATGCATGAAACTGGGGCAAAAAATGAACCTGTCGCCGACCCCTCCCTTGTTGCAACCCCACATCCGTAAAAAGGGCCCATATACCGGAACATAGAGAGAAAAATGTCAGTAAACGGTGAGGTACCGTTTCTCGTCTCGTTAAAGATCTAGGGCATATTTGCTCAGGGCGGGGTCTACGTTTGTTCTATTTTAGGGCCTGTTCAGCACGATATTTCACGTTTGTAATAATTCTGTTGCACCGTTTCGCGCATGTGCGGGAACGAGATACAGGGGCGTTAATTGAGCGCGATGAATTTTTCGCCCTAGATTTCTTTTCCCGAGTTAGTGAAGGTGTATGTACATTGGTCCGTGCTACTCAGCGCATCCGTGCTACTCTGCACCCGGGCGGGTCATTGCTCCCCGTGTAGCTGTTTCCGCCGTGACGTAGTCTATGCCGGTCCCAGTGAAGCTACTGGGCCATTTTCCGGATAGTCGGTCCTGGAAGGTCTGTTGAAGCGAGACATATCCAAACTCCCACTGTCACAATGACAGATGTTTCTCTGTTGCAGCTTCCTAAGCGTCGCGCCAATAGAGAAGTGAGCGGAACCGTCGTTCTTTAACGTGTCTATGAGAAGAAATTTTCCCTCGAGGACTCGAACTTATCGGATTTCGACTCACTGCTCCCTTCCTCAGTGACTGGTTACAAAATTCTCCCATTTCTTCCCCATTTGGCTGATATCGATAATTTTTGGATGAGGAGGTGTCAGGCCCCAGCCCCCCCCCTGCTGCGTCACGTGTTCCGATCAGTTGCCCGTTCGCGGACTCCGTGCCGCGCCGGCGTCCGATTCAACAGCGGGCCGCCTCTGCACACTGCAGGGTGCGTCTCTTTTCCTCATTTCGCCCGGCGCCGCGACGGTGCCCGGTCGATTTGACGCGGCGGCAGCCAGCGCAGTCAGGGCGCGCCGCGGCCAGGAGCGGGCAGACCAAGGTCACAGGACGCAGAGTGCCATGGTGCTCCATGGACGCGCGCGGGAGCGGTATGATCTGCCCAATTCGCGATGACACGGCTATTTGGAAGATACCCAAACCGACACCACAGCGGCCCGCAGTCGAGACAACTCGTGGCATCAGACTATCACCCAGTACAGGAGTCGCAGTGTTTGTAAATAATCATATTGATTCGATGTTCCACCCTGCAGGCGAGTCTGGCCGCTCATGTCATATACTCCAATTCGTTAGATTGGGTTTGCTAGGGAAAAGTGCAACGAAGTAGAGATGGTGCGGGGCTTTATCTTAAATTGAGGCGGACTTTTCGGATGCCCACGGTACGGCAAACGAAATAGGGTTTTCTTTAGAATTAAATGCTCGAGTCTCCACGTAAATTTATGAAAGTTCGGCGCTGCAAAATTGATGTAGCATCATAGGCGTAGGAACCGGGGGGCCAGGGGGCCACTGGCCCCCCCCCACTTTTCTGGGATGGGCCCCCGCAACGGAGATAAGAATATCAACAACTGTAATATCAAGCAAGAAACTCAAACTGTCCCGATAGCTTGCCCGGGAACCCCGTTAAACTTATCTGTGCCCCTAAACTAAGTTGAGGTCCTATGAGTTGATTTTAAGTTCCCCTAAGCTTCTCGGGGCCCCTGAACTGGCCTCTGATGCCATACGAGCTAATCTGGGCCCTTTGAGCTGAACTGAGCGCCCCTGAGATGGTTTGGGCAGCATGAACTGTTCTAGGATGCCTAAACTGAGCTAGGAGCCGTAACCTTAAACAGGGCCCCGTGAGTTGGCCAGAACCTATATCCACCGACCTGGGGGCCCCTGAGCTGAGCTGGGACCGTAAAGTTAATATTGCCCCTTGAGCCAATCTGGATCCCCTGTGATGCACAGAAGACCCTAAACTTATCTGAGGCCCCTGCACAGGAATAGGGCCACTGCTCTGAAATTTGGTTATAAGCTTTAATTGAAACCCTGAACTGTTCTCAAGCCCCAAATATGCCGACAAGGGGCCCTGGATGAGCCGGGCCCTTAAGTTTATCTGGTCATCAGAGCTAATATGGGCCTCTGTGTTGAACTGAGGGCCCCTGAGATGGTCTGGGACCCCTATAAGGCTTTACAGCCACTGACCGGGCGGCCGAGAGCTTGAATGGGCCCCTTGAGATGTTCTGACAGTGGTGTAGCCAGGGGAGGGGTCTCAGGGGTCCGCGGACCCCCTTAGGCTGACCTTATGCACTAAAAACACAAAAATTGATTTCGGGGCCCTGAGCCTGGTCTCGGGGGGCCTCCCGAGCTTGGTCTCAGGAGGCCCCCGATAATCGGTATCGAGGGCTGCAGAGTACTGAATATTGATCTTGGGGGACCCCTGTGCTCAGTCTCAGGGAGTCCCGAGCTTGGCCTCAGGGCCCCCGAGCTTGGTCCCCCCCGAGCTGGGTCTCACGGGCCTTTCGATCTTGGTCTCACGAGCCTTTCGATTTTGGTCTCAGGGGCCCCCGAGCTTGGTCTCAGAGGCCCCGAGCTTGGTGTCTGGGGGCCCTCCGAGCTTGGTCTCAGGGAGCTCCCGAGCTTAGTCTCAGGGGGCCCTTCGAGTTTGGAATCAGGGCCCCCGAGCTTGGTCTCAGGGGCCCCCGAGCTTGGTGTCAGGGAACCCTCCGAGCTTGGTCTCAGATAACCCCGAGCTTGGTCTCAGGGGACCCTTCGAGTTTGGTCTCAGGGCCTCCGAGCTTGGTCTCAGGGGCTCCCCGAGCTTGGTGTCAGGGAGCCCTCCGAGCTTAGTCTCAGATAACCCCGAGCTTGGTCTCAGGACCCCCGAGCTTGGTCTCAGGGGACCCCCGAGCTTAGTCTCAGATAACCCCGAGCTTGGTCTCAGGACCCCCGAGCTTGGTCTCAGGGGACCCCCGAGCTTGGTCTCAGGGATGCCCCCAAGCTTAGTCTCAGGCCCCCTCTCCCCGAGCTTAGTGTCAGGGGCCCTCGAGCTTGGTCTCAGGGAGGCATCCGAGGGCATCTGATGCATAAGGCTGACCGTATGCACTGGAAAACACGAGCATTGGTCTCGGGGGCCCTGATCTTGGTCTCAGGGGGCCACCGAGATTGGTCTCAGCGCCCCCGAGCTTTGTCTCAGGGGCCCCGAGCTCGGTGTCAGGGGCCCTCCGAGCTCGGTGTCAGGGGCCCTCCGAGCTTGGTCTCAGGGGCTCCTGATCATCGGTATCGAGGGTTCCAGAGTACCGAACATTGATCTCGGGGGCCCCCTGAGTTCGGAGGGGACCACGATCATTGGTATCGAGGGCTCTGGAATACCAAATATTGATCTCGGGGGCCCGTGAGCCTGGTCTCAGGGGCCCTCGAGCTTGGTCTCAGGGGACAACCGAGCTTGGTCTTAGGGTGAGGGGGCAAGCTTGGTCTCATGGGCCTTTCGATGTTTTGTCTCATGGGCCTTTCGATCTTGGTCTCACTGGGTCTCGACCTTGGTCTCAGGGAACCCCGAGCTTGGTGTCAGGGGCCCTCGAGCTTGGTCTCAGGGAGCATCCGAGCTTGGTCTCAGGGTCCCCTCGAGCTTGGTCTCAGGGGCCCCGAGCTTGGTCTCAGGGATTCAGGGCCCCCTCGGGGTGCCCCGACTATTGATATCGAGAGACTCATGAGTGAGGCACGAGCATTGGCCTCATAAGACCCAGAGTTTGGTCCCAGGGGCCTCCAGGCCCGGGTTCAGGACCCCGAGCATCGGCATCGAGGGGCTCCAGAGCACCGAGCATTAGTCTTGGGGGGCTCGAAATATTGATCTTGAGGGCCCCGGAACATCGGTGTCGAGTTACTCCTGAGAAAAGCGCGAGCATGGGTCTAAGGGTGCCCCTGAGCCTGATCTAAGTGGGACCCCGAGCTTAGTCTTAGGACCCCCGGGCATCAGCATCAAGGGGCTCCGGAGTATTGGTCTAGGGGAGCAATTATTTTAGAGGCCTGCAAATGGTGATTTCAGAGGGCCCCCGAAAGTTTGGATGCAGTGGTGTAGCCAAGGGGGCCCTAGGCGTCCGCAGACCCCCACCCCTTGGGCCAATCTGAACCACTGCAAAGGATTCTCTGATCACGGGGCCCCCAGAGTCAGTCTCAGGGGCCCCTGAAGATTCGTTCTCAGGGCGTCCTGAGTCGGCCTCACGGCCCCCGCCCTGAGAGTCGGTCTCAAGGCCCCGAAAGTAGATTTTAGGGGTCCCAGAGGGTTGGTCTCAGGGGCCCCAAAATTCGCTATCAGGGGCCCCGGGAGTCTGTCTCAGGGGAGGGGGCCGAGCTAGTCTCAGGGGCCCCCAGAGAGTGGTTCTCAGGGCCCTGCAACATAGTCTATTTCAGGGGGCCCCTGAGAGTCAGTCTCAGAGAACCCCAAGAGTCGGTCAAGGGGACCCCAAGATTCTGTCTTAGGGGAACCCGAGATTCGGTCTCGGGGTTCCCCTGAGAGTGTGTCTCAGAGAACCCCAAGAGTCAGTCTCAGAGCACCCCAAGAGTCGGTCTCAGGGGGCCCTCATAGTCTCACGGGCTTCTCTCTCAGGAGTCAATATTTAGTTTCAGGTGGCCCCGAGAGTTAATCCGGGGGTCCGAGAGTTAGTCTAATTTGATCCGCAGAGTGCTGGTTTCAGGGGGCCCCAGAGGGGTAATTTTGGGAGCCCTCGAGATTTAGCCTCAGACTGTGCCCCCTCCCCGAGTTTTGGTATAAGCGGCCCCGAGAGTCAATCTCAGGGAGCACCCAAAAGTTAGTCTCAGAGGGCTCCCGGTTGTCAGTCTCAGAGACATCCGAGAGTTAATCTCGGGGTTCTGAGAGTAATTTCCAGAGGTACTCCCGAGTTTTGGTCTCACGGGCCCGGAGTTAGCCTTAGGCCCGCGAGAGCTAATCTGTAGCCTCCGAGTCAGTCTCAGGAACGGCAAAGACTTAGTCTCAGAGGTGATTCCACCCTCCCCCTCCCGAGGTGTTTTTCTCAGGGGCGCCCTAGAGTAAGTCTCAGAGGGCTCTCGGAAGTCATTCCCAGCCCCCCTCCCCCACTCCAAAGACAGCCTCAGGGGACCCCAATAGCTAATCTGGATGACCACGATACTCAGTCTCAGCCCCCCTCCAGAGCAAATCTGGGGGCCAAATAATTAGTCTCAGAGGTGCTGCCGATAACTAATCTCAGGAGCACCGAGAGATTCTCAGGGGCCCCCAGTTTTGATCAAGAGGCGCCGTGAATCGGTCTCCGAGACCCACTGAGATCTAATCGGGAGAGCGGCCGAAAATTAGCTTTGTGAGCGCCGCCAAGTGTTGGTCTTAGGTGGCCCCAGAGCTCAAATAAAAAATTTCACAATCATATGCCTCGGAAAAAATGTACCTACCCCTATTGCGTACTAAAAAAGCACAAATTGAAACATGTCGATCAGGCACCATTAACGAAGGAAAGGCAAAAATTAATCTAATTTTACCATAAGAGCAAATCGAACCGGGAATTGGGCACTTTAGTCAATTTTTTAATATATTAGCTTAACACCAATAACTACATTCCTAAATATTCTGAAATAAACAACTTTCCAATATTTTCGTAGGAAACCAGACAAACAAGGGTAATGAAAGAAATTGATGAGCATAATCCCAAAAAGAAAAAATAGGTATGAAAGGTTGAAAATAACAATAACATAGTGAGCCAAGGCGATAGATATCTTGAGCGCCTTTTGTCTTGGTAATTTGCTCGTTTACAAGATAGCAAGGGTAAGGAAGTAACTGGATCTCAACAGGATCTGTCGACGGAATAGAGGTTATGTAACGTTCGGGACACACTACCATATCCCTTGTATCTTTATTCGTTTTTTTCATTTCTTTGGAAATTTCCTGATTAAGAGTCCATGGATTCGACACCAGGATATAATTGCTAATCATTTCCCGTAGAAGATAATTTCTTCGTACTCAAGACGACTGACCTCCAATAACTTCATGTCTGATTACTCGAGTGAATTGAAGTAGACTCAGGTTTAACATCATGCGTGCATCAACATTGAACTTCCCGAAATATGGCTCAAAGCTGTTATTATAGCCACGCTACCATTTAAGGTATGAGTCATCCTTAATATTTGGTGACCTTAGTTTACCAACACTTGGTCGGATCGAAAAAAACCAAGCTATAAACAAAATAAGAAAGAATGCTTAAAAAGGCACAACAAAATTTCCTTCGTGTGAATGTTATAATGTTAAAATACTATACAAAAGATATAGGAGATGGGCCCGGTTACTAAGGGGACCCCGGCATGGGGCCCCCGACGGTAGTCGGACCCCTCCTTGGCTGAATCCTGGCTACGCCACTGTGTTCTGAGACTCTGTATCAGCCACCCTACGACCCCTAAGCCTAGCTGGGGCCCTGAGCTAATCTGGGTACCGCTGTGCTTAACTGGGGCCTCTGATCTGGTATGGGGGCCCTGAACTGTTCTAGCATCATTGAGCTAAGCTGGGATCCGTGAGCTTGAACAAGTCCCTTGAGCTGTTTTGAGACCCTACATAAGTCGACCTGGGGACCTCCGAGCTGAACCGGGCCCCTAAGCTAATCTGGCACCCTGTGCGAATCTGGAACTCCCCTGTGATGAGCTTCTAGGGGTCCTGTGCTTATGTAGGGTCCCTTGATAAGCTGGTCCCGAGGCTAATGCACTGGTCTAGGCCCTTGAGCTGACTGATCTGGGTTCCTGTGCCATGGTCTGGACCTTGGGGCCCTCCGAGATAATTTAGCGGTCCCTGGGTGGCATAGGAATAGGAACCGGGGGTCAGGGAGATATTGCCCCCCCTTTGAGGTGGGCTCCCGCAACGAATATACAACTATCAGCAACTGTAATATAGAACAAGAAACCCAAACGGGTCCGATAGCTTGTCAGGGAACGTTCAAGTTCGGTAGTACGCTGCCTGCAAGCCCCTGGAGGAGGAGCGCTTCGTAAAAAAGCCAAGGCACCTACTACCCGAGTGTTGCCAAATGAGTCCCGAGAACTGGGCCCAATCAAACTCCATCCCAATCCCAACACAAAATATGAATCGGACACAGACCCCGCACCAAATGCCGAGCAACAGTCGTCCCTGAGCCATCGAAAGGCGCGACGTCTTTCGATGCTAGGGTTATATGGCGTCGCCAACTCTTTCCCTGTTGGAGGGGTTTCTTGGGAGTCAAATCGCTCCTTGCACAAGGAATCTGCCGTGCCTTAAACCCGAGTTGGTCGCGTGGAAAGCAAGGCTGCTAACCACTATAACACCATGCCCACACCTCCTCGGCATCACAAAGCTGGCCATCAAGTACCTACATTGCACTTGCAGTCATGCTGGAACTCTGCATTTTAGGCATCGAAATATAGCTAGGCGTATTTATTGTGATCAGGCTTCACCTAAATCAATCTCTAATGATGGCAAGAAGAGATCTGTAATAACATATATAAATGTTCCCATTTTCGTCATTGAATAAGAAAATACAAGTTGATTAGGCATAGCGAAGTGAGGCTATTTGGTATCAAAGCATTGTCTGTAGTTTTCTAAACAGTTCCTAATTTTGCCAATGTGATGAAAAGTTTTGTAGATGTGATGTGTACTTAGCCGCGCCAATTTGTTTCAGTAACAAAATTGTCCAATTTTTTGCTCAATGGCTAAGTATCCTTGGACACCATGCAAACGTCACAAGCTTGCTTATGGTCTTGCGTGATGTCCAAGGAGATACCTGATTTAATGCTGAAGGTAGGAGGATGCCCTTTGTTCATAAGCGTATTTAAATTAAAAAAAAGGGGGCCTAAACATCTGTAAATATAAGAAACGCGCTCACGGTAAAAAATTATTGAAATCCTCCAAAAAAGCTTAAAAATGTATTTCGTATTTGAAATGGGTCTTGGTAAAAAAACAAAAAATGTTTTTTTGGCGTTTTACTATGATTTGGTATCAAATAGGTACAACTCGAAATCATAGGGCAAAATTTAATTTCTCAATTTTCCATATATTGACATCCTTGTGTGCATGCGTGCCTTATTGACACCAAACGAGCTAACTGATCTTTTTTTATAATTACGGGCCCCCGTGGACTGGGGCCCCCCTTGAGGTGGGCCCCCCTCTAAGGTTGGCCCCCCACTTTTCAAACCGTTCCTACGCCCCTGTGTAGCATTATGTTCATACCAAAGAGCAATAAAAAGGTATTTAAATTATTATGTTTGCCCGTTTATCTCTGACAAGCTTATCGTCCACTCAAGGAACCATAAAGAGAGACGGCCCGAGTAGGTACCTGACAGAACTCGTCTTGCATTGCTTAAGACTTATCGATGAAACTAGAAAAGCCTGGGGGAGCAGAAGTTGCCCAGAGAAGGTCTGCGACACCGCAGCCCGGTTGGAGATTGGACTGACCTGCACACTCTGGAAGATCTGGCTCTCGGAGACCTGGTTTGCGAAGTCTACGGTGGCGTTGCGGGCCTCGGACGCCACCTCAGAGACGGTCTTCTTCTGTACGGTCTCGTGGATCACCCGCTTCACGGGCGCCAGCCAGGAGCGGAACGTGTCCACCAGGGCCGTCACCGTTTGGAGTTTGAACGGACTGGACCTGAGCAGGAGAGACCAGGGTCACGTGCGCAGAGGGGAGTACTGAGTGCGGTTGCCCGGTGGGAGGGTAAGGGGCATGTGCGTTGAAGGGATACCTGAATGTCTGACCTGGCGAGAGAGTGGGGGTCGTGCGCACGAGGCGTGGTTGATATACTTGACCTGGGTCAGAGGTGTCTGGGGAGGTCGCTTCCTGAACGTGGCTTGGTTTGAATAGTATATGAAGAGGTGCAGTGTTGGGGATAGTGTGACACATAGGGTAAGTGCTGGCAGCAGGTTTTACGCGTCCGTAGTAAATAAACCTGGCTCGTCCATCACATCAGTAAGCTGCGACTTTTTTTTAGAAAATTACGAACCAATGAACTGAAAGTTACGCTATGGAACGAATTTCTGAGTGAACCAAATGATTAAAAATGGAGTCTACTGATTTATTTACAGGGTTAATGAGCCGAGACATTTTTGTGATATGAAGTTCGTACACTAGTTAAATAACTTTTTTATTCCGCAAAGATCAATGGCTATACAACCAACATTAGAACGGTAAAAAAGGCGCCTTCTATTGGTACTAATCTTGGTTTAGGACTTCGGATGCAGGTGAGCTTAATAAATCATTAGGTTACGTACAATAAGATCACCGTCATTCTCTCGAAAGCTACCAATAAACAAAACAGATATTTTCCATACTGATGAAACACAAACCCGGTGCAAAAGTGGTTTGCGTATCATTCGATCAGCATCCTACAATAATGCATGATGTGGCCGTCCACGAGTTCCGATGTGCATGGGTTCCGGCTACGGTTACAGATCAATAAAAATATATCCCTCTTTCCTTCCCGTCAATGCTCATGCTCCATTTCCAAATTGTAAAAAACAGCTCTGCCTCACTTCTGCTAGGTCACCAGTGGCCTACTTTCTTTGATACATGCTTATCATATGTCATATACGTCACTCTCCTAACGGTATATCTAGGAATATGTTTTACGGTTCGGGTGTCAGCCTGCATTGTAAGTAGTATTTTGTAATGTGAATGTGCTACTGCAATCTGTAAGTGGGAGGATACAGGTCCGATATCTTACAACGCTGGCCCATGCTCGACCCCAGTCCCGATAAAGCTCCACTGATCCTCTTCAAAAGAGTCAGGGCGAGGCAATGTGAGCTCGGTAGTCGGTGCGAAGAAAATGCCAATTAAATCAAACCTGACTAGATAAAAAAATCCCAGTTGCCTTGCAACAGTTTGATGAAGCTGGGAGAATTCAATTTTATGGGGAAAATGACACTATTAGCCTTCATTTTCCATTCTGAACGCATATACTGCCCCTACTTTAGGGCAAGTAAATAACCTCTTTGTACCAATTTAAATGAGTCTGTTCGCTCTCCTTGGTAAATGAATACATCATCAAACCCAACGACTTTTTAGAGACTCTGAAACATAAAAAGGCCGTAAGTGAACACTTGGTCAAGGGATAACAGCGCTATTGATAAACAGATAACGATAGCTCGGATTTGACCAGTGCAATGGTCCAAACTCCAAAGTACGAGTTTTCCTTTGCACATGAGTGGGTTTGGACGGAACAGTTCAAATCCCGCCCTGTTTAACTCTGCACCGCGCGGAGATATTGAGTTAAGATTTCCTGAGTTGAGCTCTGCAGCATCATAATAACCAAGGTAAAAAAGGTCAATAGCCAAAATGAATATCGTGTGTAAATATACATACCTATCCGAACCAAATCATACTAAATTCACGGTGTTGGTTTTGCATCTGGAGTCCGTTTGCGCCAATAGGCTAGACTTTTTAGATTTATTCTTTTCTACGCTTATACATTGCGAAAAATAAACGCCATCGTCCAGACCAGTTCCATGAATTAAGTCGGGTACGCATATTCATATAATCCTGTTAATGGCATTATTTTTGTTCCCCAGTAATTCCTTTATTCGCACATCCATTCAAAATGATTGATCCGTTCAACGTCACACAAATCAAAACCTAAAACTCTGGCTTATCCTTGTTTTAGAACTATGATAAATGGCGAACGATAGGGACAAATCAATTTCGGGCGAGACCTCTGAAACATAGCCTGGTCTTTGGCTGGGAGGTAACCCGTAACAGTTCTGGGCGAACTGAGTCCCGGAAATCCTCGGTGGCACGTAGGTCAGCACACCATTGTCTCAGATCAGGTTAATTTTCGAGTTTGACTCTTTATCACCTTGTCACCAGCATTCGGGGCAGATTCAGAGGTACTCGAATGGGTGTTGATAAGGAACCGAACCACGAGGCTAGCCTTCGTCATGATGATAGTCGTCGACGCGCCCAGAACCAAAATGATGATGATGTCATAGATACGAGAAGCTTACTTCTGAGGTGTGTCCACGGCCTCATCCGGTTGACTGGAGGCTTCGCTGAGCAGGCCGACTGAGCCGTCCACCACCGGCTCCTGCGGGTAGGCGCTGGCCACACAGACGGCAGCCAGCAGCAGCGCAGCGTATGCCTGGGTCCTCATCTGACGGCCAAACCACAGTCAGTACTGTTACTGACCTCCACACCACTTTCTAGTACAGAAAACTAATAGATCCAATATACACATCAGACAACGAGAGAATCCAGGTGAAAGCAAAATGGCTGAATATCAATGTTGCACTGCTCGGAAAAGTCACGAAACGCCAGACCTGGACACCACATAATTTTTCGTTACTCCGCTAATCAGCTAACTTTGTTGGCTATTCCGGGGATGTAGTGGCAGGGCGTTTCCTAGGCGGATCCAGGGGGCCACCCAAGATTGGAGGCCCACTCCGATTCAGGGATAGGAGGCCCCTTTAAAATCTGGCACCTATGGAAAGAAATTCGTAGCGACGCCCATGGTACCATGGCGGGCACTAAAGTCTTTGAAACTGAACGCGAACGCCATCCGTTGTGCCGGACCCGGGCATTGTGTTTGATGGCTTATCACTTATCTCGCTCGTTCTGTTCTGTCCCAACACATGAAAGCAGGGTATTTCCTTTACATTGTCGATGAGAGACACCCTTCCTTTACGGGACAATGTGACATAGTGATGTCCATTATTGTGGGTATCGCTGATATTGTATTCTCTGAGCGCAATTACCAATTCTGAAAAAGTGCCACGTATCTAAATTGTGCCTTAGTCCTTGATCAGTGTGTTCGTTCGGGTATGTGGGCATGCTAAATTTGCGCCTCCGAAATCGCTGCATGCTCCGATGCCACATACCTCGATCTGAGTTTTGGTGTGCGACGTGAGAATTGGAGTCCGGATCAGCTCAGCACGTGCTCACTTCTTCAGTACCACCCAGCGACTGATGCAGCTGGCTCGGCGGCGCGGTCTACTAGTACTGTCGAGGACGGCGCTGATTCACGCGTCCCGCCCGCAGCACCCGCGCGTCATCACTTCCAGCAACGCCGGCGACCACCCGGGCAGAGGCTACCCAGCCCCTGCCACATCCAGGGCAAGCTCTGCACCGAGTAGCTAGGCACGCCGGCTCAATTATGGTTCGTTGCTTTTGTCATCCAGGGCATCCAAATGTTAGCGTATACAGTTCCGTTAGGCCGTGAGTGAGTCATATGTCACCTTTTTACGCCTCTGACGGTGCCAATATGCGTCTGTACTTGGTAGTAATGGCGTGCTATCCTGGCACGGGTTGGAGTTTGGACGCTACGATCTGGGACCATCCGGAGTCGTGGCGTGAGCTAGTACGGACAGCAGGGTCACGTGATGCAGTCCAGCCGGTCCACTTTCGGTGACTCAGATTTCATTACAGATCCGGGGGCGAGGGTCAGAAGAGGTGATACGAGGTCACAACGGGAAGCATTGTGTATGTACGATTTCTCTTCCCATGTAGTTGGTGAGATCGGGGCTAGTTGCAGCCAGGGCTGAGTTGAGACGCTAGCGAAAGCTCCGCTGTTTTTCGCGGTTTTTTATTAAAGATGAGTTGCAATTGCAACGACGCGTGTACGTGTAACAGTGTAACAGATTTCAGTTCATAAAGCATGATGTGGCTGAAATCACCCGGGAGCTGGTGTCCTTACCTGCTCTTCTAGGGACGAGTTATACGTACCATTTGTCTAACGGAAAGACAGATACGTTCACATTTGTCTATTGTAAGGGAAAATTCCGTAAAAAATTGTATAATATCTTATTTATTGCAACTCTGCATATTGGAAGGGTGCTGAATTAGTTACGCGATTGTTGCATGCTCAACGCTCGCCGAAACATATTATATGGAGGCACTCCTCACTCTAATTACGGATAAGCTAAACGTTTATCTAAATAGATGAAGGCGAATACTTACATTTATTCCCACAGCTCAAGCAGGCTCACGCCTTCCTCACATCAGTAAGGAATATGTGAGACTGCTAGTCGGTTTCCCAAAATTTTGTGACTGCCAGGGGCGTTTCAAAATTCTGGGTGGTATGGGCCCCGAATTGGCAATCACCGGGGGGGCGGATGGGAGACAAATTTTGATCATATAGGCCGTCTTTGAAAACACTAATAACAATGCACTCTAATACACACGCAGGTAAATGTGTGATGGATTGGCCCCCGCAGTTAATATGGTTGAAATACAAAACATCGTTTGAGTCTCAATTTTTTGGGAGGGGGAGGAACGTTTCCCTCTGATTTGCGAGTAGACGGGACGCGTCCGCACGCCCCCTCCTCCTTTCGACGCCCATGCTGTCTGCCTTGTATGATTTTTAAGGAATTCATGCTTGGGTTTGTCCTTAGGTACTCCTTTGGCTTAGATTTTCAGAAACATTAGCATTGATTCGAAGAGGGTAGAAGTTAAAATCTTTATCTGAATAGTAAGCAATTCGTAAAGGTAGATTTTTATAAATATAAACCTTGATAAAACGCTTCGGGAGATCCCAAGAATCAGTCTTCTCGGAGGGGCCACGAGCACTGGTCTGGGCCCCCGAGTCCAAGCATCTATCTCTCGGGCCTCCGAGCCTTGGTCTTGGGGCCCTCGAGAATCGCTCTCTGGCCCCTCGAACGTGGTCTCGGGAGGGGGGTCCCGTGAGTGATGCTTGGGACCAATGTTCCGGACTTCCGAGACTCCAAGATTCTCGAGAGCTTCCAAGATCAAGTTCGGGGACCCCGAGAGTGGTGCTCGGAAGCCCTCGAGACCATAGGCGGATCCAGGGGGGCAAGGGGGGGGGCACGTGCCCCCCCGATCAACCCTCAGCGCCCCCTGAAAGGTCGATGGCGCCCCCTGAAATGTCGCTTCCCACCCCCCCCAGGATGCGAAAGTCGGCGCCCACCGATAGGATTTGGCGCCCACCTGATAGCTTTTGCCGGTCATAAGTGGCGCCCCCTGGTCCGGATGGCGCCCCCCCCGGGAAGGTGCCCCCCCCGATCGGCAATCCTGGATTCGCCTATGCTCGAGACCGATTTTCGGGGGACCAAGAGCCCCGAGCCGAGAGCGATGCTCAGGGGCTCTGAGATCGAAGTTTAGGGTCCCTTAACCCTCGCCCCACCTTGGCCATCGATGGTCCCTCCTAAGGTTTTTTTAGAATAAGGGGAAAACGACGAGCTGCAGCACCACGGTTGAGTGGTCCTTCTCTCCCCCCCCATCATTTTCCCACCATCCCTGACATTTTTTACTCCGGGCCACACTACGTCAGGTCACCAGGCGTGATCAAACAAGGTCATCTCACTTTAACTTTTTAGCTCTACCATAGCTACATTTCTAGGCCAATCGATTTGAAACTTTCTGCACTTGATGACCTCTCCAGGCTCTACCAAATTTATATCCGTGATTTTTCGATTTGGTGACCTGAGGTCAATCAGGTCACGAGGTGACTTCTCCCATAGAAAAACATGGGGAAAAGTTGTCTTATAATCTTATGATAAAGTCACAGAAATTATTCCAAATGCTCAAACTGCTCAGACAAGCATTCTTGCCATCCTTTTATGGTGGGGCGATATTTGCACTTTGACCTATCTGAGGTCCACACAGGTCACCAGGAGCCAACAGCAGTATTTTGACGATAAGTTTTGACCTAATCAAGCCAGAGCGCTGAATCAAACGTCATCGTATATGTCTCGTCACTGGCTTTCATTTCATATACAAGGTTACTATCAGACCTTTCCTAACCTCGGGGTCATGTTAGGTCAAGAGGTGCCCTCTGAAGGTCAAACCACTGGCGGAGGTCATTACGTTCCACATAGCAGAAAAACCCTGGCATTTTCTTACCAAATGTACTTACCAGATCTCAATAGCTCGCATGGCATGAGAGCATTGCATGTTTTAGTGGAAAAAGCCTAGCGTAGCCCAACTTGACCTCTGGAGGTCAAATCATTGGCCTGAGTGCTTAAACATTAGAGTAAAATCACACTGAATTCTCACGAGCTTTCAAATGCATTTTGCAGATTTGCGCTAGCCCCCATATTTTCGGAGTTATGGGACCATCGATGCCCCCTCATAGGGCGAAGGTGGTGCCTGACCCCCGATTGGGCGCGGGTTAAATATATGCCTCTATCAATCTCAGGAGCATCCCCTCGACGAGCATCACATCCTCAACATAAACACATCACTCTTGATTGGGCCCTTCCGGGCTTGGTCTTGAGCAGCGATATCGGGGCCCCTAAGAGTGATATCTCAAGATTGATGCTCGGGGGCTCCCGAGAGTGATTCTCAAGAGCTTCTAAGAAAAAGGTTGGAAATCCCGGGTGATTCTCGGTGCCCCTAAAAATGTTTGGGGGCCCAAGAGACGGTTGCTCACGGGCCCCCACGAGCAATTCTCGGAGGCCCCCGAGTGATTCTCGGAGGCCCCCGAGAGCGATTATCGGGGCCTCCCGAGACCAATGCTCGGGTGCCCCGGAGACTCATTATTGGGGTGCCCTCTAGCTAATCTCGGAGCCAACACTGGTGTTTTATACAGCGCCAACAGTGTCAGTCCGATTAAGTCCTAATATCCCAGGGACATCCCTTAGTTACACCAATGCTCCAAGCACAACCAAATCAAACTAAAGCAGGTCCCAAACACACCCAAGCCAACTTGAATGAGGCCGTACAAGCAAACCCGAAAACCGAATAGGGCTCCAAAATATCCCATGGCGAGGCTGTGGCCCTCATGTCCCCTCCTGGTTGCGCCACTGATTATGCTCGAAGCACTGTCCACGGTCTTTGCTCTATCGGTGGCCACGTTAGTAAAGGTTCTCTTTTACCCTTGTAAAGACTCTTCGATGGCCAGTGGGGTCTAATCTTGGTTCTAATCAGGTTGGTAAAGAACCGAACTAAAATGGTTCTGGGGCTTTAATGGTGTTCTGAAGACTTGCAGTTTATGGCAACCTTCAATGTTAAAGTATTCATGAACTACGCTATTGCCAGATGTTATTGCTGAGAGTTGGCTCTTCTGAAGAGAGAACCACGTTGCGAATTGAAAGGAAGAAATCAACGCTCCCATTATCTTCAACGAGAAGCATAGATTAAAAGTGGGACAGCTGAGGTGATGCTGTAATTCAGTTTTTTTTTAGAATACACAGCAATCTCGCCAGTATCAAGGTATTTTATGGGATTGAATGATCAGCATGTATTTGAATGGGGTTACGTCCTAAAAATGGCGCAGAAATCAGTCAGGGAAACTATGGTCAAGCGTACCAAAAATTAGAAGCTTTTAAAATTGGGTACACGTCTTCTATTTTATGGCACGCTGTTTGTAAAAGTTGGTACGCATCTTCTATTTTTGGGTACGGAAAACAGCATGGGCTTGACAAAATCATTCGGCGCATTTTTGTAACAATTGGCGCATGTTCTGCCTGGCACAGTTCGATTCCCGATAAAATTTTAGGGGGGTTAACAGTCTTGTGAAGAAAACTAAAGTCCGGTGTAATTTTTGCTAATTTTTGAAAGCCAAAAAATGTCTTAAGACGGGGAACCACTCACAAATTTTGTCAGAATTCTCTTCACATCTAGCGAACGCACGTTTCCATAGCGTCATCAGATTCTACGTCATCAAATACCCCTCTGGAATGCAAAGCTCAATTCAAATCCCACATCCTTGAACACGTCTCGGCGTCAAATGCGAGAGTGAAGGTGACGCGTGCGGTGCTAAGTGCGTGGAAATACTGAAAAAGTATGGATATTTTCATCTTATGGTTGATGTGACTATGAGATATTGAAAATTAGGCACATTTATATCATATGCGAAGTTTTGTGGTAAGACTGTGGCTTATCATAAGAGTTGAGGGTCATTTTTTCGTCAATGTCGTCCGCCACTTTGCCCCCATTTTCGTTTTTTTTGTTTATTGCGTATATTTTTGGTTTATTTAATTCATGTAGGCCTTAAAGGAGGCCATTTCTGAAATCTACAGAGCTTGTTTAATATAAATCGACCAGGCATGTAGTGTAATTCTGCAGTTCTAGGTATAAACATGCATATTTACAACAGGAGGTATTCAGTACAATGCAGTTAATATTTGCAACGGTATTTTGGGTTCTTGCAAAATGAAAATGTTGATATGAATGATTGTTAATTTGTATCAATGCTGTTTATATATTAATATGAAGTTTAATTTTGAAATATTTGTTATGGTTTTACTGCTTCAACATGAGCTAAGGATTGTTATTCTTGTCTGCGGGTGCTACAAACATCAAAGTTGATTTTTGTTTTTGCAATGATTATGTTGGTATGTATAATTTTAGCATAATCTCAGTAAATTTGACATGAAGTTGAAGCTGACAATACTCAAAAGAGTCTTTACGGGGCCTAAATCTTCCGAAGACACTGGTCAAGGTGTGGGGAAAATGGCCACGGATATTGATATTGATATATTAATGATGACTTCTTGGGACATTTTGAGCAACCATTTCATCATATGCATAAAAGTTAATACTTAATCTTTATCTAGCCTGTACTTTTGATTGGGCCAGAATTTGTCCCATTTTGTTTTGGACACAGTCAACGATTTGGCTGATACTGCCCAGATTGGTAAGCTGTTCCAGTCAATGGTGGCACAAAATGTGAGATTATTTATTGTTGACTGTTTGGTGGCTTGCTGCTTAACCATTCACAGATGGTGTCCTCTTAAGCAATACCTTGGGGTTGAAAGCTTGATAATTCCGCCAGTTTTCAACTTTAAAAAAACAAGTTTGTATATCACAATTATATTTATTCTTTAAAAGGCTAGGCCAGGCCTTTTCAATCTTTCTTAATTTTTGAGATTACTGATGTGCTTTACCATTTTTGGAGGATGCTTACATAGAAAAACGAACCAAAGCAGAGATATGTGAGGAGATCCCAGCTTGCAAAGTATGACATTTTCAACGAGATATTGTCAGTGCAAGTGCCCTTGGGGACAGGGAGCGAGTGGTGCAAATTTTATCAACCTGGTGCGAATTTGCAAGACTGTGCCGAGGAAGGTGACAAACCAAACAAGTAATGGCTAAATGGTTATTAAGACAGAGGAGGGGGCTTGAGAAAAAGTCCTCAACTAATAACAGAGGTATCATTGTATCGTGCGGGTAGGAATGGGTGCGTTTTTCTCCCTGGTATATGGCATATTGGTGCGAATTTTCGGAGGCTGGTGGTGCGAGAAGTTAAGATGATTGGTGGCGACTTGTCTGGCCTGCTGCCATACTTTGCAGGCTGGAGGATATTGAAACCAGTATTCAGGTCAATACATCAGCAAACGTTCGGGTGGAATGGGAGAGAACTCTGAAGAAGACAAAGAAATATTCATATTCGTGAAACCAAAGAGGATTATAGCTCACAAGTTACTTGGTTTCCGACAGGACTCGACCTCACTGCGCCGGACCACGACGCAACACACGAACACAAGGACAGCCCCCCCTATGGAGCCCTGGCACTCTGTAGGGATTGCCCCCATGTCCTCTCTGGATCCGGCAATGGCTGGTTTGGTCTAAGCAGAGCCTATGACGGGGTAATGGGGTGGCCAGAATGCTCAAGTGCCAGATCTCTAGGCCTTTGCTAGGGTTGCAAAAGGTCCGGAATGAATGTCCTTTTTAGGGCCAAACAGGCTTTGAGGGGCTAGTGTTTTTAATTTTCTCCTCTCTGGACCCATCCCTGCCGAAGTCTCCGGACGACGTGAAACAGCAGAAAAGCCATGGACGCCGGAAGGGAGGGCTCTTGTACATCTCACATGATAAACTTTAATAAAATGATAAGATCTGTGCAGAACTCGCATTTTCCAGGCTTCAAGTCATGGATGGATCAAGGGACCCTTGTCCTGCTCCCCTATTCAACCCTCGGTGCCCCTGAAATATCCCTTGTCATCTCCCCTGCAGTATCAACCTCCCCAGGATGGGATGTGGCAACCGCTAAAAGAGCGGCGCTCTTACGATGGGATTTGGCACATCCGAACACTGGGGAATCCAAGGGGGTGCCAAAATTGGTCATCTTTTCAAGACCTAAAAAAGTTTATTGCACCTACCTCCAAGGGCCAAAATTTGGGCCATTTCGGAAACAATATGCTATCGGATTTTTCTAAATTTGCCTCCCCCAACGTTGCTCCCAGATCCGCCATTGCATCCAACCATGTGCTTGATCATGTGCTTGATCGGAAGCCGTGGTTCCCCCATAGTCGGATTTGGGATCACTGTTGGGGGTGCTCACCGGCGCAGGGAGGGGGGAGGGGTAAGCCTTACCCCCTGGGCTATGTTCCCCGAAAGTGGCCACAAGTTAGCAAATTTTCTTCCTAATCCTTGTTCGGTGATTTTCCACATGTTGGCCCCATATCTCCCCAATGTTGCTCCTCAGTTTGCATATGGGGGAACATGGTGGAGTGGCGCTATCTGGGCCAGAGGCGGCATAAAAATTTCGGTGAGCGCCAAAACCCATGGGGGGACAAATTTTGTCGCTGAGCGTCAATTCTCGCTTCATGGGTAAAGTGGAATTTCAGAGGGACGTCAAACGCCGACTGGGGAAGGGTGGCGCAAATACGCGGGTCCAGGGGGCGGGTGCCCCCCCTCACCCATCGACCCTCGGGGGCCCCTGAGATGGTCATGGCGACCCCTGAAATGGCCACGGTGACCTCTGAAAGGTCGATGGCGCCCTCCCTGAAATGTCGCTTGCCACCCCCTCCCTCCAGGATGCGAAAATAGGGGCCCATTTAAAGGATCTAGCGCCCACCTGACCAAGTTTTTCCGGCCAAAATGTGGTGCCCCCTGGTCCGCATACCTCCCCCTGAAGGTGGCTCCTCGATTAACAATCCTGGATCCATCCATGCTGCTGCATACTTTGCGTGGAGGCAGTAACATCAGGAATAGAGACTGAGGTGCGCCAAGTTGCCACCGCACTCCTGTAATTCGGTGCTACATTGAGCGTACCAAAAATTAGAAGTTGCGTACCCTAAAAATAGAAGACCGACCGGCCGGTGACGTGTGCCAGGAGGGTACAGTTTGAAAGCTCTGTTTGAGCTGGTGAGCGAAGTGACGGTAGAGTGCAGTACTATAGCACATTGACTAAACAATAAACAATCATTAATTGAGCCCAAAAATATTTTTAGGTCATTTTCTTCCGGGTGACGGCCGTCCGAAATCGAGCCGCTTTTGCGTACCCTTTTTTAGAAAAAGCGTACCAAAAAATAGAAGGAGCGTACCAATTTTTGGAAGTACCTTTTTTGGGTACGCTTGACCATAGTTTCCCTGACTGAAATGGGACTTTAGGGAAATTTCAATTTGGATACGAGTGCTTTACGATTTTTAATTGTTGCACAAACTGACCATCTTCAAAGCATGAAAGTAGGCCAGATGAGACCACTGGTCATCTAGAGTTCTCACTAAAGTTTTTTTCAGCTCTACTCAAAATTTGAATTAATCTTTACAATTAGGTGAGCAAGCAATCACTGACAACTAAGACAAGTGTGTCACTCAAATGTTTCAATTTAAAGCATCCTCTACAAAATTTTCAACAACATGTTTTCCTTGCAGACCTACCACATCAGAAATATTTACTAATATTACTTAAACCCACTATGCAACTGTTACTTTTTACAATTAGGTGAGCAATCTGTTTTCTAGAAGTTGTCAAGAAACCAACATTAGCATATTTCAATTCACCTAAAGCTCCCTGTATAAAATTGTGGTCTTTTAAGCTAAATTAGGTAGCTTGTTGAGTTGCAACCCAGAGTCTGAGTCAACTCAGAAGTCTCACTCAAGTCAAGTTTTGCCTGAGTCAGAGTTTGGTTGACTCACTTCCAGATTTGGAACCAAACAAGCTCGGTGGGGGTTGTTTGAACACCTCCAGTTTTTCCGGTGGCATGAGAAATGGTGGCGTGAAGCACCACTGTACTTGGTATACCTTATCCTTGATTAATTCTGCAACTTTCCCCAAAATGTTAAGGTTGGGTCATACAGTTCAGGTCACCAGTGCAGGTCAAGTGACCTCACCTCCAAGAATGTTTAAGGTGGCATAAGTAAGAAAAGGGTTAATTTATTGAATTGAACTTGCACCACATAATGGGCCCACTGAGAACTACAACATATTCCGTGATTTCTCATATTGACAACCTAATGTCAGGTACAGATCACCTCTCCATTGGAAGTGCATGGGAAAACAGGAATTGGGGGCGCACCTACATCTGTCCAACCACAAAAAATGCATAAACTCACAAATAAAGTGGTCCATTCTTAGCTGTAGAGTGTTCCTTCATGTTTTCACTATGAAATAAGACAAATCAAAGCCTAACAGGTACTTCCACGAGCTTAGTTCACACATAAACAACAAATAACAAACATGCACTTCTCTTGGCCGGCACCAATAGCTGTAAAGGAAGTTGAATAATTTTATTGTGGGGAATACAGAAAGTCAGATATTATAGAAACAAAAATTTGCTAATTTGAACTATATTTTGTTGAACAATTTATTGACAGAAAGTTAAAAAGATATACCATTTTCTTTAAAAAGGTCTGTAAATTTAAATGTAATAAAGTGATGAGAATTAACAAATGCCTCAAAGTGCCAGGAACCATTCTCACAAAACTGCATGCAGGACCCAAATTTTTATCTTCAAATTTGAATCACTAGCAGATTCTTAGGGGGCCAAGTTCCCCTCAAAATGGAAAGTATTTGGGCTAATTTTCCTCAAAGAACGATATGTTTTTTACGACTTTTCCTGACTTCCCCTCGCCTCAAACGGTGCTCCTGCATCCCAACCTAACCTAACGATGTCTTGATTTAGCGAGCCGGTCTGCGGCGCACCGAGCCTTCGGCTCTGTATTAACCTAGCCTGCGGCGCCGACAATTGCCTTTGGCGGCCTCAGCTTTGCCGGCTTCGCCGTCAAAGGCTGGGCCTCCTCAGGACTCATTCGCACGCTCCGTGTGCGTGCAGTCCCGATTCGCAACTAAAGTTTATGCAAATTTGGTACGCTTTCACAACAGTGCTTTACCTCTGGTACAACGGTACCAATGGTTCCCATCAGCTTGCTGACGATCAGCTGCCCTTGTCTTTCGTCATTTCCGGTGTTATTTTTATTTACGGCGATGGAAGGCACGCGATTACGACGTTCAGGTTAAGAAGTGTTGAAAATCGGGGTTTAAGTGGGAGTGGCGCTACGGGACCTCGCTGAATAGAAAGAGGGTGTCTTGCTGATTCCGAAAATGTATCATTTCTATAGAAAATCTTTCGGGAAAGTGGACGTCTTATTTAAGATTAGCCGAATTGGGCAGTATTTGTGTAGCTATAGCTTTGAATACCATCATATTCTCCAAATCGTAGAATCCTGGGCCCCTTTATAGGTTCATGTTGCAATTTTTACCTGTGGCCTCTGAGAGGTCATCTGGGCTAGGTACTTAAAGGGAATGTGGCATCTTCATAAAGTGATTTTAACTGAGATAGCTAAGTTGTAAAGCAAGTCGGAGAACACGGTACTCAATATATCATTTGTCTTGGAACTCTAGATTTCCGTAGAAAAAAACTAAAACGTACCTGCAATATACCCCTCATGTACCCTTAGCAGCAGGCCACAGTTGTCATGGCTGTTGATGTGACGACATATGCTGACGTCACAGTGGGCATCAGCCAATCAAAGCCCTTGAAGCGTTTCAAGTATGGAAGTGATTGCCAGATCATGACCTCATCCACACACAGATATTTATTTCTTTCCCTAGAGAAGAATTTAAAAATCAAAATATTGAGCTTATTTTACATTTTCAGAGAAATCATGAGTGGTTGCATTACTTTCGGCTGAAAATATGCCTAATTACACTAAAGTCCAGGATTCGACCAAGGTGCCACATTCCCCTTAGGCAGATTTTCATACTTGGGTCAATAACTTTGCAGGACATGACGATAAAGCTTTTATTTTGATACCAGTACGTTTATATCGTTATTGCAAGTCGATTGATGTGCATATTGATTATGCTAGCTCAGATAGTGACCTTGACCTGACCTCAGGTCAGGTCATTATTGTGTGTTTGACCTAGTATAGTGATATTGTACATCATTACATTCACTGTAACAAGAGGAAGCGAATGGTGTTTAAAAGATGATTCTAACTCCTCTCTGTCAGACACAAGAGCCCTGAACTCTTCTCGAACATACCACATTCTCTGACCTGTCATGACCTGAATATTGACCTTAGCCAAAAAGTGGCTGATGCAGTTTCTTCATGTTTACTTGTATTAGCTATTCACCAGCGTTCGCGTTTTTTCGCTATCCCGTATAGGAGCCGAGTTCGAGGGGGTTAACACCCCCTCCTACCATGGCGAAAGTGGCTCGGAGGCCCACTGGGCCGGGTGTTAAAGTGGGTGTTGTGCCTCTCCCGTGATGGTCGGCCTCCTTCAAGTGAACTGGCCTCCTCGGCGCGGGCGGCTGGCTGTTTCGGGCTTTTTTTGAATGTGTAGAGCGGTCAGGGCAAATTTTGAGCACAAGGTACGTTGTTTCGATGTGGCGTTGGTCGGATTGATAAATCTAATTAATTACTCAGACCACGATAATCAGCAGCCCCTGGGTGAAATCTTCACTGGTTCAAGTGATTTTGTGTGTTAAGTACTTACAGCTCCTGGAAGAATCAGTGGATATGCGATTTATATACTAATTTCGATGCTGCGCTCCGGATACTTACTGTTGCACCATGTAGGAATACTGCGCTGTTATGCGCTCAATTTTCAGCTTTTGGCTGATTTAAGTGATCAAGGTGAATTACCTGCAATGTAATTTTAAGGTGCCTCATTCATTAACTAAACGCTCTTTTACACAATTAATCATGTTTTTCCAATAGTACAAAATCGCCCTTGGATGAATTTGGATCTGTTGAGTCTTTGAGCTTACATTGACAGAATTGCGGGGGATGTTTCTGCTGTTACACCATTATTCATGCTTATGTGCTCTTCATTTTCGCACGCAGTAATTCTAATGGTCTGTGGTCGAATGTATGTTCAGCCACCTTGGGTGAAATTTAGAATAACGCCTGCGAATATTACATGCTATGTTATCATGGCATTTGGAAGTGGCGTATACGTGCCACCTGTATGTTTATTTGGATACTACGCCCTTTATTTTTATTGTTACATGATGCAGGAATACTGTGTTATGATGGCTTCAATTTGCCGCTCTTGACTTACACGCTAAGTTATCCTTAAATTGGCTCAATTTGCAGACAAGTTCACTGCTGGTCTGATTATTGCTGTTCGGTGCTTTTTTCGCTCTGTTTTCTGCATTTTCTTGTACTAGATCGTATTGCCTTGCTACAATGTGCTGGACAATGATAAGTGTAAGAGAATGCATTTTCTAACCGCACACGTACATTTATAAATGCGTGATGTAAAAATATGGATACATGTAACGATGAATGCATCGTTAGTTTAATCTAGCCACTGGATCGCCGATCGGCGATTTTATCGCGTCCCTATGGGGGATGGGCGTCCCTCAGATGGCATGTCTCGCCCTTTCCAAATTTCTGGTTACAACACTGGCCTTGGGTCCCTGTTACCGGTCCAGGCATTCCACTAGAACGAATAGCGATGCCTGCTAAAACCCAGCTAGTGCTTCCGAACGGAGTCGAACGTCTGGAAGATGCCGCCATATTGAGTTGAAAAAATGGAAGTACCTGAGTGTGCTGTGTGCGATATCCTGTGCTGTTTTTCTCTAACTGGTCTCCCTGTTCCTCAGCAGACGGCGTGCAGTGACCGAGCACCTGAGGCGGCCGCACCGCTAGCCGAGCCGCCCGCCGCGCGATGTCGCTGCCGCAGCTGCTGCTCACCAGTGACGCGGAGGCGCCCTCCTGGAACACGTGCGCCTGGGACCCGCTGACCGGCACGCAGGTGGCGGTGTACCGCGGCGGCCGGGCTGCGCCGGGCACGCTGGCGCTGCTGGCCGGCCACAGTGTGGTGTCGGGCGAGCGCGGCCGACCCGGCCTGCAGCTGTGGCGGCTGGCGCGCCGCGACGCCGTCCACCAGCGGCTGAGCACGGCTGGCCCGGTCACCGCGCTGGCCGCCGACCCCGCCGCCGTCTGGTGTGTGGCCGCCGTGTCGGAGCGGCTGCATGTCTACCACCTCAGCAGCGGCCGTCAGCTGGCCGTGCTGACGCGTCACTACCAGACCGTCACCCGGCTCGCCTTCACCGACGACGGCTCTCACTTTGTGTCGGCCGGTGACGACGCTCTGGCGGCGGTGTGGCCGTTGGTGGCCTGCGTGGACGCCGACGCTGAGCAGGCGCGGGAGCCGCTGCACGTGTGGTCCGACCACGCGCTGCCCGTCACCGGACTGCATGTGGGCGGCGGCGGCGTGCGCTGTCGCGTCTGCACGTGCTCGCGCGACCAGACGTGCAAGGTGTACCAGCTGGCGAGCGGCCAGCTGCTGCTGTCCGTGTCGTTCGACCAGGCGCTGACGGCGGTGACACTGGACCCCGCCGAGACGGTGATGTTGGTCGGCTGTGTGCGCGGTGACGTGCTGACGGTGGCGCTGACGGAACCGCCACGCTCTCTGGAGCAGCACGCGGCCAGCGGCGAGGTGCCGCGCCTCAGCGGCCACACAGACCGGGTCACGTGTCTGGCCGTGGCGCAGGACGGCCGCACGCTGGCCTCCGGCAGCGACGACGCCAGCGCGCGCCTCTGGCACATACCCAGCCGCCAGTGTATCCGCACGCTGACGCACCGCGGCGCCGTCACCAACCTGGCGCTGGTGACGTGGCCGCCGGCACTGCGCGACACAACAGCGGCGCCACCTATAGCCCCGCTGCAGGTGGCGTCACTGCAGCGACAGAGCGCCGTGCCTGGAGAGCGGCTGGAGCTGGAGCTGATCCTGAAGGATCGGACTGGTGAGGTCGGTCAAGACTCGGACGGCAATGCGGAGGACAGTGATGATGGCGAAAGGACTGAAAGTGGGGATAATGCTGACTATCTTCGCCGGCAGCTTGCGGCTGCCCAGGAAGTTAATGCCAGCATGTACGAGTTTATGGTCAACAAGTTGGTGGGTGAAATAGGCTGAATAAACAAGGCGTGCTGTTCTAGATCCCGTTTTTGATGCTGATATTGTCAGGTATGTGTGATGCTTTTCCAAATTAGTTGACAGGGTTGGAGCCCAGCAAAAACATAGAAACCAGTTTTTTTCAAATTATGTCGCAAGTTACTCCAAGTTCGGCTTTTTGCGATAAAAATTAAGAAATTAGAAGTTAATTATTTATCAAAGGACTTGTCTCGTCACCATCTGAACGGCCAATTTCAGTCGTAACTGGTCAATTTGAAAGCCAACATTGAACGTTCCACAAAGCGCAGGGACGGCCGCGCCGCTCACGTCGCCTCACGGATTAGTTGCCAGGCGACCCACGGGTGAATATTGAGCTCCGGAGCGTCTCAGGGAAATCAATCCCAAGCGTCCCCATGCACTGCTACTGCATGGTTTTGGCACATGGCGTGCCCCTCCCCCGTTGCCGCGTATTTGGGTACATCACTGTGGCCAGGACTGGGGAGTTCAGTTGGGAAGGTAGCCGCCTCTGCAGACAGTCGGTTGGCTTGTTGACTGAGCGATACATTTGGACGGGCCATAGGCGGTTCCAGGATTTCTGATCGGAGGGGTGCCATTTGGACTTGGATGGCGCGCCTATTCTTAGGACGTGACCGATCAGGAAGCACAGAATTTTATCGCCGGGCCCCAAATAAGCGATGATGTGATAGCGACGAGCGATAATTACACTATGACTATAATTACACTGTGAGTGATGGCGTATAATACCGTTTATATGACATTATAACGTCACCAGTCGGTCTCGATGCAAGCGAACTGGTTGCGCCAATCTCAAAATATAGTTATAGTTTTTTATTTTGAAAGCCTGTAAGTCTGATAAGTCTAAAAAATTGTAGACCGATTCTCACACATCTTTCACCAATCCGCGCGTGGTTGAATTATCTCAAATGAAGCCAAGTAGCGTTTTTCAGCTGCGAACGGTTTTCCGGCCACCTAGGGGAGGGGGGTCGGGGTGGCTCTGAGTGTCCCTCCTCTAGTGCGCTTGTTAAGAAACTAAGTAATTAAGTATCTATTGGGAATAGTCTCAAGCTCAAATTGCACAAGCTTGCGGCGAAAACCGCAACGATGCAGGAAATGTAATGTCCTATTCCGGCGCTCGGTGGAAGCTGGTGCTTTCTGTGCTATCCCTAACCGCCCGACATGGGGCCGTGGGGTGCCGCCGTTCCTGTGTGCACTGGACGTTCCTGTGTGCGCCGTTCGGTGGCGTGCACTGGACAGGTGATGAGGCTGTTCCGAGAACAACCCGCCGCGCCGCAGTTCCTGTAGCTGCCAGCTGTGGCGGAAACATCGCCGACTCCACACCACCACCAAAACCTCCACCGCCGAGCCGAAACACAGTCGCCCGTGGCCTCCCCGATGTTTTGCCAGCAGTCGTTTCGCTGACAGTTACCTTATTTGGACAGATTGTGTTGATCCTGTTCTGCTATAGCCGGGCGCCAGCCCGCTCTGGGGTGCACCAGGTACAACCGGACATTAGACGAGGGGTGCTCCCGCTTTGGGATCAGCCATTCCGAAGGTACTGCCGAACATGACTGGACGCAGCGTTCGAGAACCTGTTTTGAGGGCGAACCGCATTTGGAGTGTTTATCAACCTGTGAGATTCGTGTCAGGCGTGAAACATCGTAACAAGTAGCAGATTCTGTGCCATTTCAGCGTTTGGATTCTTCCGTGACAACTCCCATTACTCTGACGGAATTTGAACCCGGGACCCCTGTTTTTAGATGTCCTCACAATATTAGACATTTCTTCTCCAAAATGAAACAAAAATATAATGGCAGCTATTTGTTAGCCGCTAAGGAGTGGTGCAGAGCTTCTTGACAGAATTAATTACGTATGGCACGTCACGAACGAGGCCGCCTGTCGGCCACGGGCGCCGCCACGGAATTTTTGCACGAGGGACGGATCCTGGCTGGTGCTGACCGGGGAGGCGCATTTTGAGCATATTCGGTACCTGACAGGGTTAATGACGATTGACCCAAATTTTTTGGGGACGTCCCCCCTGGTTGGCCAACAGGGGAGTGACGCTTCCCCCGTCCCCCCCCCCGCTTTCGGCGCCCATGCTGTCGGCTAAAGGTGCAAAATAAATCGTGATGGTGCGGTTTGAATTTCCTGCAGAGTACAGCAGTAACTTCCTGTTGCAGTTGTGCTTTGTATTGTCCATTGTCAGTTTGTTTTTGACACCATACAGAACATCAGCCTCCCTCCGCTCCGGAATGAGGACCGGTAACACAAAAGGGGCATTCTTCAAACAAACCCCGTGGCCCAAGTTTCTTTTTTTTGGGGGGGGCTTAGGGTCCTGTTCCAAACACCTCAGCCCTCCAGGTATATCCTTGTTCCATTATGGACGTGGCTGTCGATGTCAGCGTGGGGTTGCTCTGTTGCACCCCACCGCATTTCTCTTCCGTCCGGCCACACTGACGAATCCCCGCCCCACGCGGCCCCGTTCGGCCGCTCTCAACAAAAAGCCCACAGAGTATATACGTCATGTATTTCACTGCCGAGGGCACGGGCCGCGGGGACACGATTTGATCGGTGTCGGCTGCCTCCAGCCTCAGTGACGCGCGCCGGCCACAGTCCAGGCCACCCCACCACCGGCCCGAGTATATCCACGCGCACCTGCGGCCAGTGTGGAGGGGGCGGCCCGTCGGTCCCAGAGATATATCAGACGGCTACCTGAAGAAAGTGAAGCGCCCGGCAGCTGCCGGGACGCACCAGCCGGCACTAATACTGTTTGACAGAGTAGAATCACTAACGAATCCTGTCGCACCTGAACGGAGAAACCAACGCGCGGCTATGGTAACACAATTAACCAGCAGTCTAATAGGCTACGATAGGCCACCAGACCTACGACACTGAATCAGCCGACCACAGCGGGAAGAGGCGCTCACGCTCACACGCACATTAACTCACAATCGTCCATTGAACAGACAGGCGGGTACAAAATACACTCGGTACAGCGTCGAGGCCGTGATATGGGGGTGTGTGGGGGGCACCGTCTCAGCTGCAGCGGCCGCCTATGTACACATACAGGGCGCGGCCAAGACACTGACAGTAAGGCACTGGAGACCCGGCGCCGGCCGCTCGGCTGTCGCGCCGTCCGCAGCAGCCGTACACTGCCGCGGCGCGCACATCGTCCGCTACACTACTGACGCCCGCGCTGCCTCACTGTCCCCGCCGACCGTCCTCGCGGCGCACTCGCTCACTCATCAGTTTGTTTGCAGTGCTGGCGCGCGAAGCCGCCAACGTTCGGAGCATATGTACAAAAGTGCGACAAAGATCACTGGCGCCTCGTATTTACACTCAGTTTTCGATCAATCGCACCACGAGAGGGTCCAACCGCGGGCCCGGAGCCTGTCCTTCAACACTTACAAAATAAACAGCGTAAAAAAGCAGGGCAAATCGATCACGACCACCGCGCCAGATCAACCCTGCGGGCGCCGCCTCCCACATCTCCTGTCATTACCAAAGAATCAGCAACATAAAAATATATTAAACCTATTTGAAAAAACGTGTGTACCAAAACTGGAATAGTTGTGTGTGATGTGTGGCGGCGTTACTCGGCGTCGCCGGCGCTGCCGTTGGCCGGCACCGGCGCCGGCTGCTCCTGAGCCACTGCCGACTGCTCCGGCGCAGCGGCCGCCAGCTCCGCCGCCGCCGACGGCTCCTCCTCAGCCGCCGCCGCCGGCTCGGCCTTCACCGGCGTCGACGGCGGCGCCACCTCGCCCTCGCCTCCGCCGCCGTTCTCCACGCGCGGGCGCTTCTCGCTGGACGCCTCCTCTCCGGCGGCGGCGCGCTTGCCAGCCGGCGTGCCTCCCAGTGTCATCATGCCGGGAGGCGGCGCACTGTTTCCGTCCTTGGCGGCGGCGGCAGCAGCTGCAGCGGCAGCAGCGGGCGGAAGCTGGCCTGACGCAGCCGTTATCTGCAGCAACCCCGGCGGTAAGGAGACGCTGGCGTCGTCTGACATGTGTTTGCCGCCAGCCATATCCATCAGGTTGAGCTGGTACTGCAGCACGTAGTAGTCGACGCCCAGCTTCTCTGCGGCGTCATTGACGCTCACCTCCCCGGTATTGACGCGGCGCAGGAGCTCCAGCGTCTGCGGCTCTTCCCATAGGCTGCCGGCGCCGATCCGTCGACTGCTGGACACAAAGCGCCCGTTACAACCCCGTCCGTACACAACGCCCGTTACAACCTCGTCGCACACACAGCGCCCGTTACAACCCCGTCCGTACACAGAGCGCCCGTTACAACCCCGTCCATACACACAGCGCCCGTTACAACCCCGTCCGTACACAAAGCGCCCGTTACAACCCCGTCCGCACACACAGCGCCCGTTACAACCCCCTCCGTACACAGCGCCCGTTACAACCCCGTCCATACACACAGCGCCCGTTACAACCCCGTCCGTACACACAGCGCCCGTTACAACCCCGTCCATACACACAGCGCCCGTTACAACCCCGTCCGTACCACAGCGCTCGTTACAACCCCGTCCGTGCACAGCGCCCGTTACAACCCCGTCCATACACACAGCGCCCGTTACAACCCCGTCCATACACAGAGCGCCCGTTACAACCCCGTCCATACACACAGCGCCCGTTAAAACCCCGTCCGTACACAGCGCCCGTTACAACCCCGCCCATACACACAGCGCCCGTTACAACCCCGTCCGTACACACAGCGCCCGTTACAACCCCGTCCGTACCCAGCGCTCGTTACAACCCCGTCCGTGCACAGCGCCCGTTACAACCCCGTCCATACACACAGCGCCCGTTACAACCCCGTCCATACACAGAGCGCCCGTTACAACCCCGTCCATACACACAGCGCCCGTTAAAACCCCGTCCGTACACACAGCGCCCGTTACAACCCCGTCCATACACACAGCGCCCGTTACAACCCCGTCCATACACACAGCGCCCGTTACAACCCCGTCCGTACACACAGCGCCCGTTACAACCCCGTCCGTACACACAGCGCCCGTTACAACCCCGTCCGTACACACAGCGCCCGTTACAACCCCGTCCATACACAGACGCCCGTTACAACCCCGTCCATACACACAGCGCCCGTTACAACCCCGTCCATACACACAGCGCCCGTTACAACCCCGTCCATACACATAGCGCCCGTTACAACCCCGTCCATACACATAGCGCCCGTTACAACCCCGTCCATACACACAGCGCCCGTTACAACCCCGTCCGTACACAGCGCCCGTTAAAACCCCGTCCATACACACAGCGCCCGTTACAACCCCGTCCGTACACACAGCATCCGTTACAACCCCGTCCATACACACGGCGCCCGTTACAACCCCGTCCGTACACACAGCATCCGTTACAACCCCGTTCATATAAGAGCGCTGGACATACACCGCCCGTTACAAATCCGTCATGGCAAATCAGACTAATCATGAGCGACCAGTTTCAGCTTGAGATTAAGAGATCCACCGAGCACGGTTGAAAGCTGTTTGGGCACTGCTTACTTTTTCCGCTGATTTGATATTTTTGCATTTGATTTGATTTTGATTCCATTGCTTACTTTTGATTTTCGCTTACTGAACATAATTTCAGTAAGCGAAAATACGTTTCGATCATCAATATCAGCTCACCACTGCGTCATTCATTGCGGAATTTCGTGAATTTAGCACCCTTCTTTCCTTGTTAAGTCAATATTTAACATCAACACTAGCACTGGAGAAGAGTCTGACACTAGGACGCACTGGCCCCTTGAGATCCCAAAAGACAAGAAGATTAGAAAAACGCACGGTTGTGAGTTTGTGAGAGCTATCGTGATCGAAATTATAGCCAACTCTCATTGACCTGGGTCAAATCTGAGCGGCGTTGGGAACCTATTAGAAAGTACCCAAGATCATGCAGAAAAAGTCGCGAAGAACTGAAATCAGCTTAAGGTCTAAGAAGCGAAGATCCTAGACAAAGTTCTCTGAAATCTCGCCGTCACGCTAATTCCAGATCATCGACCTATGGCATCACAATACGATACATTACGCATAACGCACATTGTAACTCGCACTTCAGCAAGCATTTGGCGGGAAATGAGGGTTCATGACCTTTGGCCTTGAACTGTGACTTTGCCCTTAACATTGAGAAATAAGGATGATGTCATAGCATAATATACATCATACTAGGAACGCCATCTAACCAAAACCACTGGGGCCAGTGACCTTGAAAATGCTGGTGTGACATTGAGCTGTGACTAACACTTCAACCTCCAGGTGAAAAGACCTTGACATGCCACTCAGATTATATGATGTTATGGTGCCATCACTTGGTCTGCAATGCAAGTGAACTGGTACGACCGCGCGATCTCCAAATATAGGTCTGACTTTGAAAGCATGAAAGTAAAAAAAGACCGATGTTAAAAATTATTTCACCAATGCATGCGCTAATCAATTCTCTCAAATGTCAGCATGTAACACTTCCTTGTCACGAACAGTTCTCCCGCCACAACAAAATACGGGAGGGGCGGGGAACTCCTAGACTCACTCCAATGCGCAAGTTCAAGTCTCTTATGTACAACACAGTGCACATCCCCTCTACCGAGCATGTACAGCTTTGCTACACCAACGCTAAATTCCTTCGATCTACCAAAAGTAATGTACAAGCAGAAGGCACTAAACGAACCCACCTCCGGCGGGTGGATGCTGTCTCGTCGGGGGTTGGCGGCAATTTTGGGCCGGATGGTCCGGAGAGGGCGGCGAAGGAAGGTTTTTATGGCACGGAAGGTGGACCTGAAGCAGATTCATCTAAGACTGGATCAAAGGGCAAACAGGACCATAAGCACGGGCGGGATGGCCTGCACTAGTCACGACTTCGGCTGAATAATTGACACTGCCGCAGGTGCTCCGGCGGGTCACCAGCTCCCCTCTCCCCGTCGGGTCACCAGCTCCCCTCTCCCCGGCGGGTCACCAGCTCCCCTCTCCCCGTCGGGTCATCAGCTCCCCTCTCCCCGGCGGGTCACCAGCTCCCCTCTCCCCGGCGGGTCACCAGCTCCCTCTCCCCGTCGGGTCACCAGCTCCCCTCTCCCCGGCGGGTCACCAGCTCCCCTCTCCCTCGTCGGGTCACCAGCTCCCCTCTCCCCGGCGGGTCACCAGCTCCCCTCTCCCCGTCGGGTCACCAGCTCCCCTCTCCCCGGCGGGTCACCAGCTCCCCTCTCCCCGGCGGGTCACCAGCTCCCCTCTCCCCGTCGGGTCACCAGCTCCCCTCTCCCCGGCGGGTCACCAGCTCCCCTCTCCCCGTCGGGTCATCAGCTCCCCTCTCCCCGGCGGGTCACCAGCTCCCCTCTCCCCGGCGGGTCACCAGCTCCCCTCTCCCCGTCGGGTCACCAGCTCCCCTCTCCCCGGCGGGTCACCAGCTCCCCTCTCCCTGTCGGGTCACCAGCTCCCCTCTCCCCGGCGGGTCACCAGCTCCCCTCTCCCCGTCGGGTCACCAGCTCCCCTCTCCCCGGCGGGTCACCAGCTCCCCTCTCCCTGTCGGGTCACCAGCTCCCCTCTCCCCGGCGGGTCACCAGCTCCCCTCTCCCCGTCGGGTCATCAGCTCCCCCTCTCCCGTCGGGTCACCAACTCACCTCTCCCGTCGGTTCACCAACTCACCTCTCCCCGGCGGGTCACCAACTCACCTCTCCCCAGCGGGTCACCAGCTCCCATCTCCCCGGCGGGTCACCAACTCACCTCTCCCCGTCGGGTCATCAGCTCCACTCTCCCCGTCGGGTCACCAGCTCCCCTACCCGGCGGGTCACCAGCTCCCCTCTCCCTGTCGCAGGCGCTCCCGCGGACCATCGGCTCACCTCTGTTTCCAGTTGGCCTTTAAGTATCCGTAGTTCTCGCGGTAGCGGCCGTACAGGGTGCCGTAGCTGACCCCCAGCAGCTCAGCGGCGTGCTTCATCTCGATGGTCTTGTCACGGATGGCCTCCAGGATGGCCTTGGTGGCGTCCAGGTCCCAGAAGGTAGGCCGTGAGCCGCCCGAGTTGACGTAGTCGTTCATCTGGATCACGTTTCCAAACTCGGTGGGGGTGATCTGCGGGGCAGGCGCGGCGGTCAGTTCACGCTGTGATGGGAGGAGGCGTGGTGTCAAACGCGCCGAAACGAACGTCGCGGCGTAGACCGGCGGCCTGGGATAAGGGAGCTGAAACAGCCAGCACTGCTGCTTAAAAGTTTACCGAATTTAGGAATGCAGTGAATCGCGCATTTTTCGACTATATACAGCGCAAAAGGGAATATGGCAGCTCTAGGGATTTGAACTAAACTATCATTCGCGTGGAGCACATTTTTCTCAGAGCTCGACTTTTACGAAAAAAAACATTTGCTCAGCAAGCGTGCCACTTTCTGAGTGCATGAATATGTGAAAGTCCCGCCTCCCAAGGGCCATACGGCTGTCGGCGGATTCGTAGACATCGGGGTGATGGATTTTGGGTACAGTGGGTCCGGTACCCGCTCTCTAAGTACACGCTGCTTTTGCCACGGTTATCCCCGTTCAAATATGGTTGTAGATGTGCCAAGTTCTCTTTAAAGGGAATGTGGCACATTCATGGCACTCGAATTGAGATAGCCATGTGATGTGCATGCGAAGAAACCACGGGATTGATATTTTATTAGTCCCAGGGCTTACCGTCCGCGAAGAAAAACATCAAAATTCACCATCCGCCCACCCCGGGTGACACGTGATATGAGGTGACCTTAGGAATGTGATGTGGTGTTCAAGCCACGCCGCGCGGTCAACTATTTCTCGCTTGGACCTCTGTAAAACCTGCGTGCTAAACGAGGCTTTGGTACCGGCGACTATACACAAACATAACTATCTTCAACGATTAGTTTGCAATGTGAAATATGTCCGAATACACCAAGAAAAAAATAGCAGAAATCGATACGTATCACTTCGAGTACTACTAATATTTATTTTAGTGAACTTCATTTGTATTCGTTTTCATTTGTGGCTTAAATTGGGAGGTTCAATCTAGCACAGAGCGTTTAAACGTTCTGTGCTAGATTGAACCTCACATCATGGCGACACGCGAATATGGAGACTTTTACCTCTAGGAAAGGAAAACAAACAATACGAACTATCGGACTTCAATAAAAGTAAGGTAGCATTCATTACATTCAAGAAAAAAATGTATCTGAAACCACTCGAGATGGGAATTGCACCAAGTGTCACATTCCTTCAACTCGGCCTTAAACGCGCCAGGAGATATTCTGAGCACAACAGCTAATCAATACTGAGATTCCCGAGGGATGCGCTGCAAAAAAGACAGTTTACCTAAAAGGGGGATAAAGGCCACGAACCAGCCAGGGCGTTATCACCAGTCATGCGCCCTTGATTTCAAGTCTCGCCACAATATAACTGGAATGAACCATATGGCAAGGACGTTAAAGGGGTTTCCAGTTTAAATTTTTAACATTTCAGCTGAATGGGGCGCCGCTGGCGCGCTCCCAACTGAAAATGCCAAAGATCAGGGGAGACTCAGTGAGTTTCAGGCATTCCCAGAATTATACGCCTTGTTCAACGCAAAAAACTTCAGGTTTACGAAAAATGAAAAAAATCACTAATTACAGTGGGTTCTCACAAACATGTAGAAACGTTCACAAAATCACAGAGAGGCAAGTCACCATCGAGGTGAAGTCTACTGGACCAGGGGCACCGGAACGGTTCATGCTTTGGTACCGCTTTTTCAATTAATCATCCACGTTCGGCTCCTCGAAGACGGCAAATATCCTTGGTGGGAAATATATTGTCAATGGAAGTGACAAATAAATCAGGGAATAGGTTTCTCGAACTAGCACAGTACTACCGTACCCTGACGGGAAGTAATGGACATTCTACAACAGAAGACGACCCACCTCGGGAAGAGGATGGAGGCGGTCTAGTGATAGTCAGGATCTGGGCTCAGGGTGTCCGAACCGGAGCAGGAGGGGCATTTTCTGACGACACGGCGGCTCAATCAATGTGCGCAGCCGTGCCAAACACATGCCGAAACGCAATCTTTCATACGACGCATACCGTTTCAGAACACGCAGTCGAGGCATTCCTTTCAATCCAGGTATTAAAAAATAAAACATGGCAAATTCACACAAGCCAAACAGAGACACCATGCCACTGTGCATCAGTCCGCTCCCAGCATCACTCCAGTACACAAAGTCACGCCATTGAGCTGACAAAAATCCATCGGACGAGACTTCAACCCATGCCAACGGCGGTGGCTCAAGCAGCTAAACAGGCTCGAACCCCGACCTGCATCCACCTCCAACGCGGACCAGGCCCAGCTCTGTGGCTCACCTTGTCAGTCAGTTTTGCGTCGCGGCCTTTGCCGGGCGTGCTGGGTGTTCCCACCAGCGGTTCGCCGGGCCCGGGGCTGCCCGCAGCGCCGGCGGGGCCGGCCTGGGCGGCAGCGGCGGCGGCAGCAGCGGCGGCCGCCGCCGCGCGCGCCTGACTGGCGGCGATCGGCGCGTCCGAGAGCAGGCCGTGCGCCTCCCGGTACCGGCCGTAGATGGTGTTGTACGACACGCCCAGGATCTCGGCGCCCGTCTTCAGGTCAATCTTGCGGTCGCGGATCTCGGCCAGCACGAACTTGGTGGTCTCCGACTTCCAGAAGTTCTCCTTCGGTTGCGAGCTGGCCATAAACTCCTCCAACTTGGGAATGTTGCTGTAGGTATCTGGCAGGCACACGGGCACACAGCTCATGTCACGAACAGCTAGCTTCGTTGCAGAGTTCATATAACTTATGACCCATAACTCATAAAAGATAACAGGTTCCTTTTAGTAATTCTATCGTCCCACCGGAAGGTTCTCCCCAGACCCACGTAATGGGAAAGTTCACACCTCAATCCACCGCCGCCAGCCCCTGATGGCAAATCGCGGGCCGCTGACATCTGTCGGCACTCTGGCGGTGGAAAACGCCCACCTCCCACGGATCCGCAGTACGGGCGTACCCACCTTACCGGCACCCTAATACCAGGGAAGTACTGCACCACACCGTGCACTATTGCAGTCTGTATTCCAAGACGTCTTGAATACTGGATCTTTGTCAAGACTTCCTTTAAGATGTACACACTGTACCTTGAAATGAGTTTTAGCCGACCCGAAAAGCTGGGCGGTGAACTTTCAACCAGCGATCTATTTTCCGTCAATGATAGGTACGAAATGTTTCCTGCGGGCAAACGCCGGATCATGAGACTGGTCTGTCATCCCCGAGCCAAAATAAAGTAGTCATGCACACTGCACAGTCATGGCTGGGGTCTACCGTCACACTGACTGCTCGGGCGTGGTGCCCAAACTGGATCATGGCCCAATTTTAGATACTCGTGGAATTCTGCGGAGCTAACGAAGGTGGACTTAAAGCATAAATATTACCCTGTTAGAGCTCTGGTGTAGCGCTGGGCTAAAAGTGCTAAACAGTAAACAGCTGACCTAAATCTTACATATGTTTCAAATTTTCCATCCAAAACTGGCAACTGAAATCAAATTGTAAGCTACGGCCAGTCGTAAGGCGTGGCCAACGCTCGCCCGGTGGGCGGGATTTCAGGAATCAGAGTAGAGTTATTTCGTGAAATCACACCTGGGGTCTGTCATCGTCCCGAACGGTGGGACTTCGCCATTTCAACACCGAGTCCCGTCCACCTAATCTGCGTGGTGGGAATCCTTGGTCTGCCTCAACCCTGACCCGCTGGGATGGACAGGGCGTGTCAGTTACTACGGCTATCTACGGTGCAGCCTGTTTCCGCGGAAGCCGCTCAGTGGCGGCGTCTGTGCGCGGCGGGAGCGGGTACCGGGTATGTCGCGGCTGCTGCCGCCGCTGCCGCTGTCATCCAGCCCAGCGTTGCCTGCCACGTTGCTGATGACTGGGTTGAAGTCGCCGCCGGCGGCCCGCTGCTGCTGCTCCAGCATCTGACCGCCCCACGTCTTCTGCATGCCCATGGGCGAGCCCATCATGGGCAGCATGCTGGGCAGCGGCTGGGGCGCCAGTGCACGCTGCCGCTGCACCTGTCCGGCCACAAACACACACCAGTTACCTCCAGCAGCAACTTGCGCTGCACATGTCCGGCCACAAACACACATCAGTCACCTCCAGCAGCAACTTGCGCTGCACCTGTCCGGCCACAAACACACACCAGTCACCTCCAGTAGCAGCCTGCGCTGCACATGTCCGGCCACAAACACACATCAGTCACCTCCAGCAGCAGCTTGCGCTGCACCTGTCCGGCCACAAACACCCATCAGTCACCTCCAGCAGCAGCTTACGCTGCACCTGTCCGGCCACAAACACACACCAGTTACCTCCAGTAGCAGCCTGCGCTGCACATGTCCGGCCACAAACACACGCCAGTTACCTCCAGTAGCATCCTGCGCTGCACCTGTCCGGTCACAAACACACATCAGTCACCTCCAGCAGCAGCTTGCGCTGCACCTGTCCGGCCACAAACACACACCAGTTACCTCCAGTAGCAGCCTGCGCTGCATCTGTCCGGCCACAAACACACACCAGTTACCTCCAGTAGCAGCCTCTGCTGCACCTGTCCGGCCACAAACACGCATCAGTTACCTCCAGTAGCAGCCTCTGCTGCACCTGTCCGGCCACAAACACACATCAGTTACCTCCAGTAGCAGCCTGCGCTGCACCTGTCCGGCCACAGGCACACATCAGTGACCTCAGTAGCAGCCTGCGCTGGCGCTGCCAATCGAGCGAAAGCTGGTCCACTATCCAGAACAGAACGGCGTCAGGGAGACAGCATGGGACTGAGCACGCCCTTCACAGGCCTAAGCACGACAGATACATGTCACCCGGTAAAGACACCAGATGTAATGGAAACATCACGCAGGTACTTTATTTCTAAAAAAACATCCGTATTTAGACGCAATGGACAACTTTCTTGAAATTCTAGAAAGGAAAGTGTAGGCACAAAATAGGTCTGAAAATCAGGAAGCCACATTTTACTTCAAACTTTAATAGCTCAAAACAAAGGTCCCCTCTCGCCCTACTATCATGCACTGACCCAAGCATCGCGTGAAATCGCGAATCTGGCCGCTTGCGGCATGTAACGTTGCGGCGGCGACGCCATTTGTTAACATCCACGACGTGGCATGCGCTGCCAGATGAAAAGGTATTTCTTCATGGTTTGAGATGATAGAATAACCCCTTCATTTTGAACTTTAAAGCGTGCGAAAATTTAATACAGAAAGCTTTGGGTGAAATGAAATATGCCAATAGTGGTTTATCGACACGCTCCACAAAACTTCTCTCAATTCAAAACTCATGATATAAGTAAGACTCTCGATTTAGGGCCGAAACGTAATTATTATTATTTTCTTTTGTACCCGCCCCCCTCCCCTAAGATCTCGAGAACCACGCTATTATAATCATTCATTTGAAAAAAGATAACCACGACACCGAACAAGTAGTGCCTAAGCCTCACAGGCACTGCCGTAGTGTGCGGGATGCCTGCCTCACCACCCCGCACCTGGTCTGCGGGCACTCCCGTCACCCGTGCCGCCAGCTTCACCTGTTTCATCAGCTCCGGAGACTCCGCCATTGAGGCGGCCACCATTGCCATAGGGATGGCGGAGGGGACGCCGGAGACGGGGGCCTGCTGCTGCTGCTGTTGCTGCTGCTGCTGCTGCTGTTGTTGCTGCTGCTGCTGCTGCTGCAGCTGAGCCAGCGACTGCTGGTGCTGCGCCTGCTGCTGCAACCGCTGCTGCTGCTGCTGCACCTGCTGCTGGTGCTGCTGCACCTGCTGCTGGTGCTGTTGGCTGTCTCCGCCCGTGCTCACTTCCGCGAGACCCTTAACCTTCAGCGTCTCAGCCGTTCGGATCAGCGACGGCAGCTGCTCCTGAACACGGGGCAAACTCGTCAGCCGACACAGGACAAAGGACAGTCGCGCACTGCTTCTGACCACAGGGGAAACACGTCCGAGGACACTGAACAAATGAAAATCGCCAACTGTTTCTGATCACAGGCGAAACACGTTCGCAGACACAGAACACACGTGCAAACAGATTTTAAGAGATCAGTCATCTAATACTTAACGGCCGGGAGCACAGCCCACCGATTATTCACAGAATGAAGCAGAAGATCCTAAACAGGTGTGAACACAGCTGATCCTAAACAGACTGGAACACAGCTGACTTAAACAGACAGGAACACAGTTCATTCTGAGCACAAGGGAGGTTGGGGGGGGGCACGGTCGGCTGATTCTGAAGACGGTACCATAACTGATACTAAGCAGACAGGAGCACAGCAGATCCTAAAACTGATCCTGAACAGACTGGAACAGCCGACTCTGAAGCTGCCCCTCAACGGACGGGAGAACAGCTGATTCTGAACGGACGGGAGCAAAGCTGACTCTGAGCAGACAGGAGCACAGCAGAACCTCAAGCTCATCTTGAAGATGGGACCACAGCTGACCCTGGACAGACGAAAGCACAGCTGGCCCTAAAGCTGATTCTGAAGACGGGAGCACAGCTGCTCCTAAACAGGCTGAAATGCAGCTGATCCCGAACAGATGGGAACGCAGTGGCTAATCCCGACCAGAGGCACGGTCGGCAGCTGAACTGTACACACATCAGTTAGCTCCTAAAAAGGGAGCCGGTTCGCGGTTACAAAAAGGGCAACACTAGTTGGTGTAAAATGCAGCACAGAGCAAGATTTGAAACAAAACCCCTGCCAGTGCGCAACCATGAGGATAATTTCCGGTAATTACGCCCCCGTGATGGGCGAGATGTGGCAAATGATCCATTATACGCTAAGGATAGAACAAACAGCCAGAGATGCCTCAGGCCCCAGCTAATTCACTCAGCATGTAAGTCGCATAAAATAAACTTTGCAGCAACTAATAGAAACCGCAGAGGGATAATAAAGGGTGAAGTTAACAGCAATTGCTGAGCCTACAAAAACAGTCATCCCATCGCCGATTTTCCAAGTACACAACCCTTTTCAACATAGCCTGTTGAAATGAATGTCTGGTTATAACTGGGACCAGCACAAAAGTTCGACTGCACTAAGTACAGCCAGGCAAATATATACGATGCTTTTGAATAAACAGGAATGGCGGCAGGCGGAAATCACCGCAGGCCGGCCAACAGGCATGTATGGCGAGGCCCGTGACTAATGGTATTCACCGGCGGCCAGCGACAAAGCCGCCATCAAAAACGACAAAGTCATTGCGCCGATGATCTGGCCTGGGAAACTCGCCCCCAACTGGTTGTTTCGACAGGTCTTTTTTATGCACCGCCGTAAGTCTCTCTCTCCACAAAACATAGGAATACGTGAGGCCGTTGACACGAGCCGCAGTCTCCAGTACGGGGGCAGGCCTCAGTCAGCCATACCGGGTGATTGGCCGTTTCAGCTGCACCGTGCCGACCAGCCGGGCCTATTGAAGCCCATGGAGGCTTGGCGTCGGCAATACCCCCCTCCCCCCACATTTAATCATTCAGGACGTCGCCCGCCGCACCGGCCGCCATGTTTCAGCACACTTTCAAAGCCCCGGATCGATGAAAAAGATTTGGCCGGATTGGTGTCGGGACTATGGCGAAAGTTTCGCCGCCGGCGCCAGGAACGCGCGGCTCCAGCGTGGCGCCAATGGCCCCGCCCCTGTACCCCAGTTGGCGTAATTACTCCCATTCCCAACATTCAGATCCAACCAAATAGGTACCCATAGACCACTCCTCACACCCAAAAACGGTCAGCCATATCAGCCTAAAACGAGAAGCGGCGGCTGGAGCAAGCGCTGTCAGCGCCAATGCACCGACCTTGAACCCTCGTCAGGACAAAAGATTTTGCGGGGCAACTGCGCAATATTTCAGGCTCGGGCGGCGGCTCAGCATAGGCCGAATTGGGGGGCGGACGGGCAAAAGGTGCAGCAGCGGCCTTCCCCACCCGCACCACCCCACGCCCGGTAAAATCGGATTTGGACGGAGCGGATCTGTTGGCCGGCCGCCAGCTCTGCACGCCTCTGCCCCCGGCTTATAAATCAATTTGCCACGTCATGCCGGCGCGGTCGGAGGGCGGAGCGAGGCTTTTGGCGCGCCGGTGCTGGCGCTGCCATCGCGCGCTCTCGGTCTGGCGCCGGCGCGGCCCGTCCGACAATTTTCCGGAAAATTCCGCACCGTCTGGCGGCGGCGACGGCGGCCTCTGCACCGGCCACCGCCGCCGGCACAAAGTTGCTGGCGCCGAGCCAAAATTGCAGCCGCCGCCGCCGCCGCCGCGCGAAGAGGCCCTGCACGATTTGCATCGACACAGGAATAATCGCAAATCGGCCAAGAACAACGAACGGTGGCCCGGCCGCTCGAGGATATTGCCAGCACTTTAGAAGGCACTCGACGAGTTTTATAGGCGGTTGCCGGTGCGGCTATAGAGATGGGGCGGCCGCCTCTTTGTTCGTCGGTGTATGCCGGGGGCCAGGCGCGGACCGGCCACTATTCCCAGCCACTCACCTGTGATATGTTGATCTCCCCCTGGTACATGAATTCTACAATCGCCTTGATATCTTCATATTTGATATCCTTGAGTATGACAAGAGGCGCCTTGTCTGGGTGCATGGTGAACAGGTGCTCGAAGTAAGAGCTGCAGGCCGACAGAACCAACTGCAGAACACACACAAAGACAGGTTGTCACACCAGACGCCGACGTTACCAGCTGCAGAACAAACCTACACACAGGTTGTCACACCAGACGCCGACGTTACCAGCTGCAGAACAAACCTACACACAGGTTGTCACACCAGACGCCGACGTTACCAGCTGCAGAACAAACAAACACAGGTTGTCACACCAGACGCCGACGTTACCAGCTGCAGAAAACACACACACAAACAAACACAGGTTGTCACACCAGACGCCGACGTTACCAGCTGCAGAACAAACATGCACACAGGTTGTCACACCAGACGCCGACGTTACCACAAAAACCACACACAGGTGACAGACCCACGTACCAGCGAAAACCACACAGTGCACCAACCCACCGCCAAATACACACGGTCACCCAGACGCCGACGTCCAGCAAACAAACACAGGTTGTCACACCAGACGCCGACGTTGCCCACAACAGAACACACGCACACACACACACACAGACAGGCTGTCACACCAGACTTGTTGATTGAGTCACGATTCTGAATTAGAGTTGACTCAGTCTTACAACCTCTTTGGCATGAGTCAGAGATGAGTAGGCTCAATTCTGAATTTCGACTGAGTCAGAGTTGAGAATGTTCAGTTCTCGAGTCCGACTTAAAGTCAGAATCTAGGTAGTGAGTCAGAGTGGGGTAGACCCAATATTCATTGAGTCTTGTTTCAGGTAACCATGGAAGAAAGATGAACAGAGCATGTGACACTAGCTTGAACCAGATGAAAACCTATCCATAATTTATCAATACTTAATACTTGATAGTAAGAGCATTAGGAACGCTGCACTGGCCAGCTGCCAACTTTTCATACCCATTGGCCGTTAAAAAAACATGCACCGTGACCCAGAGAATGAATAAACATTTTCCGGTACAGTGTGCAAATATTTAAACCAACAAACAAGGTAGTAGCATACTCCAGAGAGCAAACTGTCAGGCCTCACTTTAAGCCAAATATCCCACAAAATGATAGTCACTGTTATAATTTTTGGTTCATCCATCAAAAATACCACAGGACACTTACACAGAAGCACAACCGAGAAGAACGACAACCAAGAAGTTGACCTGAATAATCACGCACCCTCCCCGCCCTGTCTACCACCTGGATGCCAAAAATTTCCTCCAACAGCACCTCCCAATAAAACTGACGACTTCCAGAGCAGTCCGAGATCCTCAGGGGGATACGACAGCTTCCTGAGATTCCAACTATCAGTCACGTACAGCACGCTAAAAGACCCCGACCCTGTATCCCAATATAGACGAGCGATATACCCTTCAGAAACGGCGGATTAGTAATTTGCGATAGTATGAAACTGGGGCCAGCACCACGTTAGGCGTGACATGGTGTGCCCCCGCTTCCCCAAACTGCTGGCCATGCATCGGTTCCAAATGGCAGCCCGTAGAATGCCCCACTCATTGCTTACCTCGAAACCGCTCGGTGGCGTGGGGCCCCACACACAAAGGTTGTACGATTGGCCTGGAGCTTCCAGGCACAAAGCTGAATACATAACATAAGCATAGGCGGATCCAAGATTGCCTATCGGGGGGGCAAATGATGGGGCGCCACTTTTGGACAGCAAAACCCATCAGGTTGGCGCTGAGGACTGGTCAGGGTGTGGGAATGCCCCTTCCCCTGCATCCGCCTATGCTGAGGGGCTTAGTAACTCCAAAGACGAAAAATCAACATTTGCCACATCAGCAGGATCCAAGCATTTAACATCAGCATTATCCCATATGATTTAGGACAATTTCGCCACCAGAGCGAGATTCCCTACCAGTCGGCCACATGTCCCAGGTATATGCCATCCAGATTTGCAACATCATTTTATCCAGGATAATGCTATGAGAAAACGGCATGTATTGACAGCAGACCACACCCAGAGTGGCGATAAGTAACAACATGCCCTCTGGTCCCGCAGGGAACAATTTCCAGCCTTGTCTCTGGCCAGGGTATCTAACACAAACGGTCACGGTCACCAGAGAGCGCTGACGCTTTGCCACAGAGAGCAGAGCAACCAGCATGCATGGACGACGCGGGCCCCCGCGAATGGGGAAGAGCTGCCGTGGAAGCAATGACACTAACGTTCTGCACCTGCTAGCGGCACCGTATGTACATACAACAGCTCAAATTTGCATCTCGCCACCGTGCAGCCACACGGGTAGATTTAACGGACAAATCATGGACCCTATGGTTCATGGGATACACCCCGCCACCTATGGTGTAAAACTCACCAGATTCTTCCACAACCAAGACGACACAGTCACATACCATTTTGCTCCAAATCAGCATATTCGGTGCTGGAAACAAATAAGATTCAGGGCTGAATTTAATTACGAAAGATGAAAAGGAGCCATGCAGTCCAAAAACGCCTCAGCGAATGACTTCGCCGGGGCACATTAAACAATGGGACAAAAACAGGACGCAGCAAAAGCCGGGAACATTCCAGCCCCAGCTCGACAAGTTTCGCCACGCACAGCTCAGGGGTAGTGACGTCTAATCCAGCACTTGGCAATGGCCGACAGCAAAGAACATCGTGCTACGACAGTCGATATACCAACAGCTTATTCGGCTTTCAAAGCTGGCAAGTGGGGCAGAAATTGATGCAGTCACTGTCCCAACTTACCGAGGGAAGCCTGCTCAAAAATTCAACTCCGTGTGAACCTTAAGTTTCCATTGAGCTCAATTTACGTTTTGGAGGAAGGCAATTCAGCCTGAACACATGTTTCACCAACACTGCTCTGCTATCCACAGAGATGACTTCCAAATACCACAGATGTTTTCCCCCAGAGCATCAGCTGGGGTCCACACACTGTAGAAGACTACAACACAACTTTCCCGGGAGAAGGTTTGAATGTCCTTTGAAAATGATCTTATTTGCCCTAAGAGATACTTGTTTCAGCTTTTGTGTTGCGTTTCTATAGCACTACAGCCGTGAGAGTGGAGAAACCCAATGGCGTGAGAGGGGAAAATACCAAATAGGCCGTTCGCCTGCCGACGATTCGGGAAGCTGTAACGAGGCGCCACCATATGAATATCCTTATTCGACGGCCGGAATCCTCATCATCATCAAGTGACCCGCGGGCACACAATTTCCACTGAGAGTTGAGTGTACTAAATAGGTCGCCCACCTGGGTCTAGGAGACGAAATGGCCGGAGGGCACAGAATTTCCACTGAGAGTCGAGTGTACCAAATAGGTACCCCTCCTGGATGTAGGAGGACAAAATGGCCGGAGGGCACAGAATTTCCACTGAGAGTCGAGTGTACTAAATAGGTACCCCTCCTGGATGTAGGAGGACAAAATGGCCGGAGGGCACAGAATTTCCACTGAGAGTCGAGTGTACCAAATAGGTACCCCTCCTGGATGTAGGAGGACAAAATGGCCGGAGGGCACAGAATTTCCACTGAGAGTCGAGTGTACTAAATAGGTACCCCTCCTGGATGTAGGAGGACAAAATGGCCGGAGGGCACAGAATTTCCACTGAGAGTCGAGTGTACTAAATAGGTCGCCCACCTGGGTCTAGGAGGACGAAATGGCCGGAGGGCACTGAATTTCCACTGAGAGTCGAGTGCACCAAATAGGTACCCCTCCTGGATGTAGGAGAACGAAATGGCCGGAGGGCACATAATTTCAACTCGGAAAGCTACAGCTATTCCAGTGATCAGGTTCTAAGTAAAGGCTACATTTTCCGTTTGACTTCCTGTAATAGGATACATGCTACTTCAATCCTAATTGTATAGCACCGTACCTTCACCGGCTCCAATAAACCGACTCAGATACGTATGAAACCAAAAATGATTATTGCTTATTTCGTGCATATGATCAACAGGTGGCCTGAATTACAGCTAAATCGGGAGATAAAACTGCCATCACGAAGCATGGAAAATTAGCTGCAGACCTAGCGCAAAACCACCATGGATGAGTGGAAAATAGAAGCTGCCTGGGTGTGGCTCTTCGTCAAATAGCCCCGGCCAATCCGGGATAACGGGAGGCCAAAGTCAAACTTCAAAACAGCTTTTATCTTGCTTTGGGAAAATTCGTTTCGAAAAGCAGTCATCTCTGCCAAATCAAGCAATCAAATCCAAACCTCATTACCCCACAAATCACGGTCAAAACTTCACATCGGTGTAATCTTTCGGCCTCTGGGGTCTGGGAGTTGAACACGCGCTGGGAACTGCAGGCATTGACACCCATTTCGCATCACATATCTCAGCGAGAGGCTTCCGGGCGCGGCTGAGTGAAGTGAAAGAAGAGCGGCCAGCTTGTTCATGCCACAATGCCACTTCTGACGTTCCCGCGGCGGTCAGTGATGCGCTGATATAGCGGTTGCTGCTTTGCAGCATTGTTCAGTCTAAAACCCGTCCCAGACTCTTCAGATCAGTATATAACGCCCTTCAATCTGGAAACTATCTCGTTTTGAATCCTCGAGTAAGTTTTTGTGATAGCTTGCATCTCGAAGAGCGTAAACAGCTATCCAGGGAGACGGAGCTCGGGATCTCTGACATGTTGACAGCACTGTCATATCAATCTTAGCCGGAGAAGCAGTGGTCTTAGTGAAACCGGACACTGTGTAGCCGGGACAGTTCCAGCTGCCATCCCCGCTGCTGCCACTGTCGCGGGATCGCCTTCCGACTAGTGTACTCCACAATCATCTGACCTTTCAGGCGCGTCAGCTGTCGAGCACCTGGGGATCCCCTGCAAACACCCCGCCTGGTCCACATGTTCACATATGCTAGTACTGGGGACCCAAAGGTCAGGGGCACGAAAACGCGCGGAGTACACGAAATTCCAGACCCAGGATTTATTTTAGATCAAAAACTAGACTTTCTGAAACGCAGCCTTGAGCAATCCTGGGCAACCGTGTGGAGTCCACTGTTTTGCCAATTTGTTTGAAATCTAGTTTTGAACTAATACATCCGGGATCTGGCGTCAGGTAAGCAGGTCATCGATACCATCTGCAGACACTAAAAATGCAGCGGTGCAGCCCAAACGCGACATCCCGCATCCATACCTCCCAGCCTAACGTTAGCCTGGTGATGGCTGGCTCACACTACGCTTACAATTTGTTCTGTGGGAGGGAAATATCCTATCTACGGGGTTCATTACATAACATCTGGAACACTACAAAAATCATCAATGCAGAAATCGGCCCCGTCACACTAGGTCTCAAAATTGTGTCTATGAATATGAACCTCAGTCTGTTTTACCCAATGAGCAAATAGTTCGGGGACACGACCATAACGTTGGCCTAACATTTTTCTTAGCTTAAAGCTATACAGCGTGTGCAACCACTGTCCTAATGACGTCCAGTCTTCCCAAGCAAGCACAGGACCGTCTTTAGAGGGGAGGGTAAGGAGATTTTCAGATTCCTTTACCAAACTAGATTTGCAATTTGCGCGGGATGTTGCCACATGTGCCTTATGGGCCGAGCTCTAACTGCACCACCTAGCACAAGTCCGCCTGCATGGCCTGGAACAACTAGTTGGCCGCCGTGTCATGCGGGTGATGTGAATTGTAGCGACCAGTCACCAATAAAAAATGTATAACTTGATTCACGTCCCTTTGATCGTCTAATTCGACCCGATCATGATTAAAATATTCGCTAAAAAATGCAGCTCCGAACCTAAAAAATTTTGGCAGTGCCTGTGCTAACAATGATGAACAAAACTAGCCATTGGGAATTTTGGTCTCCTGATATCGACTTCGTTAAGAAAGAGCACTAGGGCAACTAGGCATGTGTAATGCCCTCATCATAGCACTAGTGTAGAGTCATGGAGGCGATTACCATAGATAAGAAAGTTAACGATAGAAAAAACAGAACGCTTTGAGTTATGTGGAGAAAGATTCACACCAAGGCCTGTTTCATTTGTCTAACCTTTTACACAATATTGTGATAACAAGAACACTGATTAAATAACACCCCGGAATGTTACTACGGCAAAACCATCGTGATACAGCCTGCATACGAATCAAACACACAGCGAAGTCGTAATCTCAACCCGCCGCCAAAAACAGACACAACGGTTTACCTCAGATTTCACTTAAATACATGGTCGCGCAGTGGCGCTGAGCCTAGAATAGAATGCAGAAATGCCATCAGCCTGGGAGGCGGACGATAAAGCCCGGATTGGACCCCGGGGAATCCGGATGTGCCCGCCTATCAGAACATATTTCATCTATGCAGGCCGCCGCTTTGGTCGATATCGGCGGCGGGGCGCAGCGGCGGCATCCCTCTCAGCGGCTGAGTCGTGCACGCGGGATCAAATCCACCCAGCACCCAAGCGTACCAACAGCTCAGCGCCAAGCGGCGGGGCTTCATCAGCTGGCATGCTGCTATTGTCTGAGCAATAGAGACGGGCGGTGCCGACAGTTTAACATGCGGCGTTTTGCCAGATGACGAGCTCCAGTCCGGGCCAGTCCTGGCCCGCTGCACACCTGTCGCTGGCGCTCCCAGCCGGCGCACGCCCAAGATCGGGCAATACCGAGAGGCAAGGCCTCTGTGACCAGCACAACGACCCTAGAGCACTCGTTTCATTGACTATTGACGATTGACGAGATTGCATCATTGACGAGAGCATTGGTTTCCTTGACGAGATCTCCAGCTGTGGAGTTCGGAATAGGTTCAGGTAGAAAAATGGTAGAAAGCCGTGGTTTTTCCTATCACTTCAAACATGCACAGTTCACTACTGCAAAAAATGGGTTTAGACAACACTTCAGAGTCGCGAATTATATTCGGAAAGTTGAGTCTCGGTCATTTCTTTTCAAAATGATAACATAAGTGCACATTACAAACAAAATGTAGAAAGAGCGGTATAGAAACATTTTTGGAACAGAATTGATCCTCAGCTTTCGTTTGATACCGGTTTCATATCTGCATCACTTTTTGTTGACTTATATACAGATCCAGCCATACGTTTATCGTCCGTCTCAGAGCACCATCGCCCAAGCATAGATTCAATTCTAGCTGAAGTGCGCTTTAGCCGAAGTAAGGTAAATGATGCAAGGTGCGGTTGTTTCGCGAGCATTTACTGATGTTGCGCTCCAACGTTCTCAAGCACTGCGTGGAAGTGTGTAGTTAGCTATAAAATATTGGGAGTTTCATTCCGAAAATATATGTGAAAGAGCTATGACAGGCACGGAAGCGTTCATGTCTAGATGCGACGAAGAGGCTCGGACCTCTAACAAGCAACTAATTGTGCAAGTGAAGAAACACGCATGCTCGTTTCGCGCACAGCAAAGGGATGCAAACCGATTGAAACATGCTGAGACGGCGCATGTTTCAACATGCGACGACGATTGAGACGTGAGGTATGTTTATAAAGGTCTGTCTTAACCCTCGCCCCACCGGGGGCCATCGATGGCCCCCTAAGGTTTTTCCGGGATAGCAGAAAAACGACGAGGCGCAGCACCGCGGTTGAGGGCTCTACCTCTCACTGCATCATTTTCCCACCATCCCTGAAATGTTTTATCCCGGGTCCACCACGGTCAGGGCACCAGGCGAGGTCAACCAAGACACAGCGTCGTTGCCCCAGTGCGCCACCTGGGTGGGACCGACGGCCGCCAGCGCGGGCGTACGAGATGGAGGTGCGGGTGCGCTCATCGTCTTCGCCACGATCAGAGCCAAGAACGCGCGCCCCAGCCGGTAGTCTCTGCTCAAGCTTCCGAGCTGAGATGGCGGCCCTCCTCACCGCCCTGACTTTCCTGAGCACTCACCCAGGCCTGGACAACGATCCCATCGTGATATGCACGGACTCCAGATCGGCCCTCGCTGCCCTCCGCGCGGGCCCTGCTGCCAGACTTCGACTACAGGAGTGGCCATCTGGAGTACCCTCTCCGCCCTGGCCGGATCCCGCGAGATATTACTGCAGTGGATCCCCTCACACTGCGGCATCCCCGGGAACGAGGCGGCGGACACCTAGCTAAAGAAGCGGCAGCCCTACCACAGGAAGACACCCCGCTGGACGTACCGTCAGTCCTCCGGGCAGCATCCCGAGCGGCCCGCGCACAGACGGTCCGCGACTGGCCACCGGGGTGGTACCGCGACCTGGTGGGTGACCGCCCGCCGCCTCCAGTGTCGTCGGCGAATAGAGCCGAAGCTATCACCATTCACCAGCTGAGGGCCGGCCACTGGTCTGGGTCGGCCCAGTATCTACACCGTATCGGGCGGAATCCGTCCCCGCGCTGCCAACAATGCAGCGACGTCCACTGCTTGGCGGCGCGGTGCCCCGTTTGCGGGGAGGAGGCGGACACGCCCCGTCATGTCCTCATGGAGTGTCCAGCTCTGATGAGGACCCGGCTGCACACCTCGGCAACATATTGCCGAGACCGGAAGAGGTGCGCGGTGGGGACATCGTGGCGGCCCTGCGGCCGCCTTTGCAGCCCTCCAGAGCCGTCAGGCTACGCCGCGATAGCGGCCGGGAAAAATACAACAACAACAACAGGTCAACCAAGCTCACCTCACTTCAAATTTAGAGCACTATAAGAGCTACATTTCGAAGTCGATCAATTTGAAACTTCCTACACTTCATGACCCCTCTAGGGTCTACAAGGTGTATATCCAGGATTTTTCGATTTCGTGACCTGAGGTCAGGTCACGAGGTGACCTCTCCCATTGAAAAAGCATGGGAAAAGCTGTCGTATGGTCTAAAGGTCACAAAAACGATTGCAAATGCTCGTCTTGGTCAGAAAAGCGTTCTTGGACACCCTTTCACGGATTCCAGGGGCCATATTTGCCCTTTGACCTCTCCGAGGTCATCCAAGGTCACCAGGGGTCAAAAAATGTATTTTGACAATAACTTTTGACCTAATTAAGCTAGAGCGCTGAATCAAACACCATAGTGTACGTCTCGTCACTGGCTTTCGTTCGGTATACGGCAAGGTCACTTTCTGACCTTTCATGACCTCAGGTCATATTGGGTCACGAGGTGACCTCTGGAGGTCAAACCACTGGCGGGAGGTCATTAAGTTCCACATAGCAGAAAAATGTCTGGCATTTTCCTATCCAATGTACTTTACCACATCTCAATAGCTCTAATGGCATAAGAGTTATGCCCAGTTTGCTAAGCATTGCATATCTGAGTGAAAATAGCCGGTCTTGACCAAATTTGACCTCTGGAGGTCAAACCATTGACCTGAGCGCTATAACATGCGAAGTAATTTCCTACTGAATTCACGCAAGCTTTCTAATGCACTTTTCAGATTTGCGCTAACGCCCATATTTTCGGAGGTGGAGGGGGCCTTCTATGGCCCCCGGTGGGGCGAAAATGGGGCCGGACCCCCGGTGGGGCGCGGGTTAAAGCTGTTGCCACGTTGATGGGAGTCATCTTTTTAGCACGTGCTGGCCGAAATGACTGAACTCCAGCTTGGACTAGTGCTCACCCTGCAGCTGACGACGCCCGCCAGAGCCGCAGAGCCTCGACCTCAACACTGGGCTGTCGACTTTTTGAAGTTCAGAAACTGGCACCTGGGGGCCTCAAACATCTACAGGAATGCCTTCAGCCGACTGGCATATTTATTTGACGTGTTGATGAAGTCTTCAATGCGTTTACAGCCACGTTCTGCCACATCGTTTGTCACATTTAGCTCTGCTACGAAGGCAGAGAACTGCTTGTTTTCGCCATGGTCACCCCGCTCAGCCGCGGAAGATGCAGTCATGATGACTCGCACACATCAAAGAATAGGAACCCTGAGCGCTCACTGATGAACTCCGAAAGCTCAGTAGAGTCGCTGATGGCGGCATTCTCGTCAGTCTAGTTCTCGGGCTTTTCAGCAGAGTGGGCGCCATAGCATCTCTCTCCTTTTCCGGAACCCTTTCGCTACACAGTGCCAGGGGCGTTGTTCGGGGCCGTACCTAGCAGACGTGACGTGCCAGCACCTGCAGCGCAACCTCGGCCACGTCACCGTCGCGCCCTTGAAGCGCAGGAGGTCCAACTGAAGAGCCAGATCTACCACCAGTGGGTCGGCGGCCACGGGCAGGTCAACCAGGCCGGCGCGTACACCAGCGGCAGAAACGGCACCAGGCAACACAGCACAGCGCGCAGCTCCCCCTCTAGGCCTAGCTGGTCGGCAAATATGACGAGTCGCACCGCGTGGAAGGGACAACATGTTGCTCCACATGTTCCTCCGGGCGATAGGTTGCCCTGGCACATCATGCCAAATACCTCAAAATACTGGATTACCAGGTTAGCTGGTGGGCGAGCAGCAGAACCGCGCTCACCTTACCGCCGCGACCAGCTGCGAGCAACATGGAGCGGACAGCAGGGTGACAGCTGGCACAGGCACTTATTGTCAGCTCAGAGCGACGCTTGGTACGTGAACTCGTTCTAACATACCGAGGAGGAAACTATATATAGGTACAATTTTCTGGATTTACTCTTTAAAGGGAAGGTGGCACCTTCATAATGTGATTTTAACTGAGATAGCTGATTCTAACTGAGAAGTTCAAAAGCGAGTCGGAAAACCCGGTACTCAATATATCATTTGTCTTGAAACTCGAGATTTCCGAAGAAAAAAGCTAAAACCTACCAGCAGTGTACCCCTCCTGTACCACTAGCAGCGGGCCACAGTTGTCATGGCTGTTAGTGTGACGACATATGGTGACGTCACGATGGGCATCAACCAATTGAAGCCCTTGAAGCGTTTCAAGTAGGGTAGTGGTTGCCAGATCATGACATCATCCACAGGCTGATATTTATTTCTTTTTCTAGAGGAGTATTTTAAAAATCTAAATAATGAGCTTATTGTAATTTTTCAGAGAAACCATGGACGGTTTCATTATTTTCGACTAAAAATACGCCTAATTACATTAAATTCCAGGATTCGACCAAGGTGCCACATTCCCTTTAAAGGGAATGTGGCACCTTGGTCGAATCCAGGAATTTAGTGTTATTAGGGGTATTTTTGGCCGAAACTCATGAAAATGTCCATGTTTCTCTGAAAAATGTAGAATGCACTCAATATTTTGATTTTTAAAATGCTCCTCTATGGTGAAAAATAAACCTCTGTCTGTGGATGACGTCATGATCTGGCAACTACTACCATATTCAATAGGCTTCAAGGGATTCAATTGGCTGATTACTCACCGTGACGTCAGCGCTGCGTCGCACCAATAGCTGACAACTGTGACCACATGGCTGGGGTACATTTGGGGTACATTTCAGGTAGGTTTTTAGCTTTTCTCCACGGAAATTTTGAGTTTCAAGACAAATTATATATTGATTACCGGGTTCTCCGGCATGCTTTACAACTTGGCTATCTCAGTTAAAATCACGTAATAATGGTCCCACATTCCCCTTAAGGATGACAAAGAACGATATATATATATATACATATATATATATATATATATATATATATATATATATATATATATATATATCCGTGATAGATAAATGATCGGGAGAATCGAGCCTTATTGTCAGAAATGAGGTCTCTATTCATCACTTTACAGATTTTTGTTGTGTGTCCACATTCAATATGTGGGCATCAAATAAACATTGCAAACCCTTGCCAATCCAGCTGCTCTAAACCTCCCTCTGTGGCCACCCCAATACAAACAATTACAGATTTTATAGAGTTGCTCCATTTTCCTTACTCAGCAGAAAGAAAATGTGAGCGATTCCCGCAATCTCCATACGCATGGCCAGTGTCCTGGTGTTAGTATAGCCTTCCGCAGGACAGTAAATGACGCCTCAGATTCCAGTCAGGACCTTACCGCAGCCGCAGTGACGCGCCATGCCTTTGCTCGAACATTTTTGCCTTTGGGGCCTTTATTTACGTGTATCGGGGTTTTAGAGCGCTTCAGCTGCTAGGGTCATACAGCGCCAGGGCCTTTACATTAATTTTGGGCTTATCGACGCACCAACTGCCAGGGCATAGGCGTCGCCAACTCTTCCCTGTTGGAAGGGTTTCTCGGGAGCCAGCTTGCTCCTGTTCAGGAAGCCGCCGGGCCTTGAACCCGGGTCGGCTGCGTGGAAGCCAGCTACGCTGACCACCCACTACCGCGCCCCCGCCAGGGCCTTTACTTCCCCGTCCAAACACACTATAATATTGTCATGCAGGAAACTGTTCGCACTGTTATTCTTTTGTCATACTTTGTATTTTTATATTCACTTTGTTTTATTTTTCCGCATTCACGCCTAGGGAATTACAGGGTGTTACAGGGTGTACAGGGTACAGAGTATCACATGGTGCCTCTTGGGGTTAGCGCAGCAGTGAAGGGGTGCTTCTGGGTAAAATTATAATTCTTGCATATAATGGTAAATTAACTACAAAACAAGAGCAATACTTGTTTAGGTTAAAAATTTCAAGTATCACTTTCCAAAAACATGTTTTTTAATATATCTGCACATTTATTTGAAGATATTTAGCTAGGATGTTAAATTTTCCACTCCTGATTTTGCGAGTGGCAGAACTTAGTTTCGGCGTCCTTCAATTGCAAGCAACTGCCAGGAGTAACGGAATGTGTTGCCGCGCCATAGATGCAAATCTCTTCTGGAACCGAATTATGTAGAGTAACCTTGGGACCGAAAAACTCACGTCGTAAAGGAGAGGAGAATACAGCCGTAAAAGTGTTGTGTGTTGTATAGTTTTGGGCAAATGCTTAACCACTAACCATGCATGTTCAAGTGCTGTTATATATCGTAGAAGGTGAAAGGTACCTTTCGACAGAAATCGGAGGGAAAAAACGTTGTGGACACGGGCGTGTATTCTTAAAAACCATTGAAGATAACCAAAATTCAAACAATGTCAATAACCACCACATCAAAAGCTGACGTAACACATGTTGCGGTTTAGCTTTCCCACAGGCCTGCTGAACGGCATGAACGTGATGAAAGGTCCTTGAAATGAATAACGCGAACATTTAAAGGATATTCTAACACTACTTAGAGGTTTCATTCGGGGTTCCCGGGCACCCGCATATAAAAAAATATATATATATATATATATATATATATATATATAAAATATATAAATATATATATATATATATATAATAAATCCACAACCCTGGCTTATCTTATCATGTTATATGCGTTTATGCAACAGCACTGATGGGCGGTGAATTTTTACCCGTTTTTCTCCACGAACGGTATGTTTCGAGGAAAATGAAATTTTGATCAAGCGTTTTCGCGGGATGCTCTATGCGAATTGCAGCCCTCCCCGCGGGGTGCGTGTTGAGAGCCTTCCCGAACGCTTCACGGCTGCGGGAGCTGGTGCTGTCCTCGCTCTTCAGCAGGCGCCCCCTGTCTGCCACAGCTTGGTCGGCTCTGCCTTATCGGCGCTATGCTGCACCGTCTTGGTGCGCGCCATTTTCCACAGCTGCTCAAACTCGTCAATAGCAGCATCAAACGCCAGATACATGCTCTTTGCTCTCTGCGACTTGGGTGGCACGGGGAAAACGTAGCATAACCCGGCAGCTTGTCGGGAGATTTGCACCCGTTATGCCTGGTAACTGGTGCCCAACCAAGTCGTATCTGGTAATGTTTCGTCCTTGACTGTGGTTGTGCCATATCTTGCATAAAATGCAATGGTAAAACAGGCAGAAACGCGAATTCATGGCACCTTATTCCACGTGCCGTTTGTCCCAACTTGACGACGGAGTCCACGTCATTATTTGTGCATGCAGTGCTTGATCAATCAATTGATGTATTGACCAACAATCAATTCATCAAACAGTTAATTATGTATAAAGTGCCTGAGGAAGTTTGAGGACGATATTCGTACTATTTTACCTTTCTCAGCTAAAGCGACACTCAGCCGGAATTGAACCAACGCTAGGGCGACCATACTCTGAGATGGGCAAAAACTGTTCATTGGATTACAAAAATGATAAAGATACGAAATCTGCGTTAAATGAAAGCTGATTATCCATTCTGTTTGGTAAACATATAGTCCTGTCCATATTATGTTTGCAATATGCATGTCCCATGCAAAAGGAGAGCTGAAATTTGATGAGTCAGTATTCGCAGTAGCACACTTATTAAATTCAAAAGCGTAATAAAAAACATTTGCAATGTTCCACCGTTTAGATCCGTGTATGCGAGATGTGTATGTACGCCAGCAAGTTTTGTTTTTTCCTTGTTAACTTCCCTTGATAATTTTGACACGGGCTCAATAATAGCCATTCTGTAATGGATGAAAACTACGAGGTAAAATACAATACAATGAATGAATTCAGATTGTTTGAAGTCATGCAAATAACCACGGTTTCTACGATTTTTCGAAAGGACACGAAGGAAGGTCCAACGTCCAGGCACCATGCTCACCAGTGCCTCTTCTTCCAAAGCCGAAGACCGTGTGGGAGCGCATCATGGTCAGGCGACGTCCGCCGACACGGTCGAATTATGGACGAACAAAGATTTTGCGTCAAGGGTGATTCCCCGCCCGCTGGTGTTGTCCTGAAGTATGATATCAACCAAGAAGCCTCTGCAACCTCTGACTCACTTAAATACAGTAATTGGAAACGTTGATAGGCTTCATCTGGTCGCTGCGTGGGGGGACAGTGGCGAAAGCCATACTTTTGGATCATTGGTTCAATTTCCTGGACGTGTTTTGGACTGATCTAGAACACCGCTTGCCCCTATGTGCACGGTATCCCCACCGCGCTCAATTCTCGTCGTTTAACTCCATTGAGACAATTTCAGATTCGTTTCTGCCGCGACACATATTGCCATAATTTGCTTTCAGGCGGCCCATTGACAACTTTTGATCCGTTTCGAAATAACTTGGTCATTTTGCTCAGATCTCCGAGATGATTTATTTAACAGCAATTTCTATTCCTTTAAGACGAATATGGATCCATCACGCCCCACCCCACCAAAAAAATCTTCTGATGAATTCTGGTAGTAAAGTTGTAAAAAATGACAGCTCTTGCGTCACTTGCCACCATCTATCGTAAGTGACAGCAATCCAATGGGACAATAACGTGCTTAATGGACCAAAGAGAGAAACGTACCTTCTGAATAAAGGTTAAAAGGAGGTACTACCGGGGCGCCCGAACAATGGATTCATAGGACAAGATAGAAACCGAACGACGGCCCATACCAGCGTGCCATGTATCGTCATTATCTCATTTTAGGGACTACGACATCAAAGTTACAGACCCGGTGCACAATAATTAATAATCAAGTTCCCTTTAAAGAAAAGGAAAAATACGTCCAACATACCGGGCGCACATACCTTTGTTGGACAGGGAAAACGACTAGTCACCTAAGACTGATGTTGCGGTGATGAGATTTCACAACAAGGGCATCCTACTTAAAGTGTTCATGGAACCTGCCCGTACATGGCAGCGGTTGTCCCACACCACCGCGCCACACTAGACCCGCCTCCGCTGCCAACCCAGCAGTGCTCCAACCGACAAATGGCCGTGCCGCCGACTGCTTCTTTACAGCGGCACTTCACCTGATACACGCTAGCCTGGTTCCGCTGCGGCCGTCCGATTTCTGTCTTCAGCCCATGGCAATCCTGCAGCCTGCCAACTGGTGGGGTGTGGCTGCTAATTCTGAATCGTAATACTGCCGCGACGCTCGGCGGCCAGCCAGGTTTTTACAGGCTGAACACTCAAACCGTCCGCAACATATACATTGTTTATATCAGGCCGAACGCTGACCAAATACAACGGCCTGGCCACGTTTTGCGACGTTCGCGGCGAGCGCAGTGCTTAATCTAGTGCCTAACAAGCCCGAGGTAGGGTTAATTCCCGGCCAGCGCATGCACACGGTGGAAAGTTTAAGCTCAACAACGCACAACCGGGCCTGAAGCCACCCGAAGCCGTCTTCACCTGTCGAAATCAAGTAGCCGTTCTAGAACGTTTTGGGGCTGTGTAAAAGGCTCAGTGCATTGTAATAGACGGCATTGTAATAGACGGCTAGCCACTCGAACCTACAATTCACCGGACCCTCAAATATTTTCCGTCCAGAAAGAGCAGAATATTCGAGTGATGGTGGCCGTTGAAACCGGTCCTTCTGCCAGCCAAATTGATGGGACGGTACAGTGCATCTAGACAGGCCCGCCAGGCAGGACCACAGACAGTGGGCCGGGCGATCTCGGCGGCAGCACACAGAGCCGTAACCAGCCGCGCGGCCTCTATCAACAGCGGTCCTGCTGCACCTCCGACCAGCGCCCACCGAGCACTCCATTAAAAGACATCCCACAGAGCGCTCCGTAGAGAAGCCCAGGGCTGGCCGACATGCAAAATTGTAGTCGGCGCGGCAAAATCGTGGCGCCATGAGCGTTGTGCTGGGCGGCGGAGACTAATAAAACGCGGCGACCTCGGAGCTGTGCATGATGAGCACCTATAAATAACCGGCCACGTGAATTGGAGTGTGCTGCGGGCGCGGCGGCGCGGCCGGCCCGTCCCGCCGGAGCAGAGCGCCGGACGGCACACAGAGCCGGCACGCAGAATGCCGGCGACGCCATTGTCCTGGACGGCAGCGGCGGTGAACTCCCGCACACCACACACGGCGTTCGTCTGGCACGGCCTCCACTCGCCTCAGGGCGTGTTCGTCTCAGCGGCGTGGCTCACTCATCCTTCACCCCTGTTCAAATTCACACGAACTCTTACAAAAGAAAAAATCTAGTTTGTAGTAACAATAGTCGTATCTGGATATGAATACCGAAATTCAAAGCATTAACGAGTGGTGAAAAATTTGGATGTAATTACTGGCATTCAAATTGCATAAGTTTATTTGCGAACATATCAATCAACTTCTACTCTATGGATAAGTCACTGCACATCCGGATATCACACAAATACCCGCCTATATTCTAGGTATATATACATATATATATATAACACACACACACACACACACACACACACAAAAAAATATATATATATATATATATATATATATATATATATATGCCAGACGTCAGCTGGATGAGCATGAACAGGGCCCGCCACGTAAAATGCAGTCTTTCTGGGACAGGATAAAATATATCAGCTTCGAGGAATCACTTAGACAGGGGGCCCTATATAACCATTACAACATCTTACATAACATACAAAACTTATGGCGAGTGACTCACTCCCAGAATCCGCTGCCTTTGAGTTACGTTTGGAGCATAATCCACGAGAGGTTTATACGGCTCTGGAGTCGATAGCCAGCCAAAATAGCCACGAGAAAGCGGCCAACCCACACAAAAAGGACCCAAGCGCAGGAGGCAAACAGCCCAGCTTATCTCTGGCTTCCAGAAGTGGAATTAATACCATCTGTGAGGCAAGCGCCATCAGCGGAATCCAGACGCCGAACCGTCTCATGTATCCACAGAACAGGTACAAACGGACTCACAGACTGGCAAACAAAATGAAAAGCAAATAACATTAAGAGCTCGCACATAATTAACGGGTATAAGAGGACTTGCACTCCCGCGCTAACAAGATCCATGCTAGATTACCAAATACCGATTGTAAAAGCCAGTTTGCAATAAAGACTCACGTCAGCGTACAATTTGGTCGCTCCAGCGGAGCTTGGTCAAAAATGTGTCACACCCCGACGACGGCGCGCTGGGAATTGATTCGCCAAGCTGGTCACTTTCCCCGGAGCCGGTCGGCTATCAAATTAGATTTTGAGCACGGCAGGTAGTGATTAATCTGGGCTCGCCAGAAACGGGGCCTGCTCCATCCGAAACTGGAGCTGGGCCAGGCCGGTTGCAGCCGCCGGGCTGGTAGCACCGCGCTGCCGGGCCGCGCACCGACCCGCAAGGATCGCTATCTATGCAATAGGAAAAGATTTACGCGACGGCCAAAATCGCAGCGAGACAGCGGGGCCGGCGGATATTCGGCGGCGGCGGGTCGGCCATTTTCCGGTTCGTTAGTGTCGATTCAGCGGCTGATGGCCTGGCCTGGCCCGCCGGTACAGACATGGCCGAGCCACTCCGCAGAGACACACTGCCGCCGCCCATTCATCAGTTTCTCATCTAAAACGCGTCCGAAAAAGTGGGCCGCCCAGGAAAGGCAGGGCGGCGGGCGTTCCAAAAAAGTGGCCGGGCCGCTGCGGCGCTACCTCGGAGAACGTGGGTGCGATCGATGCCGCGCCGCCGCCAGTGGTGCCCTACTCATCCCGACCAAAACCCGAGCCGACCCCCAGCGCGTCATCTGCCCTACTACCGCCGCCACAGTCGCCGCCACTGACCAGGACGTGTCTGGTGGTGCTAGCGGCGCGTTAACCGAGTGCGGCGCGGCCGGGCTCGGACGGGCCGGGACCGCCGTTCTGACACCACCACAGCTACCATGCACGGTGAACAACGGCGCTGCATTTTCCCACCGGATGGGCCGGCTGCACGGGCCGCGTGGGAAGGACGCCGCTGTCTCGGCAGCCGCCCGGCATGCATACTCACAACGACCTCAGACGCTTCCTCAAGTCAACAGCCATCCGGCTTGTTTGCTCGACGGAAATTAAACGGTCGCTGCTAGGCCAGCTGATGATGGCACGGTTTACCTTCGTCGGAGCGCCTCCTTTAAGTACGGGCCGCATTCCAAGTTGAAACACTCAGACAAAGAAGGATTTTTCTTCTACTTATCTGTCAATCAGGCACGCATGGGCATTTTACGATGATTATGACAAAATTAAAAAAAACAAGGTAAGGACAGAACTGGACAGACGATAAGCGAATGGGTGTTCAAACCGGTTATGTGCCCAAGGCCCAGTGTCCAAATTCAGTAGTCGCTGCTGTCTGTGGCCTTCAGTCTCTGAGAAGAATTAATCAATATCCTGGAATAACGTGCACCGCTGCCGGATTGGTCGATTTCACCACAAAAAAGAAAGCGGGTGCCGCAGACACATCCAAGACGGGACCAGGATTTAAAGGGAACGTGGCACTTTGTTATCGGATTTGACCTGAAATAGCCAGGTAAAAAATAATACCGGAAAACTCACAGTCTAACCCTCGCCCCGGTGGGGAGTGTTTGAACCCCCCCCCCGCCCCCGGGTTTTTCCGGCTGCAAGAAAAAAACGGCCGTGCAAAGCGCCGCCGCACTTGACACACCTTATCCCTAACCCATTCTACAACTTTCTCCGAAATTATAATGTTTGGTAATCTCAGGTCAGGTCACCAGTGCAGGTCAAATTACCACACCTTCAAAATTGCTTAAGGGGGCATAAGAAAAGGGTAAACCTATCAAATTGAAACTAAAACCACATAATAAGCCCGCCAAGAACTACAAAATATATACCGGGATTTTTTCATATCGATGACCTAGGGTCAGGAACAGATCATGACCTCTCCTTGGAAATGCATGGGGAAAACGGAAATTGGCCGAAAAATTGCACTAATTATGTGCATACCCTTGGAATATTTTCATATTTTCTGATAGTATCCTAGGTTCCTCCATAGGTTCATGTTGCAAGTTTGGACCGTTAACCTCTGGGAGGTCACCTGGGGCTGCTTAAGCAGGTTTTTAAGACTTGGGTCAATAACTTGGCGGGAAATTACGATACGGCTTGTATTTTGTTACCATTAGGCTTGGATTAGTATTGCGAGTCGATCGATATACATATTGCCTATGCTAGCCTAGATGGTGACGTTGACTTGACCTTAGGTCAGGAATTATGTTTTGACCAAGTATAGCCATATCATACATCATTTGATTCGCCGCAACTAGAGGAAGCGAATCGTGCCTAAAATTATTCTAACTCAACTCCGTCAGACGCTGGTGCCCATAACTCTTTTCTAACACGCCACGTTCTGTGACCTGTCATGACCTCAATATTGACCTGAGCCAAAACTTGACTAAGTAGTTTCTTCATATTTGTTTTAGCTATCCACTGGCGTTGGCGTTTTCGCTATCCCACGTAGGCGTCGAGATCGAGCAGGGGGGGGTGTTTGAACAGCCCACCAGGGCGAAAGTGGCTCGGAGGCCCACCGGGGCGGGTGTCACATCTGATTCCTTCTCGTGCTCATCTTTTGGAAATAAATTTAATGTGTTTAAGGAAATGTGGCGCCTTTACAATATAGTTTGAACCGATATATCTATGTGATACGGCATACCCATTAAACCCAAGGTTTTATATTTCATTTGTCCCAGAACTCGCCGTTTACAGTGAAATGGTGTGTGTTTGGAGAGCAGGAAATAACCACGTAATCAAAGAGCCCTAAAACCCGAGGCAGCAGCCCCGAAACGTGTGTTTAGAGCGGTATTTGCATTTGCTGCAAACACTTCCAGACATGCGGATGTTTTTCAAGTGCTGTCGTCATGGACATGACGCAATGAAAACCATGGAAAGAGACGGTAAAGATTAGGAAAGATGCGGGTAAAGGAAGGTGGAATACTACCTGGAGGGGTCGTTGCTGCCCAAGGCGCATGCACTCGCCGACTCCAGGTAGTTTAACGATGGATTAGGATAAGAAATGCGGCCCGGCACAGGGCCTGCGCGGGTCCCAACCATTGCTGGACCGTCGCCGCCAGTCATCAGGCCAATGGGGGGGGGTTAGAGTCTGTTTAGTTATGTAGTTCTTTGGATACGTCCCTCGAAAGTGCACAAGCACGAGTTCTTTGCACTGCCGATCTATTCACGCACTCACACTCAGACACACCGATCAGTTTCCGACAAAAACACAAACTCGCCAAACCAACCGCCGGCGGACACCTAGCGGTGACCTCTGGGAGCTCCGAGAGTCAGTGAGACTACGCTGTTAAATAGACATCCCAACACCTCCCCCAGTCGGTCACAGCTGGTGCCAGTAAGTTTTCCTGCTGGGATCAACGAGCAGCCGAAAAGGTTGCCATCGTTGCCGACTGTGGTGCTGCAGCCCAGCTCCAGGGACAGAGTCGTACTCGAGGTACTGGTTAAGGCGCCTGCCTCGGTCTCGGAGGCGGAGAGGTGACCCCTCAGGAGGGCGGTGGGTTTCACGCTCCAGTGTGAGCGTCACAGGTGGAATAAGGCAAAGAAAACAAAGATTTCGCCAAAGAGCAGGTCCAGTTGGCAGCTCGGCCAGATATGTGCCAGCTCCCAGAGATTGAGTCTGTACACAGTGGACGCAACAGTTTTCGGCTACTTTCTAACTAGTGCTCCCCTGGTCGTGATTAGAAACATAACATACGTGGAGCTTAACATTGCTTTGTAGCTTAAGACGTCCTTAGCTTATGATTGCTGACCTAAAACTGGTTCCCAATCTTACATTTAGCAAATTATATGCAGAACTTTTATGACTCGCTAGTTATAATTGTGTTTTTGTCAAATCATGAGAATTTGGTTATCAAATACGAGGATGAGAAAAAAACAGGTTGAATCACGAAGTTGAATCATTTAGTGAGCGGATCTAGCCGGTCGGTTTGGGAGAGGCAAACCAAAGGCAAAAAAAACACGTAACGCAGTGCAAAATTACGCTACAATATAACTTGCCGGTATAGTTTTAGGTATTTCAGGCGAAAAAGGCCACGCAGTAAAAATTGACCTACAAAATGACTTACCGGTAGAATTTTGGGTATTTGAGGCGAAAAGCACAAAAAACGTCACGGGGTGAAAAATATGATAAAAACAAATAATAATAATAAAATATGAAAAAATATCAAGATACTTTTCCCTATCCAAGGCTACATATTTGCACTGAACTTAACTGGTTCTGTTTGAAGTTGAGAGTTGAAGCACCAAAACCTTGCTTATAAACTAAAAAGGAGTCGGGGGAAAAGGAGGTGGATCGCTGGGGGGGGGCAAGAACACGTTTGCCCCGAGCTTTTCCGTTTGGGGGCAAATGCCTTTTTTGTCCCCCTTGTATCCGCCACTGAGCAGTATCCCAAAACCTGGGGTGCTGGGTGCAGAACGACACCCAGTCAAGCAGAATTTTCCACTCACTTTTATATGTTTTGCTGAATTTTCCACTCACTTTTATATTTTTTGCTGAATTTTCCCACTCACTTCCAACAATACTTACTAGTATTGAATTTTACTCAACAATACTTACTACAAAGGCCAGTTCCATTGCCTCCTCTACCAACATCCACTGGAAAAAGCAGCAGAATCGACTAGAAGATCGCCAAATTAACTCTGCTCTTTTGCGCTTTTCTGTAAGAAAATCTGGCGATTTCTATTGTTCTGGCCAATTATACCTGGCATCCTTATCTCCACCGATTTCAGTGGAACAACAGAATCAAAATTCTGGCGCGGGCAAGACGCTCAGTGCCCCCTGCCCCACCGGAGAAAGTTCCAATGGGTGAACACCGCCACTAAATTCCACCACTCGCAAAATTGGTGAGTGGAAAATTAGACACCCTAGCCTTGTGTTGCCAAAAAATGAGCTAACCGCTTTGAAAGATACATTTTTGGAAAGCAGTTTATCTGTGCATATGATTTCTAGGCTTACGTCCTTGAAAAGCTGTTTTTGTATTTCTGGTACCGAGAATAGTGAAAAACCATTTTTGGTCATCTTGTTATTCAAAGCAATTATCTTAAAATTTGTATCCTAAGCGGCATATTTTTCGACATTGTATCGTAGAAAATTGACCATTTATTGCGAAGAAAATAATTTTTATCCATTATCAGCCCTTCATTGCTGCGTCCACGCCGTGTGACACCCAAATCCACTCACGACACCCTACGACACCCTAGGGATAAATACGTTGATATTTAAGTTGAACTGAAAGTGCCCGGTACTTGAATAAATTGAAACTCTAAATTTTCATTAAATGATTTTTTGGGCAACAAGAATGCATCCAGTTACCCTTCAAATATCAGCACTTTTTTGTATGGCTGGTCTACGGCGTGGACTTACCAAAACGCCGTCTTTACATCTAGTAAATAAAAGCGCCATCTTTAGGCTTTTTGAAAGGCCGGTTTCATATTCGTTATTGACAAAACATTGTTAGTCTTCCTCTCTGTGTGCTTTTAGTTGTATAATTTTCTAGTCTGTAAGGATTTAGAAAATTAATTTAGAGCAATTTTTGAAATGCAAATTATGTAGCTCATGCGCCCGGCAAGCGGCAGGCGATTAGAAATTTAAAGTAGTAGTCGCTCCGACGCTGTCGCAACCCGCCGCGCCTGGCTGATTGTAGACGAAAGGAAGAAACAACAGCAGCAGAAAGAAGAAGGCTGTAGCTTCGATTAGATGGATAGAAAGCAGCATATTCGTATGAAGGTGTGTATATATGTGAAGAGGAGCAGGGGAATTGACAGGTAAAGAAAAGAACCTTTTAGAAGAGTTTATTGTCATGATAGAAAATTTGTAGTTTCGTCTGGGTTAGTTACCTAAGTGTAAACCAAGGCTCTACTGGGCCCTAGCATAGGTGTATGCGAGGTGCAGTGATTGAGGTCAGGAGTGGCCTCCAAAATTCCGATAACTATAGGTATAGGTATAGGAGAGGCGTTGTCCCGGACAGAAAAACTATACAGTGTATGCTTTAGATAATTAATTTTGGCACTAGGTATTGCATGAAAAAATCCCTTTTCATTTTTCATTACCTGCCGGTCTCGGAGGCCCTCTCTGCAGAGTTGGTCTAAGGGGGCCCCGATATTTCGTCTCAGGGGCCCTTTAGAGCTGGTCGTGTGGGAGAGGAGAGGAGTGGCACAAGAGTTGGTCTAGGGAAGCCCCCCCAAGAGTTGATCTTCATCCCACAAATGTTAGTCTTGGTGGCTCCCAGAGTTCTTTCTTCCCAAAGGTTGGTCTCAGAGGCCCCCAAAAGTTTTTATTTGTGGAAATTCACCAATTCCTTTAAAAATAATTGGAGACTGCATCAGGGGGTTTCAGTTGGTAAAGATTTACCTGCTTAACCCAAATTTTTCACATGGTAATGGTCAAAAATTCTGCTTGGGGACGATTTAAAAATATTTACTTTGAGAAAATTAAAGGATCCCTCAGTTCAAACAAGGGCTTTGAGAGTTTACCACCTGAGTACCCAAATTGGAAAATTTTTACTCCGCCATACATTTTGAGGAGAATTTTCCACTCACTCGCCATACATTCCGAGCTGAGTTTTCCACTCGACACCCTAGCGCAAAACCTATTTTGGGTCACTGCCACTGAGTGAGCAATAGTTTGCTTGCAACAGAACAAAAACTGCTGGCCCTAATGCAAACAGACTCAACTACAAGTGCGTCTCTGGCCGATCGCTACGGAGGTGCCGCTCGCACCGGAGTGTGAAACCTGTCGCCCTTCTGAGGGCCCAGCTGCAACACCGGCAGCGCCCTTTGAGGCCAGCTGCACACAGGCAGCGCCCTTCTGAGGGCCCAGCTGCAACACCGGCAGCGCCCTTCTGAGGGCCCAGCTGCAACATCAACGCCTGCTGCTACCTCTCCGCCTCCGAGGCCGCGAGCTAAATACATATCCCAACAGCGTCCTACGCTTTAAAAATGGCATTCATCAAGGGCTGCTGCAGCATGAAAAGAGACCTCTGAGAGAAACGGAATGTGAAACCAGGGGTTTGTGACTATGTTAAAAAAGCAGAGCTTTGGGTGGAGAGGCACATCATCATGCCGAGCGTTAATTCTCCACTCACGCATACACCCACTATCCACTTTTCTTCTTGTGCTTATGGGACATTTTTCCATGTTTTGCGTCCCCAGTCCGGGGATATTTACCGGTTTGCACCACACAGACACACACATACTACCAGCAGGATTTTCCCGCTGACCAGCAGCCTCGCCGGACAGTCATGACCGCACGCTCCCTGTCACACGCCCCACTGAACCAGACGGCGAGGCTATCCCGAGTTCCCTGGCCCGGCGGAACAGAGGACTGCTCCGGTAACTCGTGGCGAGGGCGTGCATGGTGGATCCGTTTAAAGGCCCGTCAAGCTCGTGCTCCCAATAACAACGGCACTGGTTGGTCAGCGAAGTCCCGAGTCAAGGCGAGCAGTATCCAGTGTACTGCCATCTCCTGGGTACGAGGCAGTCGAGGAAAAGACTGCCAGAGGTCAGCTTTGATCCAGGGACCTCCCACACTGATCCGCAGCGCCTTGACCAACGGCGCAACGGCGGTGGTGTGTCGACACTAACATCACACCAGGGGGATCAAGTCAAGTAACAAAGTATGGCAAGGCCTCACATTCATTTTGAAGCACGTTTCCGAAAGTTGATAATATTGTATTATGCCATGGCATAACGCGCACTGGAGGGGGGGCTGGTAGGCCCCTAAGATCTCGGAAACTAAGAGGCGTAGAAAAACACAGGTTGGGGGAGGCTATGGTGATCTACATCATAGCCAAGTTTAATTGACCTTGGTCAATATCTTCAAGATCAAACGAAGTAATAAAGGTCAAATATTGGCCATATATGCTGGGGACCTATTGGAAAAGTGCAACGACTATGCGAGAAAAACACTAGAATAAACTAAAGATCGCCCAGGGCCATTGAGGGAAGGTCGCAAAAAATATGCTATAAAATTTTGGGGCCAACTCGGTCTCCAATGCAAGCGAACTGGTTCAACCGCACAGTTCAACCGCGCGATTGTAGCGATCTCAAAATGCAGGTTTGACTTTGAAAGCCCATAAGTAGAAAAATTTCGACCGATTTTCGAAATGCTTTCACCCATTAACGAGCCGTGAATTCTCTGATACGTGACCAAGTATCGTTTTTCGGCGACGAGCGGTTCTCCAGCAACCTCGGAAAAATAGGCAGGGTGGCCCTCAAGGCCCCCTCCAGTGCGCGTGTGAAAATCCGGGAAGGTAATTGGGTAAGTTCGGTGATTTTATATTCGGGCAAAGCCCTTTGCCAGCATATTGACGTAATAGATGTGTGCAAAATCATAATTGGTCATCATATGAGATACAACCTCGGATTGAGCAAGGTCCTTAACCCGTACCGTGCAGTGTTTTTTTCTCCCTCCACGGTTTTGAGCATATGTCATTAATCTTTACAGATAAAAAAAACTAAGTTATGTCAAAAAATGATTACACTGTACTTTTACCACACCCAGAGCCCAACAATTACATATTGCGCCATCGTGACGTCATAAAATTAAAGGTCTTAACAATTCCAAGTTTTCATATTGCCGTCATAATGCGGTGATTCGTAACCTTTCTATGCTGTTTAGCCAAGAAGCCACTTGGAGACGGTAGACCAAAAGCTTCAAGGACTGCAATAAGCTCACAGGGATGCAATCATTGGTAGAATTTTACACAATTAGGTAGGGGCAAATCCCCACAGTAATGTGATCTTGATGATGTCATTATTAGCTGTAATTTTTCCTGCATAAAAACATGCATACAATTATCAACGCTTATAGGCGCCCTATGGGTTCAAACTAGATACTACAAAACACATTAGCCAAAACACACTAATTTTGCGTTTCCAACCATTTTTGAACCTGTGACGTCATTATTGGAGCTAAGAAAACCTCATTATGCTTTCATTTGCTTTACTCTCCAATCAATAACAAAATATATTTTGTAGAAAAAAACTTAATACTACTAGTCCAAAGCGCCTGAAACAGCGTCAAATTTCAAGTCAATACGCCACAATGACGTCATCAAACATCCTGCACACCACTTTTTAGTTTGCACTATCTTAATGGCTCATGCAGCCTTTCAAAATTGAATTATAACGAGGTTTACATTGTCAGACTCACATTGGTGGGCAATATAATATTTATCATGAAAACTGTATTTATGCCATCGTTATGACGTCATGTGCCTTCATATTGTATCAAACACTGGATGGCAGCCTTTGTATGGATACTGGTTTTCGTTTCAGTTCATTCAAAATTGAATCTAGCATGAAGTATTTGATCAGGGTAGGATAAACCAGGGATATGACAATTTCCGTATATTTACCTCAATTATGACGTCACTTGTCTAAAAATGGTGTTTCGTAAGCCCTCTCGTATGGGGCTATCGACTACAATCAGATGAAGAAAATCGGTTGGATGGCTCTCGAGTTAGGACGGAGGCTAAAAAACACCGCGCAAAGGGACAATGTAGGCTAAAAAGCGCCCTGTGCACGATACGTTTCAGTTCAGACCCGTGCACGGGGCAGGTTGACATATAGCTGGGTTCATCACAAATGTAATTCCAAAAAAATCCTTTTAAAAAATTAACATCGTGACAACGTTTCTATGGCTACAGCTAGCCTAACGATTGAATCTTCGCAATCCCCGTGCCAGACTCGAGGAGATAGGCCAAACAACATCTCATCCAGTTATAATCGAGCTTCAGGCTGTCACACGTCAGATCCTATTAGTTTTTTTACCAACAGTCGCTACCAAAAAACAGTCATTGAAAACTTAATGAATCTTGGAAAACTAGCCTAGACTACCTTTGCATTGAATAAACTCAATTTTATATCCCTGACTCGAAGAGTTAGGCCAAATAGCATACAATCAAAAAATAATAATGTTCCTCGCTGCAACAGTGAAGAATCAAGCTTCTCGAAAGAACAATAAGAGGACTGAAAAACTGCCGGATCTTACACAGATCAGAAATATGTATATTTTCTCTCAAACGTTAAGTACTTGACTCCTCTCCATATGCTTAGATTTTCCACTCCCTCACTGGCGAAAATAAGGAGGGGGCTAGGGGCTCAATCCCCCCCTCCCAATATCCGTGTGCCCATAGTTAATACATAGGCGGAGGCTGATCAGAGGCAATGGCGGGGACGGCTCGAGCCCCTAGTCCCCCACCTCCAATGAAGTCCTGGATCCGCCACTGCAATCACCCATGAGACATTTTTACGTGAAGTTGTTTCCCTCCACACCCAGGTATAACCTATTTTGGAACACTTTTCCGGTATGCCCGACGCAACTGATACTTCAGTTTAAATCCCATGAAGGTGCCATTTTCCCTCTAACACCCGCCCCAGTGAGCCTTCGAGCCACCCCTTCGCCTTGTTGGGGGAGGGGTTCTTCGAACACCCCTCTCCCTCCTCCATCTCGGCTCCTGTGCGATATAGCAAAAAACGCAAGCAGTGGTGGATACCTGATACAAATTCACGAAGAAACTACATCAAATAAATAAGTAGAACCATGTGTCACCCAATTCCCGTTTCCCCATGCAATTCCAATGGAGACGTCGTGATCCGTAACTGACCCTATGTCATCGATATGAAAATCCCGGAATATATTTTGTATTACTCAGTGGGCCCATAATGTGATAGGACTTTCAATTGGATACATTGGCCCTGTTCTTGTTTATGCTATATTAGAACCTTTTCGTAGGTGGAGTCACTTGACCTGCACTGTTGACCTGACCTGAGATGACTCGACCATAAAATGTTGGGAAAAAGTTGCAGATTTGTTCAATGATGAGAAGTACGGCGGCGCTTCACGCCAACGTCTTCTTTTTTGGTGCCGCCGGAAAAACCCGCGGGAGGGCTTTCAAACACCCCCCTCACCGGGGCGAAGGTTAAGAGCAGACTTCATCGTCACCGAACGCACGCCAACCGCAGTTCCTAACGAACAGCTGCGCGGAGCCGCCAGGGCCGGAGGGCAGGGGAGGCGTCAGAGCAGTGCGCTGCTGCAGCACTGTCGCTCCGTACAAGGTGCGTTTCGAGACAAACGAAATATACCACCCAGGCTCTTCGGTATGGTCCACGCGCCCAATATCTCAGTTCAAAACGTACCAAAGTACCACATTCCCTCTCATGCAAATACTTAAATTGTTTAGCAGCTGTGCCGAGGAGGCTATCATGGTGATATGCCGCTCAGCGAAACATCAATACGAGATGAAAAGGTGAATACATTGATTATTATCGGAATGTATACTGAGGTCTTCTTAAGGACCATGGCGCCAGTCAACATGATCGAAACTGGGGTTGGCTGTCACGGTGCGACCAACTTTGGTTTCGTGACTATGAAAACATAACAATTCTGGACGAGGTCTGTTCTCGAGTGCGCATATATTCAACTTTTGAACTAGATATAAATCTCGGATTTCATACGGTAGGCCTAACAGAATAGCACTAGCAAATACAACATACAGCTCCACACAGGACCCTGCCGAGGACGAGCGACGAGCACGCTATCTCCAGGACATTCCAGACAGCGGGCGGACGTTTCGCTCCAACCCGGCCGGCGGCGCGACGCCGGTGGGCGGCGTCAACGGCCGGCCGGCCAGACAGGTGCGTAACGCACAGTCGCGGCCGCGGGCAGGGGTGACTGACCTTGTGCGCCTGCAGCGCGTGGCCCTCGCAGGCCAGCGTTACGTCGGTGAAGATCTCGTTGCGCAGCGAGGCGCGCGAACACGCGCTGCAGGTTGGTCTGGTGGTTGTTCCATTTGAGGCAATACTGCTGCTGGCTGCTCATGGCGTGTTACCGCCGACCACCTGCCAGAGCCGGGTCACACAGGGATCAACACACCAGCGCGTCACAGTGCCTGGGTCACACTCGGCGACAGAGGTATAAACACTAGAATGGACTAGAGTAGAACGTTGTGGATGCAAAAAGGGTTGCTGCCCGTTGATTACCGAATTGAAATCAGGCAATCATTCAAAAACTGCACACCTGCACCCCGTTTCGTAAAAAGTGTTGAAGTACGACGTATTTCACATCATACTCATATGCAAAAGTAAGCCATATCCAGAATCATGTTTCATAAACAGCAGCGACTTTCACACGAGTGACGAAGAAATGAAATCCAGCGCGAATTATGACTAATTCCAAGTCGATATTACATCGCTTAAGTAGGGTAAGGGGAAAGTACGCAGGAAAAAGTACGCAGCAGCTGTTTTGGTTACTAGCAACCACTGAGATGGTGGATACCCTGGTATAAAAAGCAGGGTCAGTGCCTAGGCTGCACACCAAAATTCAACGTGCTCCTGTTCTTTTCGCGGGAGTACAGAGCAAAATAAATTTTGGGCACCCTTGAAGTAATATTTCTTGACTGGGTAAACTTGTAGACCATGCTTCTATTATGAAAAGTATTGTATTGCGGTCTGTCATTAGTAAGAAGGCTGAGCTAGGAGCGTGCCCAGGACCGGAGCTCACGCTAAAATGCCTGCCAACATGTTTATGAAGACTTTCCTCCCAAGGGAGCATGTCCGGCAAGAGTACGCAGTAGACCATTGGGCAAGAGTGCGCATGCTTAAGAGATAGAAAATTTAATTTTCACTCGGACCAGAGTCCGTAAATCATATTTGGAAAGCCAAACGTTGCAACATAGTTTTGTATATTCAGAACGATATAAAATCATGCAATCGCCTAGTTTGGCGACAAAAAACTTCGCGACATGGCCTATGCACCTAAAGCACAGCGGGATCAATGCGTACTCCAGCTTCCTTTCTTGCGTACTCTACCGACCCACTCCGGCAAGAGTACGCACGTACATTTCATTTTGGATGGGCTCGTGGCAAGTTCCTTTCAGAGACATCCAGGTGAAACATGGACCATACATAGACAATTCTTCAGGCTAAACAACCACATAAAAATTTTAGCGGTTAGACTTACAGGAAAAAGTGAAAGCCCGTAGAAAGTTAAGTGCGTACTCTTGCACGGACTTCCCCTATATTAACACGCGCATTGACGGGGTCTGAGCCACCTTCGCATTGACGGGGGCGGGTACCCGCCCCCTAAGATCTCGAGAACCACGGTAGGTAGCGAAAAACGGTAAACGGCGTTAGGCTGCCCATCCACTTCTCCATCGAAAACATTTGAACCATTTTTTCTCAGGTCACATTTAAGGTCACGAGAGGTCAAAACATGCCCGTCATAGGGATAACATGTAAATTCAGTTTTTCGGCCATTACATCTGAACAAGTAAAGATAAACAAAACAAATTGAACTATATGAATCCTCTTAGCAAGCCGAATCGAATGATATATAATTTGACCTTGCTAGGTCAAATCAAGATTTGACCTGACCTGAGGTCAGGTCAGGGTCAAATTATAAAAATCATATCATTAGAACCGCAAAGCCTAGGCGAGTCTAAAGCAGCTAAAACAATGCTCTATCACCATCCGTTACTGAGTTATTCCGTAAAAACCATTTTCCCATGTATTTCCAATGGAGAGGTCATGCCTCGTACCTGACCTTAGGTCATCGATATCAAAAATACCGGAACATATTTTAGAGAACTCGGTGGGGCCATTATGTGATATGAGTTTCAATCGGATAAGTTCACCCTCCTCCGACTTATGCTGTCTTAAACATTTTTGAGGTCGGGTCACTTGACCTGTATTGGTGACCTGACCTGAGATGACCTAACCTTAAAATTTTCACAGAAGTTGTAAAAAGATGAGGAAAAGGTATACCAAGTACGGCGGCGCTACGCGCCCCGTTTTTCTCCTATCTCCGAAAAACCCGAGGGGGCGGGTACCCGCCCCCGTCAATGCGCGTGTTAAATAACTGTTGGGGTTTAACGACGCACCAACTGCCAGGGTCATACAGGCGTCGCCAACTCTCACCCTGTTGGAAGAGATTTTGGGGATCAGATCGACTTATTCAGAGGCTCCGCCGGGACTTGAACCCGGACCGGTGGCTTAGAAGACAAGGGTGCTATCCACTAAGCCACTTCATCCCCGCCTAAGTATATTAAGTAACTCCTACTTCAACATGTTAGAGTCAATAATCGTGCTTAGTTAAATATCCGATTGATTTGCTTCTGTTCGGTTAGTTTCTTCACCGGTTTCGCAGGAACGTTTTACGCCGTTGCCATACAATGCGCAGCAGTGACAGAAGTAATTGCAAACAAAAAGACGAAGGCGTTTTTATCCAAATGGACTTAAAAGCTTCCTGTGCTTGCCTGTCAAGCTTCTTGTTACTTGATTGCTGGCATCTTGGACGCCGCTTCTCATCCAAATTTCGGGTGAAAAATAATCAAGTGAAACCGGATGGGTAGAGTGAACAGTGTACCGGATGATATCGGGGAAACTGGGACGGGAATAGAGAGCTAAATATCATTGAAGAATAGATGCAAGGAACTATATCATTATTTTTGGTCTGCGGCACTGGTGGAGAAGATCCTTGGATTTCGAAAGTTACAGCCACCCACAGGCCGATCCATGGGGGAAGGGGGTACACCGGGGAATTGATCCCAACCCCCCATTTTTGCCGATTTTCTTTACAAAAAAAAAAACATTTTTGCGATCTTGGGCCCGTTGCCCTTCCCATCCCCACACTGTCGGTCTAGATCCGACCCTACCGTCACCCTATATTGAATCATTACCCTCCATAGACTTCATATTACCGCATCAGTTCCAGCCTATCTAGGGTCCCTCACTCCCTATATTTCAGATTAAAATTATCGCTGAAAGTCAATGTAAAACATCAAAATGCCAGAATTCCTATTTGTTTGCATCAATAGTTGTTATCGTCATTTAGTACCGTGTCTATGTGTAAAAATGGCCATAGAACCAAAGTGCCAGCTCAGTTTGACCAGAGTAACTCTCATTTCAATCTAATACTGGGAACACCTAGAAGTCAATTTTACATTTAACGACTTTTCCCCTTTCACAACAATATCTTAACTTGAGATCGCTACTGAGATATTTGAGGAAATTCATCTTTTTCATAGTTTGTGGCATTGACTGATATAAATTACGCTGCTACATAGTGCGCAGGTTGTTAGGCGTGTTTTACACATTCAACTTATATTTTGTCTCCTTTATGAAACAGGGTTGTGAATATTCTACGCTGCATTCCAGAGTAGCGTAATTTACAAAAGCGTAATTTTGTAAGCAGTATTTCACAGACACCATTCAAGTTATTTGGTAGCATTTCGTCATCAGGGCTGGAAGGGCACAACGGTTACTATGCAGGGCCTTGGAGAAAGCACACTTTTTGTAAGCTATAATAAATATATTTAAGAACTGTATCATCAAAATTGATATGGTCGAGGAGAAAGCTGAATCATTTTTATCTTTGAAACCATCATGCATTTTGCAGAGACTCCAGCGTAGAATATTATTTTTACAAATTTTCTAGAGCGTGTCAAAATACTAGCAGCTTTACCACTAACAGCCGTTTGCAGTCAGATTAAGCAGACCGATCTCGATGTTGATTTGGCTGTTGATTTTGATTGCTCTTGCCATGGCAGCTCCCGAAAATAACAATAAACACCGGATTGCTTCAAGGCCTTAGAATCCCAGGTTGGTTCAACTTTTCTACTAGTAAAATTTGGGTTGTTTTCTTGGTATCCACTAAGAAAGGAAACATGTCCTTATTCTGAGGGTTAAAATTTAAGCTTTTTGGATAAATTAAGTTTATATATTTAAGAAAAGAGCCATGGAATACACTTTTTTGCACTTTAATGTCTGCAAAGTGAAATATGTTGACAAATCTAGTAGCTTTGGTATGTTATACTAAAAAGTATACTAGTCTGGCAATCCTACTACGGTTTTTACTGAGCCGCAACACTGTAAAAGAGAAACATGACAGGACCTAGCGAGAATAAAAACCAATGAAACGACATACGGGGTGAAGGGAGTGGGTTTGGGCAAATACGGAAACAGTAACGATTGTAGGAAAGATCGCACCTCAGAGCCGGATTATAGCCGCTGCTCAAGGCTTAAATGCAACACGTGCCGATCGCTCTAACAGTTGCAGTCATGGGCGTCGAAAGCAGCATGAACGTGGGATGTGCTCCCTTTTGGCTATTGGAGGACCTAGTACCCCCCTGTCTCCTACATCCCCCAAGTACCAACTCTACCCCCTTCCTTGTCCTCATTGCCGGACCACTCCTGTTCCCCGTAAAAAATTCCCTGGCAACGCCTCTGACTCACCTCATTGAAACCCGTAAATGTGATTAAATTTTACTGTTTGTTTGTGGCTGTTTATATAAACAGGGCACTAGTCATAAGCGGATCCAAGATTGCCAGTCGGAGCGGGGCATTCTTCCGGGAGGGGTGTCATCCAGACCAGGGGGCTTCATTCGCACCAGGGGGCGCCATTTTTGGCTGGAAAAACCCATCAGGTGGGCGCCAAATCCTATCGACGGGCGCTGCTTTCCGCATCCTGTGGAGGGGGTGGGAGGCGAAATTTCAAATGGCGCCATCGACATTTCGGGAGGCGCTATGACCATTTCAGGTGACCTCGAGGGCCCATCGGGGGACACCCGCCCGGGCTTTGTCCCTGGATCCGCCCATGGTACCAGTGGCGGATATAAGAAGGTTATGGGGCTCACCAGCCTCCCAAATTTCGAGGGAACCCCTCCGAGATGTCTACTAATATCTGTATAAGCAAAGGCTGTTCGGAGGCTATGGTAGGGGACAGTGGCGGGTACAGGACTTTTTTGGGGTATGGGCAAGGGCGTTCGAGCCTCCTCGCCATTGCCTCACATCAGCATCGACCTATGCATTCACTAGACACTAACATTGGGGGGGGCTCGAGCTCTAGTCCCCTTGTATCCGCCACTGGCAGTGGGGGAGGTTTGAGTTTTCTAGACTCCCCAAAATAAGTCCTGGACCCGCGACCGCGCGGTACCTCAAACAATTTGTTCGTTTCGCTACGAAACCTCCATTGGAAAGACCCGTTTTTCGTAATTTTCATCTAAGCAACGATGACGTGAAGGATGACATTACAATGCTATTACATTGATAATGACTCTTAAGAGCAACGGAACATCACTGCGAGAAAAGCCCCTGAAGTCCTCTGCAGGCCGGTCTTAGGGCTGATCATCAGCAGAAACTGATGATGATTGGGGTTTTAGGGCACGGCAGCTGCTGAGGCTATATGTGCCCATCGTTATCTAATTAAACCATTTTCAGTGCGCTGCTGGGTGTGTTAGGAGAGTGTGTAACAATGATAATGATAACTAACGAGTGTAATGAAGTTGTAGAGCATGTCTACATGTAAGGCTGGATTAACGTGAGTTGTAGATGATTTGGAACTTGATGTCTTTTAAAAACTGTAGGACGCTACGGATGTCCACAGCTGCACTTTCACCGAGTAAGTCATTCAGCGGTGTTGGTGGGAAGAACCTGGTGCGGATTCTACGAATCTGCTCGCAGCCAGCAGCAACATCGAGCACATGTTCCATGGTCAGCCGGTTTCCACAGTGAGAACAGAGGTTTGGGTCGGAGCCACACAAATAATGAGCATGTGTTGCATATGTGTGACCTATTCGCAGCCTGGTTAATGAGACTTCCTCTTGTCTGTTCCTCCGATTACTGGACTCCCACTTCCCTATTCTACACCGCAGACGTTTAAGTGTGCAGCTTGGTTCTGCATCCCACCTGGCCTGCCATTCTACTCTCAGGAGCTCGTTAAATTCAGCTTTCAGGTCACTGGTAGGAATTTTAAACCGATGCATCGGAGGCTGCGCGCGCGCTACTTTAGCAGCTTGGTCTGCCCTCTCGTTTCCTGGGACCCCGACATGGCTTGGAACCCAGAGGAGTCTGATTGTCATATCGCGCGTAAAGGCAGCTGTCAGTAGCCTTCTGATAGCTGGGACAAGCCAGGATGATGGTGGGTGAGGGCTACAGAAACTCTGTACTGGCTAGAAATATGATCAAACTTATCAACTAAGCCATTTTTGACGTCTTACAGTCATTTACAAGTTTTACTGACCATGTCAAATATACCCAGTTTGCCAATACTTCAAGCCGCAAAACGCCTGCGGCATCGCGGCGATGACGTCAACGCCGCAAAATACCAGGCAACTTGAACGGGGGCTGGGATTGCTTAATCTCGCGGGCAAATGTAAACGTATTTCTCCGGGCTGTAAATAAAAGCGGACGGATTTCAAGGAGTTTGCAGATTTTATATTGACATTATTATTTTTGTACTTCATTTTATCCATGCTGAGGTGCGTGATAAGGAATTTCAGCGAGTTTATGTAACACCAAGCTTCAGGTAAATTGACTCCAGTGGTCACGTACTGGTGGGGCCTCATCCTACTCGACGCTTCTGCATTTTTTTGGTAAGCGGTCAGATTATCAGCATGCAGGCGCCGATAATTTGAATTTGCGTGATGGAAGGTATGCAAATTTGCGAGTGAGTAGCTAGAAATTATATTTGTATTTTATTGCTGATTTATCTGTGTCGGTATGTTCGTCAAAATTACTGTTTATGGGTTCATAAATACAACTGGGCCTGTGTTGATCAAATAAATTCATGCCCTGTCATCATATTCTTTGAAGTATTTTGATATGTTTTCAATCGTTGCACGTAAAATACGCTGCTCAGCGCTAAGATCAAGGTTAATCTTTAATGGGCGAAGGAAGTTGATCTCGGTTTATACAGGATTGCTTCCAAATTACGCCCAAACTTTGTATGTTCTGGCTGATCCTTCCAAAACTTGGTAGATTCTCCTAGAATTTATAAGGAAAGTTTCGTGACGTCATCAGGGGAGGACTAGATTTAGTAGGAAACTTGGTTGTACCCGTAGTATTCACACTGTATTTTTATGAAACAATATTGTGGTGTATTACTCGCTTTCTATGCTGTAACGCCCTTCTTCTACGCTGCCAGAGCAAGTTACATCTTTCATGAAACGGGGCCCTGGATGTGAACAATAAAAACCATGCAGACACCAGACTTATCAGCAACGACTATCAACCTGCATGGCCCGGGACCTCCATTTTGCTTGGTCTCGTCATCTCCGCGGCGGGAATCCAGTACATTCTGGGAATCAGCCGAGACAAGCTCATAGCAGATCAGTTGCAAAACCTAAAGCGCCTTCCACGAAAAAAATATATAAATGAACGGGCCCAAGGACCTGGAGCGTCTGAAGGGTTGTCCACGTCGGCAGAGCAACGAGTGTTTCCATGGGTGCAGCACCAAAGCACCGGACAGGACACAGCAGGCCAGCCAGACAAGCGGCAGAACCACTTTCTGCCATAGGAATCCACTTAGGAGCGTCCCAGATCGTAATCATCGTGCATCGGACATACAAGGATCGGAGCAGATTTTTCACCTTCAGTTGCAGGTTAATCATGCGATTTACCCCAATACATATGTGGTTTGCAAGTAGAATCCTCGTGGCCGATGTACATATTCCATTTCCTGTGACCATGTTTCAGGACACGAGATTAAGAACAATCTCCCAAATCCACAACTTGCAGGCTATAACATTCACAAATTATTTAAACAAAAATAAGGGCGCAGACCTGCATCTGCAACCAAACCTGCATGTGATTCACAAACGACAAATAACCGGTTTTCGAGACTAGGAACGAGAATCTTCGACTGGGTAACACATATCGAATCCGGACCCCATTCGTCTAAAGACCACGCGCCCCTATTTCCGAGTGGAGCCATAACACACGTCCCACTGGGAGAAGGGGAGCGGGGCTAAATTCCCACCCCGCCGCCTGATTTAACGCAACAACGCAAAACGCAATTTACAGTGCCTTATCCCTAATCAATTTCGCGCATGTGGCCTATTTGTTTAGGTCAGGTCAGGTCAGGAGCCATTCAAGGTCATGCGCCTCAAAACCCAAAATCACGTGTTTGAAGCGGCGCCAAAGGAACATCTGCCAACTGATCAGTTCCAAACTTTCTAATATGATGACGTCATTGCGGCCTATAAATCTGGCATCTCAGAGTTTTCGCAAATTGGGCCTAATGCGAGTTTAATTTTTGGTCAGCCCAATACAAAAAAGGTCTCTTTTCATTAAACACGGATTAGATCAAGTTGAAAGTCCTCATACCACGTATCCTTAAAATATTCCTGATCATCAAGCTGAGTGTTTGAACATCTGACCTCTCAGAGACCATCTGAGGTCACCTGACCAGGAATTTGTTTGCCAATAACTTCACACTGAATTGAGATAGAGCTCCAATTTTTATGGTGGCGTGTTTGTCTTGTCACTCGAAATCGATAGATGTGCGATATGGCCGAACCAGGTGAAAATTTGGCACTGACCTGGTTTGAGGTCATGCCATTTTCGCCGTTAGACCATGGTCGTACTATACATATCATGGCTATATTATAAATCACTCGATTCGTTGCGATGAAAGGACTCCAATAGTGCCTGGGCATTTACTCCAGCACCACTCAGAAAAATACAATAAAAAATACCAAAACAATTAATGCCTGTTGCAATCCTGTGGAACCTTCTTTGCCCTCTGGTGACCTCAATACTGACCAACTTAAAAACGATTTTAAGAGAATTTCCGTCTCTTCAAGGGCTTACGAACGCCACCCGTAATTTTGCTTTAGCTCTTCCAAGAAACGGGGTAGGGAGGGGACGAAAGATCCTCCGCGGGGCGCGTCACGCCAGGGACCCCAGCGGCGGGCAAGTTAAAGAACTGGAGAACATTCTGCCAGTGTGATCCAGCAGGGAAGAGCTTGGAGGTTCCGATCACGTCAGGAAGCGCCCAGCTCCTTTCACTGTCAGAAATCACCTAGTCTGCCCCACGCTGGCAACCACCGGGAAGGATATCTGCAAAAAAAACATTTCCTACCACATGCCTGACCGGGTTATTCCGAGGAAAATCAGAAAAAGGCACCGTACCTGGTGCACCTTATCCCTGATCACTCGCCCAAATTCCCCAAAAATTTCAGGCCCGGGCCATCTACGGTCCGGTTCTATGATCTCACTTGGAACAAAAATGTTCCAAGTAACAGCAGTAAGAATATGTATTATGAGTTTATTTGAAACTCAAACCACATTATAAGCCCACCGAGCACCACGAGTTGTGGTTTTATATCAATGACCTACGGTCAGATACGGATCATTAAAGGGAATGTGGCACCTTCACAACGTAATTTTAACTGAGATAGCCAAAGCTGTAAAGCAAGTCGGAAAACCCGGTACTCCATATTTCATTTGTCTTGGAACTCGATATTTCCGTAGAAAAAAGCTAAAACCTACCTGACACCAGACCCCCATCAGCCCGTCGTCGGGCGGCCATTGTTGTGAGCTGCTGGTGTGACGACATATGCTGACGTCACGGTGAGCATCAGCCAATCAAAGCCCTTAAAGCGTTTCAAGTATGGTAGTGGTTGCCAGATCGTGACATCATCCACAGGCTGATATTTCTTTTTCTAGAGGAATATTTTTAAAAACAAAATTTGGAGCTTATTGTACATTTTTCAGAGATATCATGAGTGGTTTCACCATTTTTGGAAAGACGCCTAATTCACTAAATTCAGGATCGACCAAGGCCACATTCCCTTTAACCTTCATGAAATGTAGAAAAACACGGAATAGAAAAGGCCATGCTAGAATACGGCTCAGAATAAACTTTTTTCTCAAATTGTGTTATCATAGGCCACTCTTCACAGTCAAGTTCAAATTTTCCACCTATGACTCCTGAGACGTCATCTGGAAATACTTAAGCAGGTTTTCAGACTGGGATCGATTTCGCAAGGCATTGTGATATAGCTTTTATTTTGATGCAATTGTGTTCGCGTTATCATTGCCGGGTAGATTTACCAGCATATGGCCATATTGGGCCAGATCGTAACTTTAAATTGAACTTGTTAAGGTTAAGGTGCATGGTCATATTATACAGCATTAGACTCGCCGTAATGATATGAATCTAATTATGCCTAAACATTGCCTCTAACTGAACCCTGGCCGAAGCTAGAGCCGAAAAACTGTCACTAGCTTGTCATCTTCTTTGAACTATCACGATTTCAATATTGACCTGAACCAATAATAATTACATATAATAATAAGTTTTGTGGCTTATCGACGCACCAACTGCCGGGGTCATAAAGCGTCACAACTATTTCCCTGTTGAAAGGGTTTCTCGGGAGCCAGCTTGCTCCCTGTTCAGGGAAGTCGCCGGGCCTTGAACCCGGACCTGAACCAAAAAGTGACCGATAAAGTTTCGGTTATCATTTCGAACGGACCACCCTCCACCGTTCGCAACTTTCGCGATCCCCCGCATGAGCCCAGATCGAGGGGTTTTCGAAAATCCCCATATAGGGGCGAAGGTGGAACGGGGCCCACTGGGGCAGGGGGTAAATGCGGCAATGTTGTTGAGTCAGATCCAAGAAATTAACCCCCAGAATAAAAATTCTACTCATGTCGTATTCATCTAGCTTGATTGAACTTAAACTCAAAATTAAATTTCACTCTAGAAGCTAATTTTCTGAATCTAAACCAGCAAAAACAGCAAAAATAGGTGACTCCACACATAAGCCCGGTGAAAAAAGCATTGCCCACTTACTTTCCAGCCGGACAAACAATTGATGCACGGAGCCTGAGCTCTCCTCTCGCCCACTCTTTCACGCTGAGTCAATCAATGCAACAACTCATACCAGTTTACCTAAAAATACCATAAAACACCAGATACCGCTAATTCCCTTTGTCGGAGTTATTTGACCGTCACAGTGAGCGAACACCATCATCAGACCACCCAATACAGCCCGGGGCAGATTTGACATACCATAATGGCATCCGCCGGGGGCTGTAGTATAGGCCCTCCGTTCGAGCATACTTCCATATTTGAGCGGCCCCGGCGGCCAGCACAACAAAGCCGGGTAAACGGAAACCGGGTCTGGGTGGGTGGTTTTTGCGCCGGGCACAGCGCACCACCCGGCCCAAAACGCCGTCACCAGCACACCGGCTCACTCCAGGTCTCACTCACCGCAGCTCCAGCTCCCGTGCACTCGCTCTGTGCCCTCTACCCACAGAAATACCCACTGCTGATCACTTTTCACCATCACCACTCTGCCCTCGGCTCACATTTTTCTCCACTGGCAATTTTCAGCGGCTGGTGGCGCCACAACAGGTCGCGGCGCAGCGGCCGGCTTCTTCCAGCGGTGCCGGCCCGCCGACGAGCTCAGCCTGCCACGCGCCGCCCGCCCTCCAAATCACCCTCCGCCGTCGCCGCCGCCCATCCGGCACACAATTTCTGGCCGGCAGCCAACATAGAAATTTTACATCAAACTTTCGAATTGAGTGGGGAGCGCCCCCATTCCCCGGGAGAGCCAATAACCGTTCGGCGGGCCGCCGGATATCGATTGGCGCCGCGCCGCCGGTGACGTCAGAATAACGAGAAACTTTTGACGGCGTCGCCGGCCACCGCCGCCCGGTGGTGCAAACCCAACCCAAAATTTGAGCAGCCGCCGAAAATGACAGCAGGGACTGGCGGGAAGCCCAGAAAAGTCCAAGATGCCGGAGAAGAAATTCCTGTTGCTGTTCCATGTGGCGAAACACTCACGCCACCGCCAGCTCTTTCTGGGAACTCTTCGGTCTTCCGAACCCCGGCTTGAGGCGTTTGACACCACAGAGGCCGACGGACCCGGGCAAGAAAGGCACGGAGCGCGGCCGCGGCCGCCCAAAACCTCCCGCCTTTGTTTTTGGCAGGGTCCCTGGACGGGCGAGCGGCGGGCGGACCAACAAAATTCCAGCGGCGGGCGCTTACGCGGGGTGGCAGCACCGGCCGCGGTGGCTTCACAGGGCCCAGTCAATATCCACCCTCAGATTAATGCCCAGACTTTATGACAGAGAGCAAAAATAGCACCAATCGCGCCTCCTAGCCAAAACCCAGGTTCACAGCATAACCATACAGAGGGCCGCTAGGACGCCTTCAACAACACCCGTGCATAGAACAAAAACGGGCTGACACCAGATCCAGGTCATGCAAAGCGTGTAGCAGTATTGAAGTCACATGTTCAGTCCGACACGCAACCAGCCAGTCGCACCCACTCCAACATTCTTATTTTCAATCAGAAAACACGGCTGCGTTCGAACCACGCCCGAACGTACATTTGTTATCACCAAATTAAACAAACCAATGTGTGATGAGAGCCATGCATGAAGAGGCCGCTCATTAAAACTTATGAGAAATTCTAGGAGGCTAGAAAGTCAAAGTTATATGGATTTCATTCAGAATAAAGTAGAAGGATAGGCCTTTAAGAACCTTGAACATTCTTGAGCTCTCTTTTGCCCCAGTGGCGACAAAAAGCGATGCGTGGTTCAGTGATTAATAATATGATTCTTGAGCCATGGATTCCGCGTTCAAATCCCAGCGGGTCCTCTGAATGAGTGAAGTATGACCCTCCAAAGCTGTCTCAGCTGGATGCTGTGTGACTTAGCAGTTGGTTCGTTGAACTGAAACAAATTTAGCTGAGGCATAAAAGAGAGAACCGACAAGCGTTTGATTGGTTAGGTCACGGTCAAGCTTGTACCAAGTGCGCAGGTTGGGACTGCAGCTTTTTGAATATCCCAAATATGACAAACATATGAAGCGTTGTCTATCTCTTGGCTTGTATAATAACTGCATATGGTTAAATCTTAAAAGTAGGAATATGTTCTCTTTTCCATCGTTTGTCTTATTTTCGTTACTTATTTTACTTTCAGCCACCGGGTTCGAAACGCAGTATGAAGGGGGTTGCATATCCTTAGTAAGCACGAGAGCACCCTCCCCCTCTAGTAATTTATGAGCCAACTCAGATATTTGGATTTTCTCCCGTTGCCAGAATGCGCTTTGCTTTCCAGGCGAACGCTCCCAAATTGGACGGCAGGCGGCGCTTCGGCAGTGCTTTCTGGGGCGATCGATAGACTGGAGCCTCCCTCGCCTCCTAAACTCAGCTCCCCCGTCGCAAACTCAAATCAAATGATCGTCCTTTTCCACTGATCCAGCCCAACTCGCCGATTCGCATCCGCGCGCCAGGGACTAAGATCTGATCCAAACGCCTGGACTCTGCTGTTCGTTATACGTTTTTTTATTCACCTGTCTAGCTGTCTGTTCCAAAGCAAAACAATAGCATACCCATACACTGTAAAAGCCCACAAAGGCCGCGGTGCCGTTTTCACCGTTAGAATCCGAAGCCGGGGTCTGAATGACCACTGGTCCTGCAGAAACTGATACAGGACAAGGTGGTGGATACACGAACATAGCACGGATAGTTAAGACGAGCTGTGGGAAGCACATGCATCGACAATGGAACCATAAGCTTTCGCCGACTCCTGATATCTGATCTGGCCACATAACGGGCTCCAACCCAGCCAAGCGTATGCAGTTGGGGAATAAATGCATCAACGGAAGACTGCACTGGTACTCGCTCCCATCGGGAAGCTGCCATGAGACATGGGCCTGAGTCGTTCGAAGAACGAATTCACTGAGCCCAGGTCCTGACCGGGCTCCCGAACTTCGCGCAGCTTTCCCCGTGTACCCAACACCCACAAGATACACGGACGAAACCCCACACACAATTTGATGAGCGCCCCTGGTACCCTGTCGCAATTGAAAGAGTTTCAGTGGTATTATTTTTGGAAAGCTTCCAATGTAACATGGACACCTGTTTGACAACCGACTACACAGGGAGTTCAGGAAAAGGAAGAAGAGCGGCGACACGAAAAGACATTTGCACCGAGACACCTCCAACGGAAATCGTACCGGTCTTTCTTGGAAAAGACAAGAAACACAGCTTACGACATCGTAAGAGGGGCACACTTGCGCACTCCCAGGAAACACCAGACGAAAAATAGCAGCACCGAACACGAGCATGGGACACGCGGTAGCCTCCAACGCGAAGAGGCCGCCGGAGTTCCTCCAGCGACATCACTCCGAGGAACACCAAGATGTACCTCAGGCTGCAAGAGAAAGCATCGAGTCCCCGGCCCGATAAACTGCGAAAAGGCACCCATACGTCTTCCAGCAAGTCTATGCACAGGCCCACGGCGCCAAGAAAAGTCCGAATTGGTGCGACCTCTGGCAGCCAGCCTCCGGGAGGTAATAGGGAGCGAAGCTATGGAGGCTGTCGAGCGCGCCTGCAACAGCCTTCACAGCAGGATGCAGATGGCCAAGGCTGAAGTCAGAACCATAAAGACGACTCCTACACAGTGCACTGCGTGAATAAAAATACGCATGCATGGTCAGGTTCTGTTTATTCTAGTGCTGTGTGAGGCAGAATACTTGATGTTACATTTGGCTATGTTTCACTCACGTACCCTAGACTTCAGCCACCGCCTCCTGAACAATGAAGGGTCGGGGAAAGAGTGCACCCCTCCACAACCGTGGCTCAATTCTGCAGCTGCTCTTTCCTCCCGGCATATCTTAAGCCCTGCGGGTTTTCGACCAGGGCCGGTATGCACGAACTTTTTACATATCGTTTGTCTTGCACAGTGGAATTATAACATTTCTGCCTCCACTTGACTACTTTTTCGTTACTTCAATTAAAGGGAGATACGCGAAACAAATTTTATTGGCTAGATCAAACGGTCGCAAAAAGTTGTTTCAAAAGTCCTATTCTCATTTTTGCGAATTCGGCCTGCAAATGCCTTAAAATTGCTCTCAAAGTCAACATTTCTAGACGACTTTACTGGTACACCTCTTATCGATGTAAATGACGTACCCCCGGCTAAGGCTATCAAATTCTCCAAAAAAAAAACGGTCCCATTTTTCCTGAGCAGTGACTTGAAAGTTTAACACTATTGAATAAAAAGTTGTTTAAAAAATTACAGCCAAAAAACATAATAAAACAAAAATATAAGACTTTTAAGAAATCACAATTGACGAATCAGAACGCACAGCCACCTCATAGGGGGTCACGTGATCTTTCTGACTCAAAAGTTTTGTCATCCTTGGGCTGAAGCAGAAAACGACTCAAGACCCGAGGTACGAACGGCTGAAGACTTGAGTAATTATGTTTTTTCCGTTTCTAGGGCAAACTAATTCATTTTGTATTTTTTAGAGGCTTTGTAAAATTAATTCAAATACAAATACTGGAGAACAGACATTTTTATTACAAAAAAACATTACATTTCAACTTTAAATAGTTTTCGAAAAGTAAGTGATGGGTGAAGGTTTCAGCATTTTATCAGAACTGTTAACCTATTTCGATAATAAGTGAGTGGCCTCCCAAAATTTTGCCCAAGATACAAAAATAATTGACAGTTTCGTAATCAGGATTTTTCAAATAGCAAGAAACCACAATAATAATTTTTTCGCGTATCTCCCTTTAAAGCCCCGATATTTTTCCTGAAACCGATGCACTGGCCGAAATCACAGCTTCATTGTGAACAGAACAACATTGTAGGTGACACCAGGGGTGGATCCAGGGGAGGGGGCGCCTGCCTCCTTGGTGGTAAGCCCCCTCCCAGGGCTGCTTTCATCTGCTCCACTTTTGCATGCCTGAACTGAAATACCGGCTCCCCGTGACAAAATGTTGCTGCTTACCGCATAGTACCGCATTTTGACAACAAACCCTGAATCAGTGCGTCCCCCTAGTGCATCATAATTGTCTTTCTTCGTTCCATCGCTGCCCCCATGCTTCACTGTGGGCGCCCTCACCTTCTGACATTCTGCTATATACCACTTTCGCCCCCTATGGCGCATCATTGGTATCCTCGTTTCACTCCACCGGCGCCCTCACGTTTCAGTGCGGGAGACCCCTGCTTTTTAGACCTGCTCTATACTACTGGCGCCCCACTCTTCACTACGGGTGACCCCACCTTTCTGACAATCCGCAGTACAACACGGGCGCTCCCAAGGTGCATCATTGGCGCCTTGCTTTTGCTCAAATGGCGCCCCATGCCCCACTGAGGGAAGGTCTCCACCGTTTAACAGTCCGTTCTATACCACTGCATTATCACACACAGATCGCAATGCATCTGTGGTGTCTGCCTTTGGCTCTACCGGCGCCAAATCCCCTCCCCAACATTTTTTGACACAACGGTCGGTAACATTGACGTCCCCATGATGAATCTTTGGTGCCTGTCTTTTGCACCACCGGAGCCTTCACTTCACATGTACTCGTCCTGTGCTGTATACCCCAATCATGTAGCTGGCCTAGGCATTAGCTGATCCAGAGGGGTGGGGGCAAGGAGTCATGGGCCCCCAAAATGGCGAAATCTTTGCCAATTTTCTTCAAGAACTGTTTTTATCATTTTTCCCGAGTTGGACCTCCCCCCAACGGCACTCCTGCGTTCGCCAGTGGGCCTATGCCGTATACCCAAATCAAGTAGGTACTATCAGTTTAGCAAAATATCGCAACCTTGGTTTCCCTCATGTATATGTTTAGAAGACCCACAAAAATATATCATGTCACCAAATTTTCAGTTAACCCTCGCACCGGTGGGGAGTGTCTAAACACCCCTCCCCCTCGGATTTTCCGGCGGCACCAAAAAACAGCGGCGAAAAGCACCGCCGTACTTGGCACACTTCATCCTTTATCAATTCTGCAACTTTCTCCAAACTTTTAACGTTGGGTTATCTCAGGTCAGGTCACCAGTGCAGGTCAAGTGACCTCACCTCCAAACACGTTTAATGTGGGATAAGAAAAGGGAGGGTCTATCAAATTGAAATTTATGCCCCAGAATAAGCCCACCGAGTACTACAACATATATTCCGGGATTTTTTATATCGATGACCTAGGGTCAGGTACAGATCATGACCTCTCCTTGGAAATGTATGGGGAAAACGGAAAATGGCCGGTAAATTACTGTTATTCTGAAAATACCGCTTGGAATACTTTAGGTACCCTCCAAATCATAGTATCCTAGGCCCCTTTCCAGGTCCATGTTGCAAGTTTAGACTTTTGACCTCTGAGAGGTCATATGGGACTGCTTAAGCAGGTTTTCAGACTTGGGTAAATAACTTTGCAGAACATGATAAAACTTTTATTTCTATACCATTGCGTTTGGATTATTATTGCAAGTCGATTGATATGCATTTTGACTATGCTAGGTTAGATGGTGACCTTGACCTGACTTCATGGCAGCCCATTATGTTTTGAGCTGGTATAATCACGTCATAAATCCTTCCATTCGCCGGAATGAGAAGAAGCAAATGATGCCTAAAAATTCTAACTCAACTCTGTCAGACGCTAGAGCCCAGAAACTCTTCTCTTAAATGCTACCTTCTTTGAACTGTCATGGCCTCAATATTGACCTGAGCCAAGAAGTGGCACATGTAGAACTTTCATGAATTTGTATGAGCTATCCGCCAGCATTTTTCGCTATTCCACATACGAGCCGAGCTCGGAGAAGGGGCTCGGAGAAGGGGGTGTTGAAACACCCCCCCCCCCACCAAGGCAAAGGTGACTCGGAGGCCCATCGGGGCGGGTGTAAAAGACAACATATAAGAAGTCAGAAATCAGTCCCTGTCCCCGTTGATGACTAATTTCTTTTTAATCGACGTAACTCGGACTCATAGGCTCGCGGCTAAATCTGACTCTGACTCAACTCACCATGTTGAGTCGGCGAGTCGACTCTGGCTCAGCCAGGATCCAAAAGTGAGTCGACTTAACTCCGGCTCAAATAAGCATTATTTCAAGTGACATCAGTGAGAATATATTTCATCTGTTGATTTGATAGTCTTATTACATAGCAAGCCCACCGAGGAAAACAAACTGTAACCGGATTTCTATCCACGATCTAAGGTCAGGTATGGGACATGGCCTTCGGAAACGCATGGGGGAAAATGGAAACTGTTCGAAAATAATTCTTCCTCCGTAGATATTGCTCAGAATGAACTCCTCCCTCAAATTAGGTCGTATTAGGCCACTCTCCAGGGTAGAGTTAAAAGTACCAAGCTGCGACCCCCACGAGGTCATCTGGCACTACTTAGCTGGTTTTCAGACTCCGATGGACTTCGCGAGCAATTGTGACAGTCAATTTATTTTGATTTCATTGTGTTAATATCCCCATTGCCAGCCGATCTGTATGTATAATGACCACGTTACGTGAGACGGTGAGCTACACCTGACCTTACGTCATTTCATTTTATTTGTTGACTTTGTAAAGACCATATTGTACGTAATTCGATTCGCTGTAACGAGGAATCTAATGATGTCTAGATATCGGTTCTAACTAAACCAATTTACGAACAGAGCCAAGAAAACTCAATAATCTGACACCTTAAACTGCATGACCTCAATACTGAGTGAACCAAAATGCCACCGACAGAGTTGCGCGGTCATTTCTCACGGGATAGGTACATTCGTTCGCATTTTTCGCTATCTTGCATAGGAGATAGCGAAAGGATAGGATAGAGGGGAAGCGTTCGAAACGCCCCACTGCACAGTGGTCGGAAACGGCTTCACGGATGGCCACCGAGGTTTTTGTTCATGTTCATTTTGCTACAGCGCTGAAACGGCCCAACCGATTCACCCCAAATGTTCAGCAGACCATGCTTAATCAATTGCAATGAGAGAAGTATACTTAAGTTGATTCACCTAACACCCGCACTGGAGAGGGGTCTGGCACTAACGCGCACTGTAGGGGGGGCCAGGTAGGCCCCCCTCTAAGATCTCAGAGGCTAAGAGACGCAGACAAACTTTGTTTGGAGGGTGGGTGGGGCTATGGTGATCTACATTATAACCAATTTTCATTGACCTAGGTCAATATCTTCAAGGTCAAACAATGTCATAAACGTCAAATATTGGCCATGCTGGGGACCTATTGGGAAATACCGTTATTAAGCGGGAAAATTACGGAAATAAGCTAAAGACAGACCAGGGTCATAGAGGGAAGGTCGCAAAGAAGCTTTGCTAAAATTTTTGGGTCAAGGTCATCCAAGGTCATTGACCTATTAGGTCACAATATGGTATATTACCGATAATGTACACTTTGACTAACACTTTTGCCAGTGTTTTGTGGCAAATAATTATTGACCTTTAAAAATGACCTTTAACCTTGACCTTTGACCTTGATCTTTACATTCAGTTACCTTAACTATGACTTCATAGTATAACACACGTCCGACCGGGTAACGTTATTTGACCGGAAGCGCCAGGGTTAATGACCTTGAAAATTCTGATATGAACTTGACCTGTGACCTTCACCTAGACCTTCATGTGAGATGACCTTGACACATTATCCCGGTTATATGACGTTACAGCGTCCTGAAATTGGGAATTTTGCGTGGAAACCCACACCCAGACTTGATCAATTTTGACATCCTAAATCTTGAATTTTGACATCCTAAACAAAATCACCAGAATCATTGGCTTGCAGCATCATCAGCTTGCGAGGTGGTGGCCTCAAGAATAACTTTTTAGTGTGCCCTTATTTGCATCTCCTCCTGGTTTTTAGCCTTGTGTTAACATGTACTGCATGGTCTTTTGTTGCTGGTTGCTGTTGTCGCGAATACATGTATGGATCTAAATGAATAAAAATGCAGCACTATCAGTTTCGTTGTTTCAGAAGTTGAAGAATGGTAACAGGGCCATACCAGTAACTGAAGCCAACATACCATTCGATAAAGATGCTGCAACACTAGCTTTGTGAAACTATTGCCTTCATATGGAAAGGAGCATTCTTTTAACAGTCCCGTCAGGACTGATTCCATGTCAAAATATAACACAGCATTCATCTTTGGAGAGAAGGAAGTTTGAATACTGAAGGACTCTAGCAGGAATATTTTACAATGAATGCTCAAAAGGACAAAACCCTGTAAAAGAGAACATTCCTAACAATTGCTTCTTCACAAGCACACGGAGACCTCACAGAATGTGAAAGGTAATGCCTGACAGACAGCATGTCTAAACCGGAGATGCAATAAGCTGAATCAACCATATAAGAAGAAACATAGTCCGTGTCAGCCATCGACCCCTCACGTCTCTTAGCGTACTACCTAATAAAGTACGACTACTAATAATATACCCCACTTTATAAACCACACTCTTTTCCAACTCTCTCCTCTTTTAACAACAAAAGCACCCCACGCCTCACACGCTTGGGATGTACGCTTTCGTCTTAAACATATCGCTAAATTCAAAATAAGCGTGATGACTAGCAGCAGTGCTGACTCGCGGTACCATTGGACAATTGAAGTCCAGGGACAAATTAAAAACCAGAAATATTACTCGTAATTTTGCTAGCCGAAACTGATGGTCAAAACTGCCTGAGGCTTAAGCTGGTATGAGACATCATGACATTCACGTTGCTCGAAACCAAAACAATCGTCACCGCATAAACCGCACCATTCTTTGAGGCTCCTTCTAACCAAGGCCCAAGGCCTTGAAATGTAGTGCTACTGACGTAATATATAGTTTGATGACGTCAGCTCCCTACGACTGAATTTCGACATCCTTAGAAATCGCGAGGGTCAGTGTGATTTATAACATTAATTTTTGAAGTCTCTGTGCAAAAGAAACTTTTGAGAGTACCCGGAATATGAAATCAGAACATTTTCAATTCGAAAAAACATTGGTTAGCCATATTTTGGGTCATGTCGCTCGGAATTTTGAGTGGAACAATGCAAGCATCGCTAAATAATTTCGACATCCTTGACTTTAAAAAGGAATACTTTAGTTTTAAGATGTTTTTGTGATATAAAATATATAAAATTGAAAATTTGACTGTCTTGGTTTAATAAAACGATCCCAATATTGGATATTTATTCAATAGTTTTTAAATAAATAATACCTAAAGAGAGAATCTTCACGGATCATGAAAATTGCACCTCTACGTATTTCTCGGAATATCTCCAAAGGCAGCAAAAATATTTACATGAATTTCAGGATGCTTTTAGAAAAATAACAAGAAGATTAAGGTAAAATTAGTTTTTTCCTTTACAAACGCCGAATCTCTGCGTGATTTAAAGGTGGAGAATTTCGACATCCTTCTTACGCTCAGGGGCCTGCCTGGTCAGTTTACTCGCATTAGAAAAACCGTACTTGGCAACCGGTGTTGACAGGCTGGCCTGAATTTGACGCTAGATGTCTCTTTCTCAGCATTGTGAAATTTAATTTGCCGCAGTTGAGATTAGTGTTTGTGTACGTTTCTGGATTACATGCAGGGTGTCCATCGAAGCTCAGGCGTGCGTACGTTTGAGAGTTGGTAAGTGTTTTAAGTAGCCAGTGTCGGTATGTCTTATGGCTTAAGCAGCTAAGTGGCTTAAGCAGCTTATAGCTTAAGCTTTTTATTGTGATTGCATGCTGCAATTTCTCCATGAATGCAAGTGAAAACAGAGGGAGTGAATCCCGTTGATGTAGGTATAATCTCAAAAATAAGTTTGTTTGAAAATATTTTGTTGAAACGGACAAGTTTTGGAATTTTCCCTGCCTTTCAGACATTTCAGCTTGTTAAAGGTTCTAAAGCAAGACTTACCTCACTCGGGGTATTGTTTTGGTAGGTAGGTATTCCAGACTTTGCTTTACTTTTATCTTAATACGGTAGGTTTGCACCTTATTAATGTATTCCCTTGTACGTTTCTGATGCTTTTGTTTTGGAAAATATGCTGAACTCGGCAGGAGTTGAATTTGTGGGTTTCTCAAAATGGTTTAAGTTCTGTTAATACAGTTAATTTTAATATTCTTCATCCCGTATTTTTTTGTATTTTATGTGCATATGATGTTTTAGTACATGTATTTTTAGTACATGTACTTGTTTTTCGAGATATTCTGATCCTACATTTGCTTTTTCCCCTTTTTTGTCTATTCATTTTGACCTCTTTTTCCCTGAATTTTGACATCCCAAACTCTGCAGAAAAGTAATTTCAGGACACTGTGACGTTATGACGTCACCTCTCGGTATCCAATGCAAGCGAACTGGTGCTACCGCGCGATTGTGGCAATCTCAAAATGCAGGTCTGACTTTGAAAGTCAATACGTCACAACATTTTTGGCCGATTTTTAAAATCTTCACCAATCGATGCGCCGTTAAATTCTCTCGAATGTGGCCAAATATAGTTTTTCCGCTCTACGAGCTGTTCTTACCTCGGAAACATAGGTGAGGGAGCCACCGAGGCCCCTCTCCAGTACGCGTGTTAAGCAAATGAACCTAACCCCACCCCTAACGACCTGGTCAAGTGTGCTGGCTTCGCATGCAGAAGGGCATACCCAGCCTCTTCTCAGACTAATCGTCTAATCGGGCTAAAAATAAATACATATTGTCATTCGGAGCTCCTGAGTGAAATGAGTTTGTGAGCTGCTTACCATTTGCTACCCTCGTTAAAATCGATGTCCCCAGAAGTCACAAAAGGTCACGTTGAATGTTCGCATGATGATATGGGTTTCTTTCATATATTCAGACGACAGGAAGATCAATACAGTAGTTTGTATTAGTGTACCCCTCTCATCACAGCATGTCGAATCATGTACAACATGAGCATGGATTATGCATGGGTGACCTTGACCAAGGATGATTCTGGGTAAGGTCAAGAAAACCTATGATCTTACAATGAGGATAATATGCATAAAGGCGAGCAATACGACATGAGAAGCACCTGATAAGCGTCCCCCGCACCTCGCGGGCGGCCGGCGGGCCGTGGCGAGCCGCGGAGGCGCCGGGTGGCGGGCGGGCGGGCGGACGGACGGACGGCGCCGGGCGGCGAGCGGCCCGGTACAATTTACACTGTGGACAATTTTGCGCACATTTGCGCACTTAGCTCTCTTCAGGCCATGACGTAGAGTTACTTGACCTATGTTTTTACAAAAAAAACTAATTTGCAGAAACGTAACTTTTTTTGTTTGTCTATTCAAAGTTAGAAACTAGTCCTTTAAGGTGGATTTATGAAAGGGGTGGTTAAAACGCAGATTATATACATTTATCAAAATTATAAAAAAACACATAACGCTAATCATCTTAAAGCTGACATTATAAGGAACATCTTTGATACTAATTATTTTTAGCCTGACCAGTTTTGACGATTTACTATTCAAAGTTAAAAACTCGGATCTAGAAGACGCATCGAGTGCCTTACTTCTGGATTTCATCATCGCCTTACTTTGATGAGTAATACGTGCATCTTTCAACCAGATTAGTTGTTGAAGAGCCATTTGACAGAACGATAAAGGTAAAGGAACACACTGACAAGTTGGATATTAAATATGCATTCAAAAGCAAGCACACGGACGCGTTTCGTAACTTCTTCAGCGTGTGTCAAACACACGCTGAAGAAGTTACGAAACGCGTCCGTGTGCTTACTTTTGAATATATATTTAATATCCAACTTGTCAGTGTGTTCCTTTACCTTTATCAACCAAATTAGGTTGATAATAGTGGTCATTCAGAATACTCTGAATAATTTTCTTCACATCGGCAGCCATAAAACCCCTAAATTCCAAAATTCGAAAAATGGCCTCGCGGCCACCCACGACAGCGTTTCCGACCACAGTGCACTGGAGCGAAGGTGGCATATTGGGGAGGGGCTTTAGCGGTAAGCGGTCCAGGCCTCCGCTACCCGATACAGCCACCACGCATTGGCTACTTGAGAAAACCCTAGTTTTCTAATGTTTTCGAAAATATACGAAGTTTCGAAATTTATCTGGGAAGAGACATGGAAATAATTTGTGGTGGTTGCTTCATTGGAGCATCTAGCGGCCGATGCAGTGTCTAGGAGCCACCGTGGTCTCATCCCTTTCACCCTGAAAATCTACACCCACTCCGCTGAACTCCTCTGTGTATCCGACTCGTCCTCATTCATACCGTGCATCACAGAGCAGGGCAGAGCTTTAGTCGTGTCACCATTTCATTTGCCAGTAGCAGCTTCTCCCCACCATCGAAATAGTGTTCGACGACGATGCTGAAGGCGATACGGTGGCGCAGTGGTAGCGAGTTGGACTTCCACGCCGCTCAACCGGGTTCAAAACCCAGGCGAGGCATTTTGGGGCCCTCATTTATCCGCCGTTTGGACACCTGCCCACGTCCTCAAACATGCCGTTGCACTGGTCAGACTTATGGAACGCCCGACGTGGGATGGAGTTCTTCCAGAATAGGACATTAAATAAAGAGCCGATGCAGGGATCTCCGGCACGGGTCCCTAGAGACAGTCATTCCAAAAACTTGAAAGCTTCCAATAATACGCTACACACCAGAAATTTCCTGCACGTCCGTATGCCGTTGAACAATTATTGGTGAAACACGTCATACACGCCGAGGCGACTTCGGGCTTATCTGTCTCTTTTTAAACCGTCCAGGGAGGCCTGACCTCGGGGTCAGTCAACCACAGAGCGTACGTGCGTGCCTTCGACTCACCGTCCACTGCAGGCTTGTTGGTCGGCTCCCACAGGCCAGAGCACGGCGATACCGTGGAGATTGAACCCTTTCCCCTTCTTCGGGGTGCCTCCTCGCCGGACGTGTCGTCGTGGCGTTCGACCAGCGTCCGCGCTCACCATAGGAACACTTCCCCCTCCCACAAAAAGAATAGCTATGGAGTAGTGGAATTTCTGAAAATAGCCATTTCATCAAACTGGCTTCGCCAACACACATGTTAATAAAGCCATTCTCGTGGGTATCGTTCGCCACGCAAACGGCTTAAAAACCAGCTTCGCGAAACAAAACCTCACCAAAGTGAGTAAAAAATAGCCGGTCGAGATGGCATCTGGCATCTACTGAGACATGTCCACCCATATCTTATCAAAAGGTTACCGCTTCATTCAGCTAAATTCCCTCAATCTCAGAATACCGGATAACCTTCCGCCCCACTCTCTTGCATAAGCGCTGCGGAATGGCGAGATTCTGCACCGCATGGCCACTAGAGGCCGGGCTCTGCGCGAGCTCCCTACACAGCCCAGCAGGCCGCTCCTCCGCCAGAGGCCGGGCTCTGCGCGAGCTCCCACACAGCCCAGCAGGCCGCTCCTCCCCGGAAGCCAAGCTTGCGGAGCTCCCACACAGCCCAGCGGGCCGCTCCTCCGCCGTTCAGCGAGACCGCCGGAGGCCGGGCTCTGCGCGAGCTCCCTTACACAGCCCAGCGGCCGCTCCCCGCCGGAGGCGGGCTCGCGCGAGCTCCCCACAGCCCAGCAGGCCGCCTGCCGGAGGCCGGGCTCTGCGCGAGCTCCCCTACACAGCCCAGCCGGCCGCTCCTCCGCCGTTCAGCGAGACCGCCGGAAGCCGGGCTCTGCGCGAGCTGGCCTACATAGCCCAGCCGGCCGCTCCTCCGCCGTTCAGCGAGACCGCCGGAGGCCGGGCTCTGCGCGAGCTGGCCTACACAGCCCAGCAGGCCGCTCCTCCGCCGTTCAGCGAGACCGCCACCAGCTCCCGTCGTAAGCCTCATCAAAACGTGTTCGTACTTCAGAGCAGTGACGATGGAGCGGAGCTACGGCAACTAGTCGCGCATCGGTTCAGCTCCAGCACTAAAGAGCAGCGAAATCAGCAGCGCATCGACCCCAAATACACGGATCCTCACTGCTCGCGGAATTCACGCCAGACTCTATTCTAGAGCGAACTGTCCTGGTTTCATGACAAATAGTTCCGCCGCGGCTGCTGATTAATATAGATAATTATATTTACTCTGACTAAAGACATTCACAAGTACTGTGTACTCGCGGTCTGTCAAGTTTGCTAAAGTACCTCCAGTGCGACAAAAAATGTCCGGACCTTTGTTGGCTTTTGATTTCTGAGTTGAAAAATGTCGGCGTAGAAAATCATATTACTAGTCAACCCGAGTCCGGGCTTTTCGACAAATTAATTCACGCATAACGTTCTGTTCTCGCCAATTTCCCCCACTGCACCACCAACTACTCAGAAAGGCGCTGACTTCTTTTGCCAAGCAATCTGGTTGACAATGACTCACCGCAGTCTACGCTGGATGCAGCTGGTATTGCAGAACCTTCTCTCAACACACCTGCAGAAAACACAACCTAGGGTAGCATCAAGCAGAAAGGCCTAAAGCAAATCACTTCCAGAGCCATACACACTTTAAACTTTTAAACGCCATTAGCAAAGCTTTCGGAAGTTCCACTAGCACAGATGTGAAACGGCCGGCAAAAACCAAAGCTTGGCAGTTTCTTCATAAAAGGATATCACACCACTACACAATCACTCCTTTGTGTTCTACTCATCATTCAAACATATATTTTAGGCCCATACATGACAGAATTCAACCACCTATAGCATGCACCACCATATCAAAATGTCATTCGCGTAACTTATGTTTTTTAATCTAATAATTCTTTACCAACACGGTAGTAGAAAGATGTCAAAGAGAAATGCAAAGGCAGCATTAGCATTGGCCAGCGAACAAGTTTCATTGTCACTGCCGACCAATGCGTGCAGTCTCCTAATATCGAGGCCACACCCCGATTCATGACAAAATGCCCACCGCACATTTCCACACCGTTAATTTTCGATGCGTTGAGAAGACGTATTCTCAGGCTGCTAGATTGCGCAAAGGGGAAAGGGCAGTCTACGACGACGAAACTTAACCATCTCGAGATATATGTGGGGTTCACAAAGCTAAGTGCTGATGAACATCAGCATGCCAAAATGATGGTCCGGAGCCAAACAGCATTACAAATAATTCCTGAATATCCAAGCAACAGGAGCTGATTACGTGCTCCAGTAAAAAATACTTGGGTAGAGCATTTTTACATTATGGGAGTTAATGCATATCACATTAAATCCGGGTTTCTTAAAGGGAATGGACCACTTTGTCGGAAACTCTTAAAAGAGCAATTTAAGAGAGAGAGGTCTGAAAATCAGGAAACAGGAAACCCAAATTTGGGAGATACCACAGCTGCCAATCTAGGCAACAAGATGGAGTATTGTTCACAGACCAGCATGGAATGTACAGCTAGGTATCACTGGTCCTGTACACCCTATCAGGTTACTAGAGTGGAGATCTGATAGAGATGTAAAGAACTGGCGCCCAACACAGTTTTGTCACGACACTGTTAAGCCTTTTTGTTATATCCCCCTTTTAGACCCAGCCAATCCATGGTAACACAGAATGTCAGCATACTGATCAAAGACAAGTTTGCCAGAAAACAACATTAGGAAATATTCATCCTCTATGTCGATATGTCTATGTCTATATGAACCAACATTTTTCACTCCATAGTTAGAAGTACTTATCCAACTACCTTCCCAAAAATGAAAGCCAAACATAGAGAGAAGTAGTCTTGGCATACCGGAAACTGGAGGCAAAAGTAAGACTCTAAATCACGAGATAAAATAAACCTAGGCATGAAATGAGGCTGGAAACCTATCAATGGCTGAATTTGCAGATCATCACAGCATATAACATCTCATGCTAAGATATTGAAGGGTTACTGATATCAGTGGGTTTCAGCAGGGCCAACTACAGGCTATTGGTGCATCCAGAATTTCCAATGGAGGGAGGGGGTAGGGGGGCGCATCATTGGAGGGCGCCATCTGAACCAGGGGACACCACTTATTGGCGGAAAACCTATCAGGTAAGTGACAAATCCTATTGCACAGGTGCTGAGTCCCACATCTCAGGGGAGGGGAGGGGAAAGGATGGCAAGCAACGTTTCAGGGGGCGCCATCGACCATCAGTGGGGCACCATCGCTTTTCAATGGAGCACCATGACAATTTTAGGGAGCACTGAGAGTCAATCAGGGAGGGCAAGTGCCCCATTTCCTCCCAATCCTCTAGATCCGCCTGTCCAACAGGCAGATACCCACTATTCAATTGATTAATTTTTAGTAAACAATGTTTGTAACCAACAGAGTACCAAAAAGTAGACTAAGACAAAAATTTCTGGCAAGGGTCTGTTTTCAGAGTATGAAATATAAAAGTAAATTTCAGGTAAATTTTGCAAAAAAATCCTTATCTTGGCTCAGAAAGTGTATTTTCATACATAAATTGATTAATACATATCCTATAATAATACATATTAGCAATATTAAAAATCAATAAAATCAATTCAACATAAATCAATCATGGAAACAGCCACAGCCTTTTGTCTGTCCAGATCCTACCAAAATACGTCTGGAAACAAAATACCATAATATTGCAGTAAGCATCATAAAAATGAAACAGTTGGGGAAAGGGGGGAGGACAAGCAGGCCTGGCCCCACAATTTTTATAAACAAATTTCAGCAGCATAAAGTAAAAAATGCAAAACTTTTGCAATGAGTATATGTGAAGGTACCAAAGTGTCAGAACCTGATTGGTGATTCTTATGGTATTATTGATTCTTATGGTAAGCTCAGACTGTGTTGTGACAATCCACCAGAGCAATTTCACTGGTGGTAAAAGGGATATTTCAATCCAAACAATAATTATCTTATCATTGAAATGTTTCCTAAATCATTTTTGTTTGAAGAAAGTAAACATTTGGATCCTAACAATGAGCGTCAAATAAGCAGGAATTTAATTAGTCCCGAAGCCTTGAGTGACACTACGGAAGTAAGAAATGAAAACCTATATTTCACAAAATGCTTCAAGTTTGAATATAGTGGGTATATGAATGCATGAAAACATAAAGTGGTGCATGAACCAGGAATGGAAATATAGTTGTTAAATCACTAGCAAGTACCTGTACCATGTGGGGTTCATACAATATTTTGATGAAACAATATTACCATATACTTATCTATTATACATGGCAGAAATCTTCACACTGAAAGAGGGCCCATGTTCCAACAACTATACTGACAGGTCACACAGAATCAATTGATGTATTCTATTGAAATTCCAGGATATGTTTAATAGACATTTAAGGCTGAAAGAAGTGCCCACTCCTTGTCTGTAGAAACCAGTGATGAGATCTGACGCATCCACATCATTGAAAACAAAAGCTTAACAAGTAAATAATACTCACCATAATTTTCTGAATATTAAATGAGCATTATGGCTCCAGTGCAATAATACAACTATGATGGACATCCATCACATCATGTAAATTGATAAATTGCACACAATTATCACATCAACTGCAATTTCTACATCTTTACACACCATAGCAAAGACCTGCCATCTCCAATCATAAGAAAAACAATGAAATTGATTACATTAGGGAGGGCTGGGAGGCTTATTGTCTAAATATCTATCTGCTTTCATAATTTACCGACCTAGGTCAGTTGGTAGCCTGCTGACAATAAGGTGACCCATGCTGCCATTTCTGGCTTTTGACAAATTAAATATTGGCCCCAAATTCACCTTCCATTGCAGAAATGATTTATGCACCTGTTGGACCTGGGTCAAATATAAATGTTTATTGAAGACTTCAGTGGGACTGTGATCTCAAAAACCAAAGCTGAAATAACTTGGACAAAAACTAATTCCATAAGTACGTGGTTTTCAGAGGAATAAAAAATACTCAGTAGCTGAGAAAACATGACAGGGTAGACCAAGACACCATCTGACTGTGTCGGAACATTTCAAAAGCAATCTCTCTGGATTTCTGGAGATATGATTGGAGAAGATAGAGATAATTTCTTTCCAAATCAGCAAAAGGCACAAGCATGTTCCACCAAACCAGATTGTTTATACAACACATTTTGTTATAAGATAAGAGGTTCATTTGCCTAAACTTGATTTCCAAATCTGACCCTACCATAGGTGGTGAACTACTGCCTTGAATAGACTAGAAGAATGCATGGAGTTCTACACAATGTGGCAAAATTTTCAAGATCTCAATATTATAGACACAGAAGCCCAAAGGCCACAATGTGAGAGGCCACATTGGGACAGCGTACCTGTCACTAAATATACCTACGAGATTTCCGGAAGAATACAAAAATACCATTAACCAACAAATCTTTACACCCACATCAAAAACCTGGAATTGAGGTTAATGCAGTTAATAAGGTTAATCCTGGGAATAAATATTTCATCAACCCATGGAATTTGCCAGTTTGGCAGATGCCATTAATACAATATTCATTCATTTTAGAGCAAACAACACAAAAATCCCAGCTTTCCAACAGGAAAATGCAGTAGTAAGACTTCTACCTTAAATCAGTCACCACAGATAACCAACTAATTCAGATCAGAAAGCATACATGATTTGGTTTGTGGCACAAAACCTTATCAAGCTATTAAGCACCTAGATTCTAGCCTTCTGTCAAGAAAAACTGCAAGCCAAAATTTGCAGTTCCCAAAACTTAAAATTACACCAGTTGGATATGCTTATTTCTACAAATGCATCTTATTATGTTTGAACGCATGATTATAGAATAGCAATGGGGAAAGGTGTCTCAGAAATCCACGAAGGGAAACGCGCCATAATAGTCACGGAACAAAAATTTCACCCCCTTATACCAAAAATCATAGCGAAACATAATGAAGACCGGTATCTCTACTTTCCCATCTTCTCCCACTAACATAAGTATCTCACCTGTCAGAATACGGCCTTTTGGAGTGAGGCTCCACACCAAATTTGCAGGCGCTTGCTCAGGCCACAAACGAAAATGGCGTTTCGAAAATTTTCTAGGCGATGGCGCTAGTGAGGGTTTTTTGCAAAATCTTTCGAATAGGCGTTGAAACCCATGACGGAGAGGAAAGGATTATAAACACTCAATGTGATTGTTCCTTACGTTGTTTTAACCTTAAGAACACTATTGTATCCAAAACTGAGATTTTAAGTCATTTTTTGTTATTTAAAAGGCTATTTTAGCTCATATTTAAAATGTATTACTCTATCATTCTTGTTGGCCTGATACGCCACTGAAGAATCATTGACCTGTCGCCTGTTTGATTATACATACTGTTTGAGACATTTTAGGGCATTTATTAATATTTTCTAGAGAATTTTCATATAATTTGAAAAATGTATATTTGAATTGAACTTTATAAATGCTTCAATATTATTTGTATTTTTTAAAAGATAGACCCAAAGTGGCAAAACTTTTCTGCCACCCTGTATATAGAGATGGGCCAAGTTGATCCGTACTGGTACCTTCTCAGTAGCTTCAAATTCAGAAAGACATGTTTTTCGTGGCTGGAACGAAAAAATTGAAACAAAGTTGAGCAATGAAATAGTTTTTATCATGTAGGGAATATAATCCATGATATTTGTCAACTTATAGTAGTTTTACCTGAGCTGGTAGCTAAATCTAGTATAAACTAATTTAAGTGTAATTCTAGTGATGCACAGGAGTTGTGTCATGGTTGCGTCAGTTGGGTATCGCCGTCCTCTTCATACAATTGCCTTTTTAACCGGCGGGTCGGCGCACCCCACCGGGGGCAGATGGTAACTGAAAATAGGGCGTTAGGCAAATGCAAAGGCAATAAAACGCGTGAATTAGTAAAAATTGCTTGCATGTTTTAGTGCTCAGGTCAATGGTTTGACCTAGAGGTCAAATTAGGTCAAGATCGGCTATTTTCACTCAAATATGCAATGATTAAGCAAACTGGGCATAACTCTTATGTCATTAGAGCTATTGAGGCCTGGTAAAGTACATTTGATAGCAAATGCCGTACTTCCGCTAGTGGAACGTAAGGACCTCCCGCCAGTGGTTTGACCGCCAGAGGTCACCTGTGACCTAATATGACCTAGGTCACGAAAGGTCAAAAAGTGACTTGCCGTATATCAAATGAAAGCCAGTGACAATACAAACACAATGGTGTTTGTTTCACCGCTCTAGCTCAATTAGGTCAAACGTTATGTCAAAATACTGTTTTGACCTGGTGACCTTGGATGACCTTGGAAAAGTCAAAGGCAAATATGACCCCTGGGATCCGTGAAAGGGTGTCCAAAAACGTTGTTCTGAGCAGTCTGAGTATTTGCAATCATTTTGTGGCTTTTATATCATGAAATACTTTCCCCATGCTTTCAATGGGAGAGGTCGCCTCGTGACCTGACCTCAGGCACGAAATCGAAAATCCCGGATATACACCTTGTAGACCCTGGAGGGTCATGAAGTGTAGGAAGTTTCAAATTGATTGACTTTGAAATGTAGCTCTTACAGACTCTAAAGTGAAGTAAGATGACCTGGTTGACCTCGTCTGGTACCTGACCTGGGTGACCCGGGTAAAAAATTTCAGGGATGATGGGAAAATGATGCAGTGAGAGGTAGAGCTCTGAACCGCGGTGCTGCGCCTCGTCGTTTTCTGCTATCCGGAAAAACCTTAGGGGGCCATGATGGCCCCCCGGTGGGGCGAGGGTTAAACCATGGCGAATTCAGGGAAAGAATAACAGGTGCCTTTTCTAGGGACAGTTCCAACTAGGGCTAAGGGACAGCCGTTTCCATCCTTCTTTTGTGTCAAGCGAAGAAGGCATTTATGAAATGCGAAAAGTTTCTGTCGGGGGGCCGTGACTGAGTGGGACGAGAGTAAATATTTTTCTCCGCTTTGTCAGTTTTAGTGTCTTGGCTAGGCTCGTGGAGGGCTATAACCCTTCAGAATTTTTTTAAGATGCCACTGGTCCTAGCAATGGGGCCGGTAGCCCGTTGGAGATGTTTTAAATAAATTGAATATATGAATAGATAAAGTTTTACCAAGTGGCTGGAGCCGAGCCTTCTTATTTTTGCTTTATTTGTACCACCCTCCCGATAACGGCCATTAATATTTTACTGTGCACCGCCTTCTCCGGTGTTGGCAGCAATTCCTATTCTAAAAATTTGGACTGGTGGGCACTCGGCTGAAAGGAGCAAATATTTCCATCAGAAGGTACTTTCAGATCATCCAAAGGACACTTAAAAATAAGAGGTTTGTTTGCACAATAGAAAGGTATTCAAACCATTTGTAGCGTGAAACATTGATTCATTCCACCAGTTTAATCCTGCTGGCCACCGCCTCCGCCGTCCAAGGTTTGTTTCCACATTCACTGATATGAGTCTGTCGCCAACCCCTAACCCTTAAGCCAACCTTTGGATCCGCACCTGAGCGTCGTTGATTCAACAAAAAGTGAAGAGTCAATCTTGAGTTCCTGCTGCTGACACGGAAACTTTTTCTCTAAGAATAAGAAACTAATAGGATTTGGGTTTCAAGTTTCTTTCCCTGCTTTCAGTCAACGCCATAGGGCAAGTGTCAAAATTCATCATTTAAAGGGGAAAAGTGCCTTGGTACCCCCCTATTTCAACCGCCTATGCCCCTCCTCTCCCCGGCATGTGAGCATTGGCGCCTCCGTGATAGGATTTGGGACACACTTGTTAGGTATTTCCGCCCAATAGGGGCGCCCCTGGTCGAGCCGATAGCGCCCACCCCCGACCATGTGCCCCTCTCGGAATCGAAAATTCTGGATCCGCCTTTGTCCCTTGTAGACTGCACTACCAACCAGGGGAGTAGGAACAGTTTGAAAAGGGATGGGAAAACCTTAGATTTCTTGTTTTATATTTCAGTTGCTGATATTTTATATCCATTGAGGGGACCCTACCACAAAAAGTGGGGGGATACAGTGGCTCCCCTGTCCCCCCCACCCTTTTTTGTTTGGGTTCCTACGCCATATAGGTCGCTCAAGAGCCGTCAACTCATCTCAGAGGCAATCCAGTCCCAGATCATGGCCCAGGAACCCAAATGAGTCAGCTCAGGGGGCCTCCTGAGCTCATGCAGACCAGCTCATGACCTCGAGACCAGCTTATCCACATAAGCGCTGGACATCTAAAAGCTCAGCACGGGAGGGGGGCAGATTAGCTTACGGGTCCGGCTCAGCTTATGGGCCCCTAGGCTGGCCTATATAGGGTCTCAGAACAGCTTAAGGGGCCCGTTAAACCTCAGAGTTCAGGGGGCCAGGCTAGCTCAGGGCTTGCAGCTCAGCGCAGGGAGCTCAGATTAGCTTTGGGGGCCTGCTCAGCTCAGAAGCCCCCAGGACGGCTGATATAGGGTCTTTGACCAACCCAAGGAGCCCCATTCAAGCTCGCGGCTCCAATCTCAGCCTAGGGACCCTAAAACAGATCAGGGGGTCCAAGCCAGTTCAAAGTCTCTCAGTTCAGCTCAAGGAATCCCAGATTAGCTCATTGGGCATCAAGGGTCAGTTCAGAGCCCCCCAGAACAGCTTAGGGGCCCAGATCGGCTTATAGGACCCCAGGTCATCTCATGTAGGGCCCAGATTAGCTTAAGAGGTATCCCGGACCCGCTTGGGTTTTTGTTTTAGATTACTGTTGTTGATACTTTCATAACCGTCGCGGGGGCCACCACAGAAACATGGGGGGCAGTGGCCCCATGGCCCCCTCCCGATGCCTACACCTATGCTACCAACACGTGACGTAAATCTCGAAACGGTGCTCTTCTGTTCAGATTCTTCCTTCTAGAACTCCTGGATCCGCCATGTTGATGTGTTGATGACCCTTTACTTACCATAAATTTTTATTGCTTTTCCTCTTGCCTGCTTCACTTACCTGGTATCTTGCATACATTTTTGGAGCAGTCATAATATTCACCCTGGTGGGCCTTCGGGCCACCTTCGCCCAGTGGGGGAGGGTGGTTTCAAGCACCCTCCTCGGTCTCGGTTCCTGTGCGGGATAGTGAAAAAACACGAATACTGGTGCTTAACTCGTATAAATTAAGGAAGAAGCAATAATGGTCACTTTTTTGGCTCAGGTCAATATTGAGGTCATGACAGGTCAAAGAACGAAACAGGTTAGAGCAGAGTTTCTGGGCTTTAGCTTCTGACAGAGTTGAGTTATAATTAATGCCTAAGCGCCATTTGCTGCCTACCGTCACTGCAAATTGGATGATGTAGGTGCCATATAACCATACTAGGCTAAAACATAAAATGACCTAGCGTAAGATCAGGTCAAAGCTACCATCTGACGTAGACAATATTTATTTATTTTTATTTATTACAAGTTATCTGGTTCCTCCTCTCTAAATAGGGCTATTCAGGAACCATCGTCATACAAGCCGTACAAAGGTCACAGTCAACAATACAAAATCAAGTACGCGTAACAAAATCACGAGCAGTCTTCTTAAAGGGAATGTGTCACCTTCACAACGTGATTTTAACTGAGATAGCCAAGTTGTAAAGGAGGTCAGAAAACCCGGTACTCCATATTTCATTTGACTTGGAACTCGATATTTCCGTAGAAAAAAGCTAAAACCTACCTGACACCAGCCCCCTCAGCCCCCCGTCGCCGACGGCCATTGTTGTGAGCTACTGGTGTGACGACATATGCTGACTTCACGATGAGCATCAGCCAATCGAAGCCCTTGAAGCGTTTCAAGTATGGTAGTGGTTGCCAGATCGTGACATCATCCACAGTCTGACATTTCTTTCTTTTTCTAGAGGAGTATTTTTAAAAATCAAATATTGAGCTTATTGTACATTTTTCAAAGAAATCATGAGTGGTTTCATTATTTTTGGCTAAAAGTACGCCTAATTTCACTAAATTCCAGGATTCGACCAAGGTGCCACATTCCCTTTAAAAGATGGCAGACTAATGCAACGAATATTGTTGGAAATGACAATCTGGTTATACAGATGAGAAGCACGGTAAATAAAGCGTCGCTTTCCGTGGTTGTTTCTTGGGCATGGTAGCGATAGATGAAATGATTGACGAGTTGCGCGGCACACGTTTTGGTGGTTGTATACAAAATTGCAACGCAAGGATGGTGGTACATCTGTAATTAGTATCTTATGGGTCATGCACACATCGAAATAATAAATAAGTTTCGCCATGGATAGCCATCCCAGCTCATGCATTACATCAGAAATATGTTCAAATTTTTTCTTCCAGAGATAACACGAGCAGAGAAGTTTAAAACCTTCTGAAAATGGGAGATCACACTTGAGTTTGCACTGCCGTAGACTTGAATGCAGTATCTAAGATGAGATAGCACTAATGCGTCGATCAATCGAGGCATACTGCACATGGAGGTAGGACGTGTTTGGCATGAATTAATCCTATGAGTATTCCAAAACAACGATTAGATATCATTTTAACATGTTTGTCCCATGACAGGTAAGGATCCATGATAACACCCAAGTTTCTGACGGACCTTGAGGATTGAATTAGCTCACCCATAAAATTAACTGTGACACGTTTATCAATACGATCAAGCTGACGTCCATCACTGCATAGTAGCAACTCAGTCTTGGCAGCGTTCACCATCATCCCGTGCTGTAAAAATCATGTGCTAAGAGTCTCTAAAACTGTTTCCATTGACTTCTGAACTAAGGCCAACTTATTGCGTGGTCCAGTAATGGCAACCTGTGTGTCATCCGCGTAGCGTACAAAGGTAACCGGAAATCCATTTAATTCTTCGGGAATATGACACGAAATATCGTTGGATAGGACGTTGAACAGCAAGGCTCCTAAAATTGTACCTTGAAAAGTGCCAATAGTGATTGGAAGAGGTTTCGATAGTGTGTCGCCAACTCGAACTTGTTGAGTGTGTCCAGAAAGGTAGCTATTAAACCAACCGGGGCAGACTTGTTATAGCTGAAGTTTAGTAACAATTGTTTCATGGTCCACAACGTCAAAGCAGCGACTCAAGTCCAATAGTGTTAACAAAGAAATTTCTGACCTGTTCATTCCCGCCAAAATTTCGTCAGTTACAGTTAAAAGAGCTGTAGCAGTAGAGTGTTGTGAGATGAAACCATGTTGACCAGAGCCAAAGAGGTATTGATTTTTCAAATATGTTGTCAGCTGGTTGTGCACTACTTTTTCTATAATTTTGCAGATCGCTGGAACGATTGTGATTGGCCTGAAATTTGCGGGGTCTGCCGGACTACCCTTTTTGTGAATTGGTATTACCTCGGCTCGTTTCCAACTTGCTGGGACCGTTTCCGTGACGATACTGAGGTTTATGATCCGAAGGAGGGTTCTTCCAATGATACCGAAACACATTTTAATAATTTTAATGGGTATATCTCCTACACAGGAGTTTTTGTTGTGTAGAGAAGAAATAATTTTTCCAAGTTCACTCAGCGTAATCGGCGTTAAGTTAAGTGCACCCGCATTTACTCTAGGCAGGCGCACACTAAGTGGGGAAATGTTAGACTGCTGAAATTGATTCATTACTGTTGCTCTGGTTTTTCTACCCACTGAAGTGAAGTATTCATTAATTTGGTCGGGTGATAGATTTTCTGGATGAGTTAGAGGACCACGTTATGGGGCAATTACTGGTTTTAATTGCCGAAACAGATCTGATGGTGGGGATTCGGCAACCCTACGCGCTATGTCCTCACTGGGTCTCGTCGGATTGCTCTTTTGACTAATGTATTTAAACGGATGTATTCTGCTGAATCTGAGTTGGATTTAGCTAAACGTCTCTGGCCCATCAATTCTAGTGTCTCGTCACATACAGGTGGTGGGTTCGGATTGTGTACACGATAACGTCGTATTGGGGCATGAATGTTTAGAATGCGATTAATCTCTCCAGAAAATGAGTCCCACTGCTGCTCGCATGAGTTTCCCCGGTCTACCAACTGAACCCAGTCTGACCTGCCCACGTCATCCAAAAATGCTTGTGAATTTAAAGCGCGCCAATTACGCCCAGTGCGATACTCGCGTGCTGGCTTTGGTCGTGGGATGTTACTGGTGACAATGACCCTTCTTTTGCCAATAAGATGGCAATTTAAAGATATGCTGATATTGACTAAAACTTGCCAATGCATATGCGACTCGCAATAATACTCCAAACCTCATGGCATTAATATGAAGGTTTCTTGTCATTCCCAGTGAAGCTGCTGCAAGTCTGTGAAAACCTGCTTCAGTAGTCCCAGAAGACCTCTGAGAGGTCACGGGTCCAAACTTCCAACATAAGCCTGGAGAGGGGCCTATGGAGAGGGGCCTACTACGATGCTGAGGGTAGAAAAGCATTATAAGCCATATCTACACAAATATGGCCATTTTCCCCCAGTTACCGTCTAATGGATAGGTCATTATCCGTACCTGACCCAAGGTCATCGATGTAAAGAATACCGGAATATGTTTTGTTGTACTTGGTAGGCCCATTGTGTGGTGAGTTTCAATTGAATAAGTTCACCCTGTCATACGCGTCGGAAAAGGGGGGCCAGGGGGCCAGGCCCCCACTTTATGGCCAAAAGTTTCCTGATCTCAGTCAAAATAAGAGAAAGCCGGACATTCTTATATCCAGCCGCTGCGGAAGGCAAAGAGCCCAAATTCGAACAATTTTTGGTACTGATGTTGAAAATTTTTTGTCAGCATCAGGTTGAAGTTTGGCTGCCCCCCCCACTTTTTTGCCGGTGGCGACACTTATGCACCCTGTTCCTACCAATGCTATCTTAAACTTTCTTGGAGGTGAGGACAATTGACCTGTACTACTGACCTGACCTGAAATGACTCAACCTTAAGATTTGGGTAGAATTTGCAAAATTGGAAAAATTTATTTCAGGTACGGCAGCGCTTCGCAACAAAGCGCCGGTATACCGAAAAAAACGAGGAGTGTTCAAACACCTTCCTCCCATAGGCGGATCCAGGGAGTGGGCAAGGGGGCACGTGCCCCCCGATCGAGCCTCGGCGCCCCCTGAAATGATTACGGCACCCCCTGAAATGTGGATGGCGCCTCCCTGAAATGTCGCTTCCCACCCCCTCCCCAGGATGCGAAAATTGGCGCCCACCGATAGAATTTTGCGCACATCTGATATGTTTCACTGGTCAAAAGTGGCACCCCCCGGGCCGGATGGCGCCCCCCACCCCGAAAGGTGCCCCCGATCGGCAATCCTGGAGCCGCCTATGCAGTTCCTCCCCACCGGGACAAGGTTAATGATTTGGTTCTAGGAAAAAGAAGGAAGAAACGCATCATCAAATGGCGCACCGGTTACATTAGTATACAAAACACAACGAATGATTCAGCATTCCTAACTGGAATTATAGTTAACCAGAAAGAAGGTTAGCTGCGATGGCGAGATTGATAGTTTTGCATTACTATCTGGCATCCAGCCTTGTTGGTATATACTAGTTCTTATACCAGTTTGGCATCTGTTTACATTTGAAAGGCGACCGTCCGCTGCGCCGATCGGCGCGAATGGCTCCGCCCGGCATGAACAATACGATATGGAGGATGGGTACGTGCTGAAGGGTCAGTCGTGGAAAGGTCGTTGTGTCGTGAGGTCGTTGATGAGGTCTTACCTGCCCTAGTTTACACCATTATGTGATTACTATTGGTATTTGCTGTTCTTGGGTGTTGCGTTTGCCAAGGCGTTTTCGCACTTTTTTCGCCGCTGCTATCACGTATTTCTTGTAGACTTAATACATAGAAAAGACATTCTCGCTTGCAATTAACATGCAAAATAATTTGACAAACTCAACTGGAAGGGTAAGCGTTTCAAAATAACAAATTCAATGCCAAGAACATTGTATTTTGTTTGCTTGTATTGTGTGATTTTATCAGTGTTGAAAGCAGAAGGGTGAAGATTAATGCGAAAATTAACTCAGTTTTCAAGAACATAGGCCATTTTTTTGGGGATATGTACCTTCACTGTAATTTTTACTTGCATATTAGTTATTATTTCTGCCTAACAGTTGATTGAAAAGGCCAGAAGTATGGACATGCTAGGTACATGTCAATGTGCTTTACCTATCATATTAACATAGGTATGATGTGGGTAGGAAGATAACCAGTGCATTTTAAAAGTGGTTTTGGTTCTTCTCAAAGGGATCAAAAGGTGTTGCATGGCAAGGAATGGGTTATGGTCTGATGGTGATCCATTCGTTTAAAGATGGCAATTTAAAGATATGCTGATATTGACTAAAACTTGCCAATGTATCACAGGTACCATGTATTTGTGGTTATTCTATATTCATTTCAGACTTTATTTCCTCTCAATCTACCAAACATCTTACTAGTAAGGGACGGTAATTCCAGTGCTTGAGCTGTGGGTAGAACCAGACAAGATGGTGGGGAAACATTGTCAACTCCTTAAATAGTCTGACAATATTGTTGCTCTGGGGTGTAGTTTTGCTTTAGTCATGAATAATACTAAACAGGAAGGCCAATGTGATAAAGTTAGAGCTACTGCATCACCTACCCAGTGAGTTCATCACACTGGATTCTGATGGTTAAAGACTGGTGATGAATGCCTGACCATTTTCAGATGGAGAATCCGTATCTGACTACCCCTGCTCTGCTGGGACTCACACAGCACAGTGCTGGGTTCTCAGAGGCCCTGAGGATGTCCAGGACATTTGCACATCAGGTATCCATTTAGGGAACTTCAGTATGCTGATAGTCACTTCTGCTGAATAGGCAAATACTCAGTCTCATAATTATTATTATGTCTTGTGAATTTTTCCAAGCTTTTTCGTAAACTGCGCTTGCTGATGCTATGACCAGTTGGTACTCTGTTGTTATGACATGTGACTCTTTCCTCAGTGATATTTATTGATTGTTAAGCTTTCCACCGACTTCCCAGCTAGCTGCTTAACTCCCTGCATGCTATTTGCATTCCTTCCACAGGCAGCTGAGAGCAAAGACTACAGTGGGGCTTTCGGTGGTGGTCCTCTATCCCTTCGGTCCTTTGACTTTCCATCCCTTCCTTCTCCTCTCTTCCTCTCTTCCCCGTTCCTGCACGCCAGCATGGACCCTCGCCTGCCATTCGGGGGCAGCGCGTTCCACCCGGTCTCCTCCGCCACCGCCGCCGCCGCCTTCGACCGCAAGTTCTTCGTGCCGCCGAAGCTGTGCGACGCCAAGAGCGAGCCGGCGGGCGAGTACGCGGAGGTATCATCGACAGCGTCGGGCCGCCGCGTCGGAGAGGACGAGGACAGGACCTCCGGCTCCGAGCGGTCCAGCCCCGAGACTGGCCGGCTTAAGAGTGAGTACCGGCCTGTTGTGCACTCAGAGTTTTGTCGTGTTTTGTTCGGGGTTTTGTGTGAAAAGGTTGTTGAGGATGGTTTTGGTTCCGAGGCGCAGCTGGTGAGAACACAGGGGAAGTGTTATCCACTCTCTGGAACGGAGCCGCCGTGACTCGGTGCCGGATGCCAGATACTTTCACTGGACGCTGTTAACCCTCGCCCCACCGGGGGCATCGATGGCCCCCCTAAGGTTTTTCCGGGATAGCAGAAAAACGACGAGGCGCAGCACCGCGGTTGAGGGCTCTACCTCTCACTGCATCATTTTCTCATCATCCCTGAAATTTTTTACCCCGGGTCACCCAAGGTCAGGTCACCAGACGAGGTCAACCAAGGTCACCTCACTTCAACTTTAGAGCTCTGTAAGAGCTACATTTCAAAGTCGATCGATTTGAAACTTCCTACACCTCATAACCCCTTCAGGGTCTACAAGGTGTATATCCGGGATTTTTTGATTTCGTGCCCTGAGGTCAGGTCACGAGGCGACCTCTCCCATTGGAAAAGCATGGGGAAAACCTGTTTCATGATATAAAAGCCACAAAAAATGATTGCAAATACTCAGACTGCTCAGAACAGCGTTTTTGGACACCCTTTCATGGATCCCAGGGGTCATATTTACCCTTTTACTTTTCTAAGGTCATCCAAGGTCACCAGAGGTCAAAAACAGTATTTTGACAATAACTTTTGACCTAATTAAGCTAGAGCGGTGAAACAAACACCATCGTGTTTGTCTTGTCACTGGCTTTCATTTGATATACGGCAAGGTCACTTTTTGACCTTTCGTGACCTCAGGTCATATTAGGTCACGAGGTGACCTCTGGAGGTCAAACCACTGGCGGGAGGTCTTTGCGTTCCACATAGCGGAAAAAGTACTGGCAATTTCCTATCAAATGTACTTTACCAGGCCTCAATAGCTCTAATGACATAAGAGTTATGACCAGTTTGCTTAATCATTGCATATTTGAGTGAAAATAGCCGATCTTGACCTAATTTGACCTCTGGAGGTCAAACCATTGACCTGAGCACTAAAACATGCGAAGTAATTTCTTACTGAATTCACGCGAGCTTTCTATTGCACTTTGCAGATTTGCGCTAACGCCCATATTTTCGGAGTTAGAGGGGGGCATCGATGGCAACCCCCTGGTGGGGCGAAGGTGGCGCCGGACCCCCGGTGGGGCGCGGGTTAATTCGATGTTGAGCGATCCGACCTTGGTGTCGCCTTGGTTTTGGACTGGCCCGACTCAGTTCTGGCGGCTCGACAGTTTCTCGGGCCCCGGGAACCTTTGGAAAGCTAATCCAATCCTCAGCGGTGCTTGAGTTGTTTTTATTTTTCGGTATAAATTTTTGCTTCAGGTAGCACCTCAGGCACTTAACCTCTCGCTTTTCACGCAGAATACACAGTTGTCCCTCTCTCTGGGTGGTCAGTAGGTGCTGGAAAATGCCTTGAGTCCTTATCACGCTACTTAGTCGTCAGCCATCCCCAACACTCAGTGTGGTTGTTGGGCTTCTGCGCTGAATAAATGCATATCGGGATGTCGCAATATTTTGTAGAAGGAATGACTTCCCCGGTCTAAAATCAAAACACGCACAAATTAATGCCATCTTCCTTTCCTTACAAATACTATAAGCGAAACCAAGTTTTGAAAACCATAGTCACAGGAAGGGAGCTTATGCACGGTTGGAATGCCTGGTTATCAGCAAAGCACGGTGTGACGACAGGGAGCAGAAGGGGGCGAACACACTATCACCTTGGGCTGACGGCAAGCACTGCAAAAGGCGCCGCACTGAGACAAGGGGAAGAAGCAGGCAATGATGCGAGTGCCGTCCGGATTTAGAACTGAGGGACTACCCGAAATCGACGTGAGGGGCTCCCAAGTACTGATCTGGCAGGGTCCTGTTGCTGATGTCAGGTCGTTGCTAATGGTGGTTTGAGGCTGCGATGCCAGTCTCAGTGAGGCCTCTGGAAGCTTGTTTAGGCAGGACCCCCAGGGTGCCGTACTTTAAGCTCCCGAATGACGATCCGGAGAGACGATCCCGCCAGATGCTCTGAGAGCCAGACAGAAATGAACCTGAGGATCCCTGGAATGCTGCCCGGGTTTGATGTGAAACATTTACAATTGAAATTCGAATAAGTGCAGATATGGTCCTGTTGCAAAGCAATTAAAACACGAAACAAATAGGTGGGCCGTCTGAAATCCGAAAGGGGACTGCCTTCCTGGAGAAAATCGGAGATTCACTTCACGGAGTGAGTCCCCGAGTTAGCGGCCACGGAATACTGACAAAAGGATGCATGGCAGAAAGGAGGTTTGTGATGGAAGCTCCATGACCCACCTGCCATGTTGTTCTATCTGACCTTTGTTCGTTTTTACTTATTTCGTTCTGTAATTGGACACCTTCCGGTGCCATTTTCACTCATCCAGAACATCATCATGCGGGCACGAACTCGGATAGCAGTTCTGCCGATCATGCCGAGAGCATGTGGCTTCCTAGTTCGGTCGTCCCAAAGCCCGCTGTTTGCGGATGAGTTCTTATTTCTCAGAGCGGAATTCAGCCCACCCTTCCGCTCCGCTCCAGGTCCAGCTTAACGCGCACAAAATGCGAGACTCTTGCAGGATAGCGGGAAGGGGTGGGAAGCGACGTTTCAGTGGGGCGCCATCGGCCTTTCAGTCGGGCGCCGTGTTCATCCAGCAGGACGTGTAGCCTGTTACATGAATAGTGCCAACGCTTGATAACACCATAGCATCGTATGGGTGTTGTCCGACCGTCTGTGCCGGACGCATACTGTTGCTGGGGGATTCTGGTGGAATGAGATGATGCATGTGCCACGCTGCAACAGGTTCCGGTTAAGCTGAACTGGGCCTAGATCCTAGGGCGTAGCTCGCTTAGTCGCATTAATACTAAGATATCACCTTGTGACAAGAACTTAGTCAAGGGGGCAGCCGGGGTAACCAACCACATCTCGGATGGCTATTTGAAGACGAGGATACGTGCAACGTGCAGGGTGGCCCGGATGCGCCACTTTGGGACCGGTACACCATTTTTGGTCGGCGGGCCCTGTTTGGCTGTTTAATTAGGAGGAGCCATCTATATCCAGCGGGGCCGCTGTGATCAACATGCGCTTCTGTAACCAGCGGGGCCCGCTGTGATCAACATGCGCTTCTGTAACCAGCGGGGCCCGCTGTGATCAACATGTGCTTCTGTAACCAGCGGGGCCGCTGTGATCAACATGCGCTTCTGTAACCAGCGGGGCCCGCTGTGATCAACATGTGCTTCTGTAACCAGCGGGGCCGCTGTGATCAACATGCGCTTCTGTAACCAGCGGGGCCGCTGTGATCAACATGCGCTTCTGTAACCAGCGGGGCCGCTGTGATCAACATGCGCTTCTGTAACCAGCGGGGCCGCTGTGATCAGCGGGGCCCGCTGGGATCAACATGCCCTTCTATGATCAGCAAGCTGCTCTGTAATTAACGGAGCCGTGTAGTCAGTGCGTCCTAGCGTGGCCTGCAGGACCCTCTTTGACAGGCGGAGCTGTAGCTGGCAGGGCCCTTTGCGGCTAGAAAGGCCTTCAGTCGCCAGAAGGGCGTTCTTTGCCAGCAGGGTACTCTGCGACAAGCAGGTTTCGCTATGGATGGTAGGTCCCTTCCAAGGCCAGCAGGTTCCTCTATATCCAACAGGGTTGTAGCCTTGTCTGAGGCCCCGGAGTGATTCGATTCCTCCGATTAGGAAGCAAATGATGAGATATTAGGACCAGAAGTAGAGCCTATCGTAGTGCCGTAAGACCGCCGTAAGCGGTTCTTTTTGTGTAGATAGTAAAGAGATCGGCTTACATGTGCGGGTCTAATTTGGCTTTAAAGTGAAGCACGGATTTTCTGGAAATTCAAGTCCTCAAGAGGAGGCTGTTGTGTTTTTGTGTAAACTCAATCGGTGTCATAATCTGGAAATGTCTGCCATTTTGAATGTATAACATTGGTCGAGATTAGATTGAATGTAGGGCATACCCCCTTGATCGGTGTCTGATCTGGAGGCTTATTGGATCAAATCTCCATCCGTTTCACTCTTCAGAATCTCGGCCTGAGCGCTCTTTATATTATTTTCGTTTTGTTGAGTTTCATTTGGTTTTTCATTTTGTCTGAAGTCATTTTGTTTGCCTTTGCTGAGGGGGCACCTTTGAAGCCTTTTGGGATCCACCCCTGAGCAAAATCCTGGTGACTTTCCTACCTAGTGGCACCGATTTATCGCAGCAATTTCGCCGAATGTGTTACTTATGAAAAGGAAGCTGCTGGGCTCGGCAGCTGAAGTGCACGCGCCTGCGGTGCCGGTACTCAGCAATGTCGAATGCGGCCGTGCTGCCGGGAATAGCCTGCCTTGTGGGACGGCGCTCTCTCCGGCGAAGATATGTCCATTAGCGCCCGGCAGTCACCTGGAAGCGCGATGGCAGTGTGTATGCCAGACTTTGCTAGGTAGTCTTCTTTTGTGTCAGTGCGCTCATAGTCTGCTGTCATTTATTGTGACAGTATTATTGAGTAAATATCGCAGTTCCGGGAAATATGAGCCCCGCGTGATGCACATTGGTCACATTGGTTGCGTAAGTAGTGTCCAGTCACTCGTCCCGCTAGTGTACATACCGGATCCTCCGAAGTCCATTACGTAATCTGCGGAAACTTCTCCTCGATAAGGTTGCGTTGCGATTCGGATTTCATATGATGAGCATGTCTTGAATTCAATTTCCTATATATTATCTCTCAGGGTTATCTCCTCCGGGAAGCGGGGGAGCGTGGGGAGTGGGGGGAGCGTGGGGAGTGGGGAGCCTAGGCCCTAGCGAGTATTGAGGGAGCCGTCTATTATTTTTTTTATTTTAGGACAAAAAATAATGGCCTTTCAGAAATAACGCAAGGAATGCCTCGCTTATGTTTGAGAACAATTTGCTTTAACATTTTGTTGCTCTTAAAAGGAATGTGACACCTTGGTGCAATTCCAAACTGGAGTGATTTAGTGGAATTTGACCGTATTTGTTCTGAAAATGATTAATGAATGATGAATGATATTAGCCCATTACTTCGCATTATTGTATTTGGCTTTGCTGGAAGTAAGGAGTCTCCACACCGGCTCGATGTTCCCGTCTGGTAACGCCTCGTGCTTTAATGAAGCTGTTTATTTGCTCCATAAATGAATACGATACAAATGAAGCACTTTTAGCTACAAGAAGCTACCATTGGGACTGGAAGGTACACTTATCAATTAGTGCATTTTTCTTGACATTTAAAAGAAATCACGTTTGAACTGGTCATTGAAGCAAGATAGAATCGCTGGTACGAAAGTAACGTCTAGCACATAGGTTTTAAAGATCTGTAAGCAAGAATTTGCCGGCGTGGCGGGGCTTAACAATTGCGCCGCTTTGCCATGGCTACTAAGGATTACCTCATACCATGTGACCACCCGGGGAGGACGAGGTCGGTGAATTTGTGCCCTTTTCTCTGCGAACGGCATGTTCTAGGACAAATGAAATATCAATTAAGTGGTTTCTCGGCATGCTCTATCACGTGGATACCTCAATTTAGATACCATTATGAAGGTGCCACGTTCGTTTTTATGAGCTGAGTAAAACAGCGAAATCGTTGCACTCCATTTTGGACCACCCAGTACCTATAAGGGTGTGACGCACGATTAAAAGTAAAAATATAGTCTCTTTAGCCCCATAGGAGACATTTATCGAACGGGAAAAACATTTCCAAAATATTGAGGAACATGTACCCACCGGAAACGGCCGTTTTTTTAAAAACCTTCTCGGACTATTTCAACTCCGGCTAGCATGCTTGGCCAAACTTAATGATAAAAAGTGCTATGTATTTTTTCTATGAACGAAAATAAAAACTAAATAGTTTTGGAAATACACATTGTGTAAATTGAAATGCATCGTAGTTGATAATGCATCGTAAAAATATTATGTATGGTAACGTTCTTCTGTTGGATTTCTTCAGGCATTGCGGAGCAGAGATGGCCTGCGCTACGCTACGTTACCGAATTACGTTACGTTACGCTTCGATTTTGGCCAAAACTACGCTACGGAATTACGCTACGTTATATTTCATCGACTACGGAATTACGGTACTTTAGCAACGGCTACGGTAAAAATATATCGTGCTACGATATCAAAATTTTGTTCACACATTCATGCTTAAACCTTCGCCTCGGTGGCTGGTGTTTGAACACCCCTCCCCCTCGGGGTTTTACCGGTGGCACGAAAAAAATGGCAGCGCGAAGCGCCACCGTACTTGGCAAACCTTATCCTTGATCCATTCAGAAGCTTTCCCCAAAATTTTAAGGTTAGGTCATCTTAGGTCATACCACCAGCGCAGGTTAAGGGACCTCACCTCCAAAAATGTCTAAGGTGTCATAAGTAAGAAAGGGATGAATCTATCGGATTGAAACTTATACTACATAATAGGTCTACCGAGTATCACAACATATATTCCGGGATTTTCCATATCGATGACCGAAGGTCAGGTACGGAGCATGACTTCTCCGTTGGAAATTCATGTGAAAAACAGATTGGGCAGTATTTGTGTAGATAAAGCTGAGAATACCTTCATATTCCCCAAATCGTAGTATCCTGGGCTCCTTTCTAGGTTCCTGCTGCAATGTTTTACCTGTGACCTCTGAGAGGTCATCTGGGCTACTTAAGCAGATTTTCAGACTTGGGTCACAAACTTTGCAGGAAATGACGATAAAGCTTATTTTGATACCATTACGTTGAGGTTGCTACTATGAGTCGATTGATGTGCATATTGACTATGCTAGATTAGATGGTGACCTTGACCTGACCTGATGTGTGTGACCTGATGAGTGTGATCAATGGTCGGGAATTATTGTCAACAGTTGAAAAACAAATTTATAAATCGAAATCAACCGACTTCTAATTTTTACTGGCCAAAAAATGTGTCCGTGATTTATACTGTCCACTGAAAAGGTCCCGATCTTAGTTGACAGTGATTTTATGCATTTCTTGTGAAATTGCTCTAAGTTTGTAATTTCAAAGTAATGGTTTGGTCGTTAATTTTTCCAATATTATCACTTCTATTTCAAATTTCGAATTAAAGCAAATTGTTGACAAGAATCCTTAGTACCGCAATCGAAGATCACCAGAAGGTATATACATATGTGACGTAACTTTTTTCGTAGTACGCTACGATCAGAGTTGTGCGACTCGCGAGTCAGAGTCGGAGTTGAGCTCAAATTCCGACTCATTCGACTTTGAGTTGAGTTGAGTTGAGTGGAAAAAATTAGACAAGTGAGTTGAGTCGAGTTGGTTCACAACACATCAATGAGTTGGGTTGAGTTGAGTTGTGAAGACAGCGAGTCAAATGAGTTGACGAAAAAAGTTGGCTCAACAGATAAACATGATGTCAAGTAAAAGTGTTTGAATTTGCCTACCTTTTGAAAACCTCCGTTAACTTCCTTTAAATACATTTTCCCTTCAGTGTTTCAATTGTTTAAATCAAAGTTTCAATTTGTTTCAATAAACCAATAATTGCATGGTTCAATTGCTTATTTTAAAGGCCCATCGGGTCTGAAGAAATCCCTAGGAAAAAATAATACATATACTTAAAAAAGTAAACAGGTTCCTATCACTGGCTTTGTCTTAAACATTTAAAGTGGTGGAACGCACTACAAAATACATTTCAAATATCTCAAAAACTTCTCATCTTCAACATTTAATATTACTTCTTTACTTTAAACCCTCCAACAATACGCGTCGTCGTCGCTGATTGTTGTCACTGATTGCCTCAAGGCAAAAAGTGTAAATATCACGTGAATGTTCCTGAAGTAATACAAATATTTATATACCTGCATGCTACATTTATTCTTTTGTCGTAAATGCGCCGTCTGCCGCCGCTCTTTTTATTTTGCCTATTAATAGCAGATACTACTATAAGCATTGCAAAAATTGGACCCTTGATTCGACAAAAATGTTGAGATGTCTTTATCGCAAGAATGAGGGGAATTATTTCATGTTACCTTTTTTGTCTGATCAGAAACCCCTGCTTGGAGTCTGTGTTTTATTTGGAAAGCTATACATTACATTTTTTATTTATTTTTTTTTACTAGATACATATCATTTATTTATTTCATTTTGCAAATTAGTCGAAGTTTGAGTTGAGTTGAGTCGTGAGTTGAGCCAGAGTTGAGTCGGATGACTTTAGCCTTGAGTCAGAGTTGAGTCGACTCACTGAACTCTTGATCATGAGTTGAGCCGGATTTGAGTCAACCGCTCTCATCACTTGAGTTGAGTTGAGTCGACTCAAGAAAATTCTGAAACGCACAACTCTGGCTACGATACGCTAAATTTTGGCGTAGTACGCTACAGAATTCGCCCAGGTACGCTACGTTTAATTTCCAGGGCTACGGCTACGGAAAAATAATTTCGTAACGTAGCGTAGGCCATCTCTGTTACGGAGTATTCATACTTCAAACTTCATAGCGGCTTCAACATGTATTTACGAATTACGTGGCCTTTGGACCATCCCAAGCTTTTGTTCTACATAATATTGAATGTACCCGTCTTAGATGTATATATGTTTCACAGATCAGGTAGTACACCCGGGAAGAGTTAAGATCCGGTTCAGAGGTACACCAGAGGCTCCTTTCAGCTTTTTCTAAGGACTTGTCTAGGCCCTTTTTGTGCTGAAATCATGATTTGGGAATATTTGTTCGCTCTTATATTTTTATGCTTCTATGCGTATATGCACGCTTATAGTATTTGTCCCTGTCCCGACTCTATCCGTTGCTCGACCATCTATTTTCTTAACAAAGCGTTAGAGGTTAGATGCTAGACTAAGTTTCTTTTGTAGCGCTCTCTATAGTGCGTGTGCCGTCCAGTGAGACTGGATTTTAGCAAGGGCCCGCGAGCCTTCTTCCCGCTTCCCGCGTGCACTTTTCATGCAACTCTGACAGCTTCATCCTTGGGGTTTCCCCTGTATGTTGTCGACCTTTCGTGGTTAGAATCTGGTTTGCTGCGAACTTCCTTTCCTTACGGTTATGTCTGCCAATCCCAAATGGAGGATTACCTCAGCAGGCGTTCCAGGTGGATTTCTTTAGTCAAGGCAGAATGATGCTCTGCATGTTGGATGGCTAGAGCCCCACGGGGCTGGAGCTGGTGAGGACCAATCCTATTCCATGGTGAGGACCAGGGGTGGATCTAAACGAAACGTTTAGGGTGCGGGATAACTGAGAAAAAATCCTGATGGTTTTGAAAAGAAAAGTGGCTAAAGGAGAGTAAAATTTGGTCAGTTTAGGGAAGCCCCACCTCGATGCGGAACCACAGAGAGGTGCAGTCTGAAACAGAGAAGGCTACGATGACCCTCAGCTACAGCAACAGCAACCCTCCCCGCAACCTTTGCTGTGACATCCTCAGGAGCAATGCATCAGGAATATTTGGCCGTTGCATGTAGGTCATATTATTTGATTTTCCTAGTCTCTCTCTCTCTCTCTCTCTCTCTCTCTCTCTCTCTCTCCCCTCTCTATCTCTCTATCTCTCTATCTCTCTATCTCTCTATCTCTCTATCTCTCTATCTCTCTCTATCTCTCTCTCTCTCTCTCTCTCTCTCTCTCTCTCTCTCTCTCTCTCTCTCTTCGCCATACAGTCCAGCGGTGGCAGATGTTCCGGTGTTTTCTTCGCGCGACCGCATGGGTCTCTTCTCGGAGACACTCCCCGTGGGTGTGCCCGACTGATGGCGCGCCGCGGGAGCCGACGCGCGTCAGTAATTGCCCCTGTCCACGCGCCACTATCGCCGCGCTGATGAATACTGACGCGTCACATTCGCCGCGGCCGTCTCCGGCGCGTCAGTGGCCTCCTCCGGGGCCGGAGCGCCGCCCCCGGGCCGCGATGACACTGCCAATTATCAGCCCCGCCGAAAAAGCCGCCCCCTCGCGGGCTGTGGCGGCGACGACGCGGGCCATCGCGACGGCAGCCAGTGCGATACGTCCGGCCGACTAATCCTGCCCTGCCGACCGGCTCCGCTAACCGCATCGCTGATAATTGGCCGCAGGGGTGGATCCGGCCCCGATAAAACGCGCTTCGCTCCCGCCGTCGTCAACATGTCAGTGTTAAATCGGCCGCTCCCCGTGAGCCATCGCCGCCGCTGCCGGATCCACGTGAATCAGCGCTGCCCGATCCCCGCGTCGCTGCCGGCACCCTGCAGAGCCTCCCCGTCGCAGGCGACGCTGCTATCTCCGCAGCGCTGATCCCGGCGGCGGCGCGACCCCGCCATTACCATGCTAATGCGGCGGCGGAGCGGGCTGACCTCCGCGCTGTAAAGTGACGCCGGCGACAGTACCGCCCGCTTCGACGCCGACGCGACGACGGCGTCGGTGACGACCGGCTGCCGATCTGGGGATCTCGGGCTGACGAGTGCCGTCGGCGGCGGCCAGTGTGGGAGAGGGTGGTAATACGGCCTCGCTGACCACGGCGACGGCAAGGGGCAGATACGCGGGGCTAGTGGATGGACGGGACTCCCACACGCACCGGCTGATAAACACAGATGTCTCTTAGTCGACGGCTTTTTCAGGAGACGGGTCTCAGTCACAGATACCTGTAGTCTGCTGCTCGCTGAAAATCTGAGAACTTCTGAGCAGCTGTAGACTGTTATACTTGGCTTGTTTTTAAAAATAATCTCTGCAGAAGTTTACCCATATCATACCGGGAAATGTCCGTGTGTCCCGTTTTTACGTCCACTGATCAGAAGTAAGCCTAGCGTTCTGATGGGAAGCGGAGTGGAGATGTTTAACTCTCTAACACATTGAACATCATTTTCTTTCTGAGGGTTAATGTGACCGATGGGGATTTGAATGCATGTATAATTTTTGAAGAGTGCGTTTATGTGTTTCCATGTAGGTTAATGGGAGAATATACCTAGGATCTTGCCTCTCGCAGCTCGGGTAGCGGTGACGCCAGTGGGTGGGCACTGCTAAAACCGCCAGCGTGTGTCCCTCCTGCCCATCTCCGTCTTCTGTCTCTGTTTCGGAAGTGACCTTTGTACTTGTGGTACTTGGCTTATGACGCGTCCTGGGCCCAATTTCATAAAAGGTGTAACTTATGCTAGCAGCGTAGAAGTGACCTAATACAGCGTAGAAAGGGAATTATACTCCCACTGACGGCGGAACTGGGATGGGGGCACCTGGGCACGGTGCCCCCTTAAATCAGAAATTTTAACACTAACCCTATGGCGTTGACTGGAAAGAAAAAGAAATGGGTTGAAAAGTCCATGGTGCCCCCCTTAAATTCGGATGTTCCGCCGTCACTGAATACTCCACGACCTTGTTTCATAGAATTGCAGCGTAAAATGCGACCACTTGCAAAGTTACGCCGGTGTAAATTTCCCTGCACTGGAATGCAACGTAAAAAATTCACAGTCCTCTTTCATAAAGGATGCAAAATGTAGGCACATTAATGATTAGATTAGTCTTAAAAGACTTCACACCATGAAGGACCGCATATTTTCATGAAGGAGCGCACATTTTATCATCCAGTGATACAAAATGTGAAAAAATGATAGATTTCCTCGAAAGTTTTTAGGTCTCAGGTAAAAATGAGCTCAAAAAGTTGAATAACAATTTTATGGGAGGATAAATTACTGATCGCATAGAAGCAAATCAGCTGAATATTTTCTTACAGTTTGTCGCTAAAAAAGCGGTTCCTAAATTTTAAAAGGGCAGTAATACTATATATCTAAGCAAGAAATTCCATCTTTGAATTAAATATAATTCCTGCTAAGTTCCATTTCTAGCCGCTTTCGTTTGAATGTCACCGCTCTTTATGAAATGTGATTCCGGAGACGGCGTTACTTTACTGACGAGTTGGATGTAAAATACGTCACATTTCCTTACCTATTTATAAAACCTTTTCAGGGCACGCGGCCACATTCGCACGAGAGTGGCGTAGAAATGAAATTCAACGTGAATTATGCCTAGCTCCGAGAAAAAAGATTGCATAACTAGTTTCTTAACATTTAGGGGTGCATAACTATTTAAAAATTAATTAACTGTAGTAAAACACCATTTTCCCCTGATCTTCGGTTAACTACTTATTTTTGCTTGAACTTTTGAAACTCTTGCCGAATAACGGGCGCCAGTGACAAAAGCTGTTGAAAACAAAAATACTACGCAATTTTTGGCAACGCCAAGGTACCTTCAACGCTGAGAATCCGGAAACCGCAAAACGCTGAACCGGAGGGATACAGTGATCTAAGACAGGGTTGCAGAGCTGAAACACCTTCAAGTCAATTTTTAATTTGTATGACCGTTTCCTCCATTACAACAATTTTTTACTTCAGATTTAAAACTTTCATGAAATGTATTATTTGTTATGTTTTTATAATTGGCTGATAAAAGTTACGCTGCTACTTATTGTGTGGTTTTCTCAGGAGTGTTTTACACATTCAACGTACGATTTGCCACCTTTATGAAACAGCATTGTAAATACTCTACGCTGCATTCTAGTGCAGCGTAATCTACATCAGCGTAGCTTTGCGAGTAATTGTATTTAATGCTGCATTTTATGAAAGAAGATTTAATGTATTATTCACTCTCTAAGTTTTATTCGTACGTTATTGACTATCTTCAGTTGTGCAGGCTCCTATCATGTGTTTATGATAACGATTGTCTTGTATACCGATGTACCATTGTTTTATCCGCTCTATTTTACCTTTTTATTGGAGTCATCCCGGGGTTATGAATTAAATAAATACAAATACGTTGCATTTTAATGTTTCTACGAATTCTACGATACTAGCATAGGTTACACCTTTTGTGAAATGGGGCCCTGGTATTAATTGTGAACATGTGGCGTAAGTTACGGGAGTTGCCGTTTTGTTATTATTGTAGCACGCTTGGTATATTATTCTTCCGTCTGGTACAAAGGTTAAATACATCCACATTAATTACATTCGAAACAATTGTTTTTTACTTAAGCCTTTGGATGTTGTTTTCCGATTCTTATTATTAGCTGTTATTCGGATTACAATTTATCTTTCAAATTACAAATAAGACAACTTCCGGGCTCAAATCTAGAAATATTCCTGGCAGGGACGTGAATTTATATCTCTTTGGGGGTGTTCGGCACCCTCAATGATGAGCTGGGCACCCCCAAAGGTGGGTTGGGTACCCCAAACTAAAATATCAAGTAGGGCCAAAACGAAGTGCTAGAAGAAGATGGATGAAAATATGAACAAGTACATTTTTTCACATGTTATAAGTAGTGATATCATGTGCGTGACGTACAACTTTATCCTTGGCTTGCTGGGGAAATGTCTTATCACCAAAGACAATAAGCAATGTACTTGTAAAACAACTTATTGAGCACACGCAATTCAAACAGTGGTCTTTAGGAAGCCCTTAGGAGACAAATCGAAATATATTCGCAACAGCCAAATAAAGTGCATTTTTCTCATGAAACAATTTTAGGCAAGGACACGTATTTGAAACCCACAAAACACCCCGGCATCATTGGGACCTTTAGTCTGTGGTGCCAGGTGTTCTCACGCATACAAAATTATATGCACTGGTATATTAGTACCTACTGTCTAACATGGAGAAGCAGCGCCGTTTATGTTTGGGGTTCGCTGGTTAACATCCTGACATGACACGAGCCCCCTCTTGTATTACGATGCAGTGGTATTACCGAAAATAGAAATGGAGATGCTGGGTGCATGAACATTCTTTGCACCACTCACCAAGTACAACTTCAGAATCTAGGGTAGTATCATGCCAAGCATAAAACGCTGGTTCCCTATAGTTCAATACTGACCCATCTGCGCCTGAAAACTTTTCGAACAAATTGCGATAGACGCGAACAAAAAGAACACTTCATAACCCACCCGACAACCTACCCTTGAAGTCCTTGAAGAACCCAATTCCGCCTCCTTGATTCAGAACCTGCTTTAACGTTCATGGAAGCCTTACTGTGTGCTCATCGGATGTTTCAGAACCTTTTTTGACCTTTTGGTCTGTCTTTAGCTGGGCACAACAACAAAAACAAAAGACCCCATGAATGAAGAAAATGCACAGGAAATGGACTTTGTTTCATATTCGAGAATGGAAAGAAACGCGAGAATAATATATTTATAAATCCGTTAAAATGCGTTTTAAGTATCCCCAACAAAATTGGCGAGTGTTTGCGATTTTTTAAAAATAAAAGTAACGATATCCTTGCAGTAATTCCCTGGACAAAATATTTGTACTAGTTCTGCGCTTCATATAGACAAATATAGCACCCTGAATGCAACCAAAACATTGCACTTTGGTGCCGTGGCGGATCCAGCGGGGTGGGGGGCGGGCAAAAAGCATTGCCCCCCAAACGGAAAAGCTCGGAGCAAAGCTATGTTTTTGTCCCCTCCCCCAAAATGATCGACCTCCTTTTTTCCCCGAGTCCTTTTTAGTTTATAAGCAAGATTTTGGTGCTTCAACTCTCGACTTCGAAACAGAACCAGTTAAGTTCCATGTAAATAATGGGCCTTCGACTGGAAAAAGTATCTCGAGCCCATAAGCCCATATTTTTCTTCCCGTGACGTTTTTTCTTTTCGCCTCAAATACCCAAAATTCTACCGGCAAGGGATATTGTAGCGCAGCTTTTGCGGCGTGACATGTTTTTTCTGCTTTTTGACTTTTGACTTTGGTTTGCCCCTCCCAAATCCAGCGGCTAGATCCGCCACTGCTTTGGTGTGTATTTAATGCGTAGGGTCGAGTGGGTACACGCGTTGAAAAAATGACTGGTGGTCATAAAAAATGACTGGATGTTATACTATTCCTCCATTGACGCTTATTCTAAATCATTGTTTCATTTTTATGTGTCGGAAAACGCTTTCTAGGTAGGTGCTCACTACCTAGCGTAATGCTACACTTGGTTCGAACTTGGTTCTTGGTACTTGGTTCAGGTTCGAGCACCCCCAATGATTTTCGAAAATCCACGCCATTTATTCCTGGAATCACGTGCCAAAGTGAAATTCGGTACCGGATGACAGGAAAATGTACCAGATTTAATGGAATAAAAACGGCGCGGCAATTTTGTTATGCTGTGCCGCTTTTCCACAACTTGTTATGAAATTGGGCCCCGGGCGTGATTCACACCCCGCGAATCGACCCGGTTTGCCGCACGTGCCCCATGTCTGGCTCTTCTCGGTGCCGGTTGGGCACCAGTGTCGCAGTATCGCCGATCGGACTCGCTATCTTGGTACAAAACCAGCCCCGCTGGGCCTCTCCGCACACAATGCCGCAGGAATCCGATTAAACCAGCCGGTGATGGATTCCGCCGCGTTATTGCCGGTGTCCGCCGCGCCGAATCTGCCGCCGTCGCGCCGTGATACCCGGCGATGCATAATGCGGCGAATATGCACCGATGGCGGTGCGGCAGCGCCGTATTTTGGCGGGAACGGCCGCCGCGAATCGGCGCCGCCAAATTGGCAACGGCCACTGGATTGTGTTTGAGGAGAAGTTGTGGCGGCGGCTGTCAGAAGGGTGTCATCGGAGCGAGTTATTGCGATTGGCCGGTGGGGGGTTTGTCCGGGCGGGAGACGTGCGTGTGACGGTGGCGCGCCCCCTCGCCGCCGCCGCCGGGGATGACATTGTCGGCGGGATCGCGGGCCTGTTTGGCGCTGCTCCACCGCTAAATCCGTGGCGTCGTTATCTGAATAGATGACAATGACGGCGCCGGCGGCCGCAGTCAACATGTGGCGTCCGTTCGGCGGCGGCAAACAAATTCATCCATCTGCTGCAGAAGCGCCGTGCTCCAAACCCGACGGTTGCGCGTGGTTCTGCCGCCATTGGCGCTGACACCGTGCTTGTACGAGCTTCTGTTTGATGACATGTTGAATTGAACAAAGTTGGTGCGCTTTGTATTGTTATATCAGGGAAATTGATACATAATGTCTGGGCATGCAATGGCGTATGACAGTGCTTTGGTGCTTCCACGACCCAGGTTAAAATCCACTGGAGGAATAACTGAATGAACCAACTGGTGACGATCACTTTTCCTCAGTTTTAACTCGCCGTTGAGATGGAGTGGAACGTTTCAGCACTAGCCGTGTGATGCGATTAAAAGTGAGAGCGTGCTCGGGTGTAGTGGTTCTTTTTCTCTTCAGGGCTAGTGTCGCCACCAGCCCCTTACACTCAGTCGGAAAATCGGCTGAAAGAATCCGGCACGCTGCCCTCCCAGAATTTAATTAACTAACAACAGTGAGTGCCGATTTTTAATACGAGAGGGCGAGTGATCGGCAAACTTGTAGACTGCTTCAGGGGCGCGGTGGCTCGCGCGTAGTAAGCTCGTAAACCCTCTCGCCTTCCCAGCGCATTGTTATAGAACAAGCTTCGTATGTCTGAAACCTGAATGTTTCGCTTAATGTCTGGTCACTGACAAATTTGTGCGGGAATCAGCGTCGGTGAATGATAAATGAACATTGCAGGTTTATAAGGAGGCTTTTCCGTAGAAAAACAGCTTCCGAAAAGTCCTGTAGGTAATTGTTTGTGTTGAGTGCCGAACAGAGCGTGCCAGCAGAGTGTGGCAGGGAGGTGATGGATGACTGCTGGGGAGCTAGTGTTGGATGGTGACGGCGCTACCTAGAGCAGGAGTTGGACACCTGCTCCCCTGAAGATCACGCCGGCGTGCCCCGCCCGCGACGCGAGGGATTACAGCCGCTCCACGGCCGTCCTCCTGCTGATTATTGCCCCATTGTCCTAAACGGCAGCACTGGTTCGAAACAAACAATAACATCCAGCGACGAACACGCGAGAGATACAAGGGTAGCGAGATACCTGACTTCGCAGTTTGCTGAATGGCGTATTCGGGCGTGTGTCTGAGTAGATACATTTAATGTATGTTTATTAGGATGTGGCGCAGAACATGATAGTGAAAACTCAGATTTTGCCACCCCCACGTTTTATGTGGGGACATGTAGTTTGATCAAACTATTTATTTCGGAATTTATAAAACAAAACTTACCTACCGGGAACATGTATTTTTTAACCATCGCCCCACCGGGGGCCATCGATGCCCCCCGCTAAGGTTTTTTCCGGGATAGCAGAAAAACGATAAGACGCAGCACCGCGGTTGAGAGCTCTATCTCTCACTCCATCATTTTCCCACCATCCCCGAAGGTTTTTTACCCCGGGTTACCTAAGGTCAGGTCACCAGGCGAGGTCAACCAAGGTCACCTCACTTCAACTGTTGAGCTCTATAAAAGCTACATTTCGTAGTCGATCATTTTGAAACTTCCTACACTTCATAGCCCTTCCAGGGTCCACAACTTGTATATCTGGGATTTTTCGATTTCGTGACCTGAGGTCAGGTCACGAGGCGACCTCTCCCATTGAAAAAGCCTTGAGAAAAGCTATCTTATGATCTAAAAGTTACAAAACGATTGAAAATGCTCAGCTTGCTAAAAAAACGTTATTGAACGCCGTTTTACGGATCCCAGGTGCCATATTTTCCCTTTGACCTCTCCAAGGTCATCCAAGGTCACCAGGGGTCAAAAACAGTATTTTGAAAAAAAAATAAGCTAGAGCACTCAATCAAACATCATCCTGTGTGTCTCGTCACTGGCTTTCATTTGATATACGGCAAGGTCAGTTTCTGATCTTTCGTGACCTCAGGTCATATAAGGTCACGAGGTGACATCTGGAGGTCAATTTACAGGCGGAAGGTCATTACGTTTGACATGGCAGAAAAGTTCCGGCATTTTTCTATCAATTGTTTTTACCAGATCTCAATAGCTCCAATGGCATAATAGTTATGCCCAGTTTTCTTAGCATTGCATATTTGAGTGAAAATAGCCTATCGTGACCTAACTTGACCTCTGGAGGTCCAACCATAGACCTGAGTGCTTAAACATGCGAAGTAGTTTCTTACTGAAATCACGCGAGCTTTCTAATGCACTTTGCAGATTTTCGCTAACCCCCCATATTTTCGGAGTTAGAGGGGAGGCCATCGATGGCCCAGCGGTGGGGCGAAGGTGGTGCCGGACTCCCGGTGGGGCGCGGTTTAATAGGCAGTTCCAACTGTTTCGCTGTACAACCACCGATTTCTGCATTAACTGCCTACATTCTAAATATTTTAATTGGTCTTTCATAGAGTGAAAATGCAACTGGCTTGAAAACTTCAAATGCACAAATATCGGACCAATGTGTTATAACCATTATTTTGGAGGTTTCCTTTGCCTGTGGCTGTTGCAAATACTCCGTTTTTACGGTCATTTCGTTTCTTATGGCTGGAAATGCTCAAAAGAAAAAATGGATTGAATTGCACTATACTTCGGGGAGTTCAATTCGGCGTCGCCACACATCCCTTAAAATGCGTTTGCTGGAAGTACAGTATTTTCTTATCAGGTACAGAATCTCAACGCAATGACCAGTTCATTCATCTTGATGTTACACACAATTACCAGGCATATCAATTCACTACGCGTGAACTAGACCAACAATCAAATACTTGCCACAAACACAGCACGAGACGCTTTAAGCACTTGCCACGCGCTCCTTAAAGGGAATATGGAACCTTTATAACGCGATTTTAAATGAGATAGCCAAGTCGTAAAGCATGCCGGAAAAGCCGGCACTCAATAAATAATTTGTCTTGAAACCCAAAATTTCCGTAGAGAAAAGCTAAAAACCTACCTGAAATGTACCCAAGCAGCAGGCCACCGTTGTCAGCTGTTGGTGTGACGACATATGGTGACGGCACGGTGAGTATCAGCCAATTGAAGCCCTTGGAGACTAATGGATATGGTAGTAGTTGCCAGCTCATGACATCATCCACAGGCATATATTTATTTCTTACCCTTGAGGAGCATTTTAAAAATCAATATTGAGCTTATTGTACTTTTTTAGAGAAATCATGGACGTTTTCATGATATTCGGCTGACATTTTCCTTAATTACACTAAATTCCAGGATTCGACCAAAGTGTAACATTCCCTTTAAGAGTAGGGGCTATGTGTGGTCATGGGAGTAGGACACCTCCATAGACTTCTTACAAAATCATTGTTACTAATCGAAGAGCCTAAGAAAAAGCCTCTTTGAATTACAGGTAGGCACTATTTCTCTTACACAGTCTATACTAGATCCAACCACCTGGCATCTCCTCCCCGAACACGGCGCTACAGGTCGATGGCTTTACGACCTTCTCGATGAATTCTGTGTAACTACAGCACGCACCTCCATTGACTTCTACTTGGAATCTCATATCTCCTTTGTGAGGCTGCAGGTGAGCCAGAGCTCGTGAGCTCCGTTCCAGTCGATCAGACTCTGCAACGTCATAGCCTTTGTATTCAGTTCTGGCAGCTACCTGTGCTTAGACTGGATCTTTCCCGATTCTTGTCTATCCCTCAACTTCAATATCTTTTTGGCAGAATATTCGCTCTTTTCGTTGTATAACATAGTTTGGGAGCATGATCTCATCATGTGGGCATACTAAAAGGGAGCTGGGGAATGAGGGTGCTTTGCACCGGTGCGTGCTGGAACTCCAGGACTAGGAGGCTAAAGTGGCTGAGAACATGTCCTGACGCCTCCACCCGTGAATACTTGACTTTAGTATTGAACCACATGGGAACAGAAAGGGACACTATGTGACCCTGATCTGCAACCACTGCAGGAACTCTCGTGATGTTCTTTGTTGGGCCATCTACAGAAGCAGCACTCACTCGGCAAAGGTTATCCACCGGTTGTAGACCAGTCTTCCTTATAGCACAAGCTCTCTGAAGAAATGACGGCTACGCTCAGCCCCGATCAGCAAGTAAAGATGGCTATGATCGGTAGAGACGTGACTTACCACCTCTGCGGGAAGTTAAAAATCTATAATCAAGAGTGATGGTAATTGATTGTGGTTTAGTGACGTACCAACTGCCAACCTCATACGGCGTCGCCAACTCTCACCCTGTTGAGAGGGATTTGGGGGATCAGATCGATTTATTCCGAGGCTCCGCCCCACGAATGATGGTAGTCACGAAGGAGACTGAATACTTCCATCTAAGGAAACTGAGGGAGAAGGTGCATAATGTGGTGAGACATAGTCCATTGAGAAGGCTGCAAACCAATTAACTTCGGAGTGGGGGAATCTAGAAATATTTTTGGTCATTCATTTCCATGCAACGCCATAGGGTTAATGATAAATAATCTGAGCATCGGAGGGTCGTCTCTCCCTTTTCTTACGCCTGGCTCGGGTCGCCTGAGTGACGGGCCGATCTGCGGGGATGATTGGTGCTGGGTGAGCGTCGGCCGGTTCAGCCGCCCCATTGACACCGAGCCTGAATCGGACTGGACATGGCTGCCGGCACTGTGAACACGCTCCAAAGGCCGTCAATGACCGCCGCACCATCCATCAGCGGTGGCGCCGCCGTCCCACGGCCCTCCACACTCCGCGGCTGTACGGCGGCGGCGTGAAAGTCGGCGTCGGCCGGCTATCTCACCGACTCGATGACAGGGTGATATTGGTGCCGACCCTCCAGAAAGGTGCTCAACTGATCGTAACATCGTCGGCGGTTTTCGGGAGAAGTCTGGCGAATCAGGAGGAACTGTGCAACTTTTTCACTGGGTGCATATTGTGTGACCCAGACGTCCTACGGTGTCTCCCCGGCTTTGGGTATAGGTCCTCATGCAATAAGACACAATACGATGCACGTTCCGTCATATCGGATTTTTTTCACTAAGATCCCTACGTCAGGCATAACTGCTTTTGCCAGCTACATAACCTAAAACTTCGGTAAAATTTTTTGTGTGTTCATCTTAACCACGATTATGTCCGTGATGCAAGATAACTTTACTTATAAGGTTGATCCACCAAAAGAATTTGTCGGCAACGTGACGTCACACAATTTGGCAGCAATATGGCTGCAGTAGCTGATCCATAAGCGGCGCGTTTAGTTCAGCACTTAAAAACAACAAAAAGATCTGAGGCGAGGAGGGGCTTCTTGTTCTTGGGCACTCATTAAGTATTATTTCGAACGATCTAGGACGAGAGTGGTCTGCAAAGCAAGGGCTCTCTGTCGAGGTTTTGCCTGAAGTGTGAGTGCTCCTTGAGACCGATGCAAGTGGTGTGAAACTCGGTACAAACAAAATAATAGTCCCTGATGCGACTAGAACAGGTCTAGTGCAAATGAGCCGAGAACGGAATCCCACGGAGCTGGGGGATGAGGGAAAATGAGCGAGAATATTAAAAAATGCTGAATTTTTATTTTTGGGAGCATTTTGAGCAACCTAGCTTATCAGTGATACAGGACAATATTGATTCCGATTTGGTGCAGTACATGTTTATTGCATCAACATGTCGCACACACATAAGTAGGCGAAGGGGCCATGTGATGTTTCGCCCACTACAAAACTTTAATTTCACTCAGTTTGTTCCACTCAACGCTCACCTGTACCTGAGGTAAATCCAGGAAATTAGTAATACTTACTTCCTGCACAATCCAGAGTTTGTACGGAAGCATGGGTTTCTGTGGTTACGGAGCATGGGCTTCTCCGCAGGCCAAACATTAACGTTTAACTTCATAACGTTCGTATTTATGGAGAAATCGAAATGAAACTAAAAAAATGCCCTGTTTGAGACCATGCCGCTTCGATTGGTGAAAATACCGAGTCGCTAGCTGCTGTGGTTACGGAGCATGGGTTTCTCTGCAGGCCAAATGACGTAACGTGCTATGTTATAATGTTATTGTTAATAGGGTAATTGGGTTCAAATTCAAGAATACCACAAATAAGATTTTTTGATCATTTTTGGTGAAAACCGCAAGTCTAGCTGCCATGGTTACGGAGCATGGGTTTCCCAGCAAGTTTTATCCGAAAGTCCCTCCCCATAGCGAGATTCACTTATAATGTCGTCACCGTAGATATATTTAAAATGAAAGGATAAATGTCTACGGCGTCCACGCGCTAATCTTTTTATAATTATTTTTGCCGGACGCATTATTTTAAAATACCAGTGGGTGGTGAGTGGGATCTCTTATAACTCGAGCTGCATTTGCCGCATTGTTGTTGATTAGGTGATATGGTACCTATGTGGTATCAGAGGTGGAAAGGGATCCTTTACCATCGGAGAGGGAGACCTTTACGCGGCTTTGCAGAGCTTACCTTGAATGCCATTATTTTTAGGAAAAATGGAAAATATTACCCTCAAATGGCCGATTCTGAAAGCAAATTTGATTTAGAATTGTGTTTAAAACCTAATATTAACCTTTGATTCATACTGTACTTGTGGGAGCCGGCTGAAATTGATAAATTTCAACATGGGATCTATTGGGTGAAGGAAAGTTCTGTCGCCAACGTGACGTCACGGTAAAGGCGGCTCCCGATTCGTGGTTGGGGGCTGTCCGTGATGATCCCATATCAATTCTTCGTGGTGTCATTATGTATAAAACTATAATGCAGCGTCGGAGTTTTAAGGCACTTCAGCTGCAGAGGCGATATGTGGGAACGCTGCAGCTTCAGAGCACTCTGGGTATACTGTGCCAACAATTGTGTCGCAGCCAGACTGGCACAGCCAGGATTCGGCAAGGGGGAGTCCGGTAGCCGTTGGGGGTCCCCTTAGAAACGGAACCCATATCCTTTGTTTTCGTATCGTATTTTGGTTTTGCATTTCCACAAACTAAATTGTGGTGTGCCTTTTAAGTGTCTGTTCTTATTTGGTTTATAGTTTGATTTTTCTTTATCAGACCAAGAGTTGGAAAATTTAGGTCCCCAAATATTAAAGCTGGCCACTTTATAGTAGTGTGACTACAATAGCAGCTTTGTGACACTATAAAAAAGATTAGTTGTGTGCGTGATATTATACCTGACTGTACCTCGATTCAGCCTGGTAATCTCTGTGAGGATCTCTGAGGCTAATCATCAGGAGCCCCAAGATTAGTTCTCGGGAAGGGGGAGAATGGGCCTGAGACTGACTTCCGGGGTCCTGAGACTAACTTTTGGGCGCTTACTGAGACTGACCATCGAGGGGTCTCTGAGACAGACTTTCGGAAGCCCCCTTGGACCAAAACTCGGGGACATCCCCGATACTAATTCTCGAGGACTCCCGAGAATACTTCTCGAAGGACACCCTGATACTAGCTCTCGGGGTCCCCTTAGACCAAAACTGAAGGACCCCATAAAAACAACCCAGGCCCCCAAGATAAGTTTGTGGGGCCCCCTGAGACCAACACTTGTGGTGCTCATCACTAACTTTCGCCGCCCCCCCCATTCCCACAGATTCACTCCCAGCGGATGCCCTGAGACTGATTCTCGGGCCCCTCTGACCAAAATAAGGGGCCCCCCTGAGAATAACTCTGGGCTCCTGAGGTTTCTTCGCGGGGGCACCTCCGAAGCTCTTAGGCGCTCCTGATACTAAATCTCGGGAGCCATGTTAGCTCTCAGGGGCCCAGGGCTTACTCGAGGCCTTCCATCACTTTGAGAGCAAAACTCGGGAGAAGGAAGCTCTGGGAATAACCCAGGGCCCCAGGATTAGCTCGCGGTTGCCCCTGGGACTGGCTCCCGGGGTCCTCTTAGACTACATAATTTTGGGCGCTCCCTGAGACTGACTCTCAAGGGCTTCCTTAGACCAAAACTCGGGGTACCACCTGAGGCTAAATTTCGAGGAAGATGACCTCTCGGCAGCCCCTGAGTCTGCGGCACACGTGATACTAACTGTCGGGCCACCAGACTAGCTCTCGCAAGCCCTTGAAAAATACTTTGGGGCTCCTGAGATTAGTGATCTGAGGCCCTGGACTAACTCTGGGCTCCTGAGACCAACACTGGGCGGCGCCCATGAGACTAACTCTCGGGCTCTCAGATTAGCTTTCGGGGCCTCCCCGAGACTGGCTCTCGGAGGTCCACTTAGACGAAAACTGATTGCCCCCTGATGATAGCTTAGGACTCCCGATACTAGTTCTGAGACTCTCTGGACTAACTCTGGGGGCCCTTGACGTCAACACTCGGGGGCACCTCTGAGCAGGGGCGTCGCCACCGGGGGGGGCTGGCCCCCCACACTTTTTGGCCAAAAATTTCCTGATCTCAGTCAAAATGGGAGATTACCGGACATTCTTATAACCAGCCGCTACAGAAGGCAACGAAGAGCTCAAATTCTAACAGTATTTGGTCCTAACGTGGAAATTTTTTCCAGCGTCAGCTTGAAGTTTGGCTACCCCTCCCCCACTTTTTTGCCTGTGGCGACGCTTATGCCTCGAAGAATAACTATTGGGTCCTCCAGATTAGCTCTCGGGGGGGCGTCCCCTGAGACCGACTCTCGGGAGCCGCTGATCAGAGAATCCTTTGTAGTGTTTAAGATTGGTCCAAGAGGGGGGAGGGGGGGTCCACGAACCCCAAGGACCCCCTCTTCCCCTGGCTACGCCACTGAGTCTGCTCCCAACAGTGGACCGGCCCTCGTGATTGGAAATGGGCGTAGTGGGCGGTGTCAGCGTCAACGGAACCGAGCCGACTTCTGGTCTGGACTGGCCGCTTTCTGATCCTATCTGATTGGTTGAAGCCCCCATCGCCTGGCATGAGATGCGCAGTTGGCTGGGATGATCGAATAGAGATTGTGGCTTCAGGATCCTGAATGACGAAAATGTTTCATTTCAGTAAAATACTCATATAATTATGTAGCTTGTTAATTTTATTACAATACACTACCAGATGAGGGTGCTTGTGCACTGAAAGGCCTAGATTATACGAATTCTCTTAGTACATAAGCAGACAGAATACAAAGAAAAAACAACCATGATCCCGACTTTGCTCTCTGGTGAAGGGGAGAGTCATCATCATCATCATTTGGTGCTGAGAGCGTGTCCAACTGTCCACTGAACCTGGTGATAATGATGTCCCTCCGCTTTGCCCGAAAACAATTTCAGGGCCCCGTCAAAGTGGAGACAGAGTCCAAAATTCCCAGCCATTGTGGGATCATCGTATGTATTTTTAGATCTTGAGTCGGGATTTCTTCTGAGCCTGTCCACTGAAACTAAGAAAAAGAAAAGAACTAGTGAAACTAGTGCAATATGTATTCCCCAATCAATCACTCTCAGGTAACAACATCAGGAAATTTGTATACCTGTGATAGAGTGACGTCATTTGTTCATGCCGGCCGCAGCCCGGCGAGACCTTTTTACCGAGGCCTATGACCAGCAATGAGCTTTTTTGGAATTCCTTTCCCTTCAATAAACGGACGTGTGAGCATAAATGAGGGCTAGCGATTTGGATAAAGCATGCTTCACGTTGAGGACATGTAAAAAATTATATTTTCTCAAATATATCAGAAGTTGAACTTGACTTCACTTTAACGGATTATTTTCTGGAAGGAAGGATCTGGTTCAGACGGGCCGAAAATTTCGTCGTAGTGTTGTGCTATTTACACTGCTGAGAAACTTCCAAGCTTCATTGCTTTGAAGAGAAAAACGTAATGATTGTTGGGATTGTCTTGAATTAAAGCAACCGGGTTCAACTCCCGGACGGAATTTCGAAATTAGAGTTCATCTATCCCGAATATGCCCTTCCACAGGGTGAAGGTTGGGACGCCATACTACTTCAGCGGTTGGTGATTTTTAAAGCCCAAAGCTTCGAGCCAAATTAAAGCATGATTTTATTTGAACCCAAGCTTTATGCAGATTAAAATAAGTCACGAAAAGCAGGCCGTTCTTAGACGGGTTCTTTAAAACGTAAAATATGCTTAGGATGTATCTCGATTATCTTAACACGCGCATTGACGGAAGTCTGAGCCACCTTCGCACTGACGGGGAGGCGGGTACCCGCCCCCCCCTAAGATCCCGAGAAGCACGCTAGATGACAAAAATGGTAAACGGCGTTAGATAGCCCGTTGAAGTCTCTATAGAAAACCTTTGTATTTTTTTTGTCAGGTCACATTAGGCATGGCATGTCTAGGGTATGACACCCGAGGGATAACATGAAAATGAAGGTTTTCAGCCATTATATCTGAACTAGTAGAGATAGAGCAAAACAATCTGAACAGTTGGAATCCTCGCTTCAAGCTGAATCGAATTATGTTTAATATGACCTTTCTAGAACAAATCTAGGATTTGACCTGACCTAGGGTAGGTCAAGGTCAAATCTGGTCAAATGCATATAATTAAAACTGCAAAGATAAGACAAGCCCAATGTCGTCAAAATAAACGCTGAAAATACGTGAAGCTCAAGCAATATGCGAATAAAGGGAAATAAGTCGAGCATGAAACGGGGTGGCAATGTATGGAATTAGTGAAATGTATGAGATAAGTCAGGCTGGTGACCGTTCGTCTGACACAATGGCAAGAGTGCTAAGATAGGCCTTGGTCCAGCGATTGTTACGACCACGTTGGAAGTGCTGCATTCTTGGGGTATCTGGTCCTGGTGCCGCGATAGACGTGGGCAGTTTGGAAGACAATGATCTAGACTGGCACCGTCAGCCTCATTAGAAGGTAATTCGTTTATAACCTTCACTTTTTGGGTGCCAAAGTCGTAAACGACGGCCCTTCGATAGACTCGTTAAAGGGTGATTGTGCCTTTCATCGGTGCCGGAATGTTTGGCGTGGTGCCGGGATGGCTGTTTTTTTGGGAGGGGGGGAGCGAATTAGCTTTTGTGGTTAAATGTTGTCCACTTTCCATGAAAACTGAAGTGCTGAAAAATTGTTCTCGAAATTTCCAAGAATGCGATACCTTGCGACTTATGAAAACAAATTCGTTCATCTAGTTCCTACCGTTTGCCTTAAAGGGGGTGCCCCACTTTTATAACGGGTTGTGGACTGAGCCAGCATTTTCGTAGAGCGTCTCGAGAAAACACTATCGGCATATTTCATTTCACACAAAATTCATTACTAAATGTCCGCATGTTCTGAATTTCCAAAATAAAGGGGGTTTCCACTATTCCAAACCGTGAAGGAATCCCTTTTTATCTGGCAGCGAATGTCACGAGATCAATGTTAACAAATGGCTTCGCGTCCGCAACGTTACATGCCACAAGCTGCCGCAAGCAGCCACATTTGTAATTACAGGCGATGCTTGGCTCAAACCAGGGTAGTAAAGTAAGAGGTGATATTTTTGTTTTGAACGATTAAAGATGGAAACAAAATGTGGCTTCTTGCTTTTTGGACCGATTGTGTCCGTGAAAAGTCACTTTTAGAATTTCCACAATGTGGCCTATTCCCGTTAAGACAGGCTAGAGAGCAAATGTTGTATTCTTTGCACAGTTACAGAGGTTTGGGTTTAATTGTAATAATTATCGAGCTCAGACCAACGTCATTCCTGGATGACAAAGCTATGCGCCCCGTACCGTGATAACACAGGGCACAGGTGGGGTAATATGTAAACTGGCCGTGATGTTTTTTGTCCGGAAGCCGGACAGTGGTGGGTGAGCTCGTCGCGTGAACTAGCTGTTAACCAGCTGAAGCTGTAAACGGGGCGATAAAAAGCTCCCAAAAGCTCATCATTCTGAGCTCTCCTGGCGCCGGAGCCTGGCTGGCTGCGCCGTCAGGCAGTGGTCGGGGTGTGGTCGGCCGACGGTGGCGGGGGCGTGGTCAGCACCCCCGCCCCGACCATCGGTTGGGCGGTGACAGCTCCGGTGACGTCGAATCCCGCCCACCCCTCTGCTGACCGTTCCAACTTGTACGGAGCTGGCAGTTCCGGCTCCAGGCTTTGGAGCCTGCGACGTGAAATTGCGAGGGATTACTTTAGGGGCAGTGGCATGGTTTCATGTGATGCCTGTAGCCCGAGGTCGGCCGCGGCTCTTGGTCTCGATTCAGCATTATCGGAATACACCTCGGCCTGCAAAGCCTGTCTTGCTGTTGGGGTGCCATTTGGTGTTCAAAGTTTTGTGATTGTAAGCTCACACGCTTCCGTATTTGTATAGTGTAACCGATAATTGAATGTTTTAGGCATGTTCTTTATTTCCAATGGATACACACTTATAGTCTAAATGAGAGGTGTGAATGACCGAAAATCATTGGGATGCCCGAATTTGACATGATATCAATAACCACCAGATACAAACATATAGCGTGCTATAATCTTTGTTTTGGCCCTCACACATACCAATTGAATAGCATGAAACCAATTAAAAGTCCTAAAAATGAAATACTAATTGAAATCTAAGTCTTCTACAACACTTACTAAACGTTTGATTCGGGGTGCCCGAACATCCCCAAAGAGATAAAATTCCACACCCCTGGTCTGAATTTATGCGTTTTAGTATGTCGTGTTGATTAAAACAAAACAAAAAGGATGGGAGATACCCTAATCGCAAAACAAGATGCGTTTTTTGTCCGCTTACCAGTGTCGAAAAACTGTTCATGTTTCTAGGGTGCACTAAATTTGAATAGACTTGCCGTAGACAGCGAACATACAGTTTGGATTCCGCGGGAAAGCGGAGCTTAAGACCTCATTTCTGCATTGCTCCCGTCTGAGGTTCATGAGATGGTTGAGGTTCATGTTATTTCTGCAAGAACGTCCCCTCGGAATCCTTTACGAGGGGAGAGATGGACTCCGATCTGTCGATAGCCAAAACTTTAGTTGTCTTGAATGCTTTGTTTTTGTTCTGTTTTTTTTGTGTGTTAAGTTTCCATTGAGACCTAATATGAATAGGTTTAGACATGGGTGGAAATTCTTAGGGATCGATAGGTTGGAACCTTCCTTAATTTTGACTTTCTCGTAGCGCTAAACTCGATAGGATTTCATGGCTTGACATGGGATCTGCGGCCTTGCAATTGAGCTTCCTAGGGTTTGTCTCGCGGGCAGTCCAAGCTACGAGATCCGTTTCCGTCCCTGTCTCGTCATTGCGCTTCTGGCGAGTGTTGGCGAGTGGTGAGGCTCTTATCCTCGCTTGCCTTTCGATATTTGGACAGCAAACGAATGCAAGCAGAACAATGGCTGCTTGACCGCTCCTGCGTCGGCGGCCACCGTTCTTCCTGGCAGTGTTGGGGGAGCGTATCTAGGCGGGGCCATCCAGGGGGTGAGCGGGCATGCGCCCTCCAATCGACCCATTCGTCTCCTGCACACCACTCCCAGGCGCCCCCTGAAAAGGCGCTTTCCCCGTTACTACCAGGATCCATATACTTACAACCCCCACGATGTAGTCTGGCGCCCCTCTTATAGCTCACATTGTAAAATTTGGCACTCCCATCAGGCCCAATTGGCGCCCCGTGATCGAAATGCCCATTCAGAAATCTCGGATAAGTCTATTGTCGGGAGGGAGAGTCACGTTATTTATCAGGAAGGGGCGTAAACCATGAGGCCAGGGCTCAAAGTCTATTGTTTTGATCCTGAACCATTTTGCAAATCATTCCCATTTTTAAGGCGAAGGCTACCTGAAATACTTTCTCAGGCCACCAGTGTTCCGGCCATTCCTACGCCTTCGCGCTGAGTATTTGACGCCGATGCCGCCACTTGAGCCGGTATCTCCGCCCGGGCTGTGGGCTGGCGGTCAGTGGGCCGGCAGCTGCGGGGCGCCGCCCCCCACCGCCGCCAACTCCACCGTTCTTGTTGATGCGCTGGCGGGTGTCTGCCGCCGCCAGATCGCATCTCGGCGGCGTCAAGTATTTTTGTGCTGGCTGGCGATGACTGGCGGCCGCGGGCGGCCCGACGAACCACTGTACCGCCGCCGGGGGCCGACGCGGCCGCCGCACGTGCCCTGAGAGACCACGTGTGAAGAACAGAGGTATCGGCATCGTAACAGCGCTCGCAAGCGGTTGTTTTATCCGGTCGTCCCGAGAGCTGGTCTGTCCGGACTCTGACTTGTGCTGCGAGTTTTCGGCTGTTGCAAACTTAGAATGTCCTATGACCCGTAAACCTTTTTCAATTTGCACGCAAGAGTTAAGACCTCGCTTCAATATTACTTGCAATGAGGTTTTTGTTTCGAGGACTCTGGAAGCGATTTCAGGCGGGTGTGGAAGATGTTGGAATGAGAGAGAGAGAGAGAGAGAGAGAGAGAGAGAGAGAGAGAGAGAGAGAGAGAGAGAGAGAGAGAGAGAGAGAGAGAGAGAGAGAGAGAGAGAGAGAGAGAGAGAGAGAGAGAGAGAGAGAGAGAGAGAGAGACGGAGAGCGGAAGCGGAAGCGGAAGCGGGAGCGGGAGAGTATAAACAGAGAGAACAGAAAACGTTGAGGGAGGATCTGGGAGGAATTGGAAGATACGCTGGAAACGGACACTGTTTTGATTATTTTAGGAAAGTTGCAGCCTTTCTGACTGGTAGTCTAGGAATGAACAAATACCCTGTAATAGGTTGTCGACAGGAACTGCACTCGTACCTGCGCGGCCGCAGAGTACAGGGCTGCTCCGCGCCGCCGCCCGGGCCGACTTCGTGCCGCGTGTTGCGGCTGACCGCGCGGGGCGCCGCCTGCCTGTTTGTTGTGTGTACAGGGGCGGCCGGCTGCGTTATGGCGGCGCCGCAGGGAGCCGCCGCGGCGCCCTGCTGCCTCCTCACCGCCATATTATTGGTCCATAAACTTATCTTGTTAGAGCTGCGGCGCCCCGCGGCGGCCGCCGTCCGTGTTTTATTGGAATGATCCGTCAGCTCGGCGGGCTGGGCGGCGGGTAGCGGCGGGCCGGCGCTGCCGGACGCCGTCTCAGGCAGCGAGCCGGCCCCGAGGCCACTCCCGCACCTCCGGACCCAGAGGTGTCCTCAACCGCAACTCTCTTTAAAAGCAGTGTAAACCTTCATAATGAGATTCCAACTGAGAACAGTTTTGTAGAGCATGTCGAGAAAACATTATTGACACAATTTATTTCATCCAAAGTACTCTGTATTAAATTTCCACACGCTTCAAAGTTCAAAATAAAGGAGGCTATTCCAAAATTTCAAACCGTGAAGGAATCCCTTCTCCTCCGGCAGCGCACGTCACTATTTCTTGATTGGACCTCTAAGACTTCCGTGCTAAACGTGCCTTTGATGTGGGCGACTATAATTCCGTATAACTTTCCGTAATGACTGGTTTGAAACGTGAAACTACAATAAATTTGAGAGATCACGACACACATTACTTCGCGCAACGCATGACGTATCATTAAATGTCTTGCTATACCTATGTTAATATTCACGTTTTGGATTAAAAGCTGAACATATATCAAGAGAACCAAGGTCCCATGTTTACACTGAAGGTTTCTGGTTCTGTTTGAAGTCGAATGGTTCAATTGAAGCACTAAAACCTTGCTTATGAAATAAAAAGGAGCTGGGGCAAAAAGGAGGTCAACCGATGGAGGGAACGATGTTTTGCCCCGAGTCTTTCCATTTGGGGGCTAATGCCTTCCCCCTGGATCACCCACTGATAGTGTGTGACAACATGCCGCAGTTGCGTCTGGTTAGAAATCACCTGTTATCCACGCTCATCCAAGTATTTGTATTTCTTCAAAGTAGTATTCCTTTGTCAATCTTGCACATGGTAATTGTGTGCAAGAGGCAGCTAAATAAGAATATGAGGTTTGACGTTGGTCGTTAAAAACTGCATTTTTTTGTTTAATTATTTTACAAATCGATCGGGCAAAACATTTCATCTGCTCAATAAACCCTACAAAAAATGAGAGATCAGAGAGACCCTAGGCTTCAGCACACGTGACATAAAACGAACTAGCTGCCTTCAAATCCCTGGTGCCTGCGATAGAACCCCGGGGCAATGAGGCTGCCCGATAGTTGTCCGCCGTTGGTGGCGCTGTTTGACAATGGTAACCGGGCAGCCCAGGTCCAAAGCTGCTCGCCCTTTCAAAACAGGTTTTCAGGAAAGTATAGAATGTTTGAAATACTTATAGATATTTTATATAGGGGATTTTTGGCGAGCATTCTGCTGTAACATTTTTCTTTCCAAAATTGGCATTAAATAGTCTCTGACAGGAAAATATTGTGAACTTCAGGCCTCGATCCTAGGGCAATCCAGACCATTACTAAGCTCTACTTTTAACTCACTCCGTTAGCATTATCGCCCTTAGTGGGCCTATCTTCAGGTAGAGAACTGAGTCTACTAATTTCAGAGGTGGAGACGTATCATTTGAGTTCAATAGTAAAACTTATATATTACTGAGGGCCTTGTTGGTGATTCAGCTGGCATGACCGTGTTGAAGAGGCAGGCGGATTTAGAAAGCAGAGGTGAATGCAGGGGCAGAGGCGGATGTACGGACAGGGGCGGATTAAGGCGGCAGAGTGGATGGAGGGGCAGGAGCATTCCAGGGACAGGACGGATGCAGGAACCGAACTTGTGAAGGGGCAGAACCGGGTGAAGGGACAGAGGCGCACCGGAGATCCTGGATCGGCCTATGCCAGGGGCCCTAGACAGGGGCGCTGGGGCGACCGCTCCCTCCCCGTTGGGCTGAGCCTAATCACTGTCAAGAAACGGCCGGGGGGGGCGCCCGTAGGGGGCCCCAGTGATGTCCGATAAGCGTTCCAAAAGTTGATTCGAGGAACATAAGCGAAATGACCATCTAGCGAAGTGGCAGACATGCAAAAAGTAAAAAAAAATAGCACGGCCATAATGTTGTTCCTCCAAAAATTAGCACAAAAACGCTTTAAATTGCGAAAAATATATTTCCAGACCAAGCAGCGTCAATAATTGCAACAATAAATATATTTTTAAAGTTGTAGTCAGCTTTATGAGCTGTCACTTGATGCACTTTCTATGAAACCAAATTTCTCAAATGGTTCCAGCATGGGGGCTGAACAGGCAATGACTGTTAGGCCACAAATATCAGTATGACAAAACCAGTGAAGCTTTCAGTTTTGCACTTGAAACAGCACCCGCTCAAGAATCACATCAGCATCAGAAGCAGCACCAGCACCAGGGGCAGCACCAGCACGAGAACTGGCACCAGCATCAGCACTTGCACCAGCAATAGACCAGCACCGACACCAGCACTAGCACAGCACCAGTGTAAGCGCCATCGCTGGAACCCGGACCAGTACCAGCTCGGGAACTAACACAAGATTCAGTACCAGAACATCAGCACCAGCTAGGGCACTGGTACTGGCACCAGCACCAGCACCAGCACTAGCATGAATTAAAAGGCAAGTGTTGTTCCCAGTGTGCCCCGAGTGCTAGTTCCGCGGAGCCCCCTCCCCCGTTTACTGGTCTCAGAATCCCTAAATGTTGATCTTAGGGCTCCCGGATTGTTGGTCTCAGGGTGTAAGCGCAGGAACTTTTTCCAAACAGGGGGGGCAAAAGTTGCCACCGGTGCAGCGGTGACAACTTTTGTGACAGCCCAGCGCGCTGGTGGGATCAAATATGATTCACCCTATCACTTGATTTGCTAACGGAAGATGTCCAGAATTGGCTCAAAGTAGAGGGGGGGCACTGTCCCCAGTCCAAAAGTTTGGGCAGCTGACCCCTGCCCCCCGCTCCGGCGCCTATGTCTCAGGGGCCCCGATTTTTTTGCCTCAGGAACCTTCAAAGTGTTGATCTCAGGGGCTACCCAGTGCTGGTCTCAGGGACCCTCCACATAGGATGATTTAGGGGGAAAGGGGGCACTTCCCCTCCCCCGATTGATACATTCAAATGTGTTATGTTAGAATCCGTTGTATTGTTGTGTCTGGATCCTAAGCTCAGTTATCTAGTTCCAGGAAGACACTTTAAAAAATAAAAGTAACGCTTAAGATCCTTAGACGTCGCAGATAGATCAGTAGACTCGGTCTCGAACCTCACTGTATTTTCCAACTTTTTTTAAAATGTTAAATGTTGCTATGGTCAGGGGCCGGGTTAGACCTATTCCGGGCCCGATGTGTTATCGGGGCACGTGCCCAGTGGCTGATCGGCACCCGTGTCCACATAGCCAGCCGCTGGGCGGCAATTCCGCCGCCCGGTGTAGCGGGAACCCCGTGCCGAGCGCCGCCGCCGGTTGGTTTTGCAATTAGTGGGCCTTAATTAGTGCGTGCGGAGCACGCGCCGCTGGCGCCGCCGGCGTGCTGCGGTCGTAATCGGAACCAGGACGGCGGCTGCGAGTCAACACTGGCGCTCGGCCCGCCCGCTGTAATGGCCCGTTATTAATCGGTTCGCTTTTCCAATCAGTTGCTGGATGAAAGGAGCCGCCGGGCCGGGTGGCGCTGCCGCACGCGCCGGCGATTGCACCGCTTGTTTGCCCGGCCGGAACTTTGCCCTGATTTCGGCTCAGTTTTGGTTATGATAGGATTTCTCTGTTTGCCGAGATAAAGTGCGCGGGTATCTGCGCCAGTTATAGCCAGTCGCCAGTCTTAGCCATGGCTCTGTTTGGATACGTGCTGCAGTCAGCCGGCAACAAAACGCGCCGAGCACACACTGTTTTGAATGTCACCAAGATGGGGCTCAGAGGATCTTGAATTTTGGAGAAGTGGGTGTTTACATGACCTTTTGCCATACGTGTCATACGCGTCGGAATAGAGGGGAGGTGGAGCAGAGGGCCTGCCCCCAGCACACAAATCCCGATTTCGGCCAAATTCTGAAGAAATCGAAAACTTCTCAACAATGTTTCTTTTCAGCAGCAGCTTGAAAATTCACTTACTTTGAAAATTGAATTTGTGCTGGTGGCGACGCCTATGGTCTTCTTTAATGAAAATTCGCGCTGCTAGTTTCCGGAAATTATGCAGGCTGTTAAATTTATGCTGCTGTTTTCTGAAGCCCGTCACAAGTCCGGCTTAAAGAAACGCCTCAAGATGCGCGGACGGGCCCAATGTCATGAAAAGCTCTAACATGACTGTATAAAGCAAATATATATTGCGGCATCTGAAATATATTTTTGAGTCAAGTAATCCGGGAAAAACTTCTTTGCATCCAATTTTATTAGAAAGATGCAAACAATATTAAGCAGACTAAGCTATCTTCAACAAGTCAGCAGACAGAAGTCCTCAAAAAAGCAAAAGCTTAGGGCATGAAATGCAATACTGATTATAAGGTATGCAAATACAGGTTGTTCATGGTGTGTGCAAACTTCAGGTAATGATAAATATCACTTAATATATTCTGGTAACACTTAAAATCGAAGACCCAGGCCCAAATTTTGCCGCCTTCCAGGACCGAACGGCGTCCCCTCCGGGCCCAAAGGGAACCTCATGGCCAAACTGCTCCCCCCTCCCCGTTGGAAATCCTGGATCTGCCTATGACCGAATATAATCGGGATATTTCGTATAATTTCTCCACATTCCATGTCGCTGATTATCTGGAAGTGCTTGACAGTGTGGATTTGTGTGCGTGCCGCTCCCCAAATACGCAAGGCCTCAAACCCAGCCTACAGAGACGGAGCGGCGTGCGTGACATTGTTGTGCCATTCGGGACCATTGTTTGCGCGTCGGATGGCGTTAATCCTCCCAGAGTGGTTGAACATTCTCCACGGTGCCAGCCAGCTCTCTGCCGCCGACACCAGCGCGCCGACGCGGAAACCCGTCGCATTCCGTCGGCCGGCCGGGCGCGGCCTGTGTCGCCGTTACCGGGCGGTGGTTACCTCACAGGTATGCGCTGCCGACCAGCGGCGGGGGAGGCCTCGGCTCAGCCACCGACACCATCCCGGCCGCGCCGCGCCGCCGCCGGGACCGCCGCCGGCGCCGGCACTGTCGCACTCCGACCCGTCCGCTTTAACTCGGCTCATAAAAGTGCCCGACTCGACTGAAAAATTCCAATCATCGCGTGAAACCATGCTTAAAAATTGAAATCTGTCGGCGTTGTTGTCGTTTTAATGCGCGTCGGCGCGGCGTCGTCGACGTCGGTTTTGAATCAATTAGCGGGGTGTGTCGGGTGGGCGCGGGCTGAAGACGGGCGCAGGATTGCCGCGTCGCCGCCGACGTCGCCGACCGACGAAAACAAGCGGCGGCGACGCGCGCCCGGCCCACTGCAGATGGAAATTGTTCGAGTTGCGAGGAAAATAAAATTTAGATTGGATGTAATTGGATGAGAAGTGGCTGGAACAAAGAAGTTAGGACGTGCTGAGAGGCGGGAGCGTCGGCGGTGGCGGCGGGATACGACCTGTCAGAGCTGGCGACGCCGCACGTCTGCGATTGCATTTATCTTGGTTGCAGGCGTGTTTTTACAGGCGCCGAAAAGCTTTCCTGTTTTTATATGTGACGTCGGAAACGTGTCGTCGCCGCGTCAGGCGGCAGTGAGAGGTGGCCGACACGCCGACGATGTATCGGCTGTGAATTCACGGCGACCCGGAGTGGGGGAGTGAGTGCCGGGTGAAGTGCCACTCCGATCTGAGCCTGTTCTCTCTTTAGCGCGCGTCGGACGCTTTATGGAGCGTGACTAAGAATGGCGCGCCGCTCCTCCGCCTGCCGCGACTACCGAATTCAACCATGATAGCCGGCTCGAAAAGCGTTTTATGTGCCCCTTTTACGGCCCATAACTGACTACTCAAATGTTAAGAGGTTCAATTTTAACTTGATAATTCGCCGCCGAATATTTATTCGGGGCGTAAATCAGTCGGCGGCCACAAAGGCAGGGCTGCGGCGGCTGCAACGCCGCCGCCCCTGCCGCCACCAGTGTGTAAAGCCTGCGCCGCTTTACGGTGCTCGGACGGCCTGGCGTATGACTTGCGGTCAGCAGGGAGCGGCCGGCCGCTCTTAGAGCGCGGTATTACAGCCGTATGACAATGCTACTCCCAACCGGTGACATGTGTGCGACAATGTGACTCCCAGGTGGTGACACCTGCGCGATAATGTGACTCCCAACTGGTGACACCTGCGCGACAATGGGACTCCCAACTGGTGACACCTGTGCGACAATGTGACTCCCAACTGGTGACATGTGTGCGACAATTTGACCGAACTGGTGACACCTGCGCGACAATGTGACTCCCAACTGCTGACACCTGCGCGGCAATGTGACTTCGAACTGGTGACACCTGCGCGACAATGTGACTCCCAACTGGTGACGCCTGCGCGGCAATGTGACTCCCAACTGGTGACACCTGCGCGGCACTGTGACTCCCAACTGGTGACACCTGCGCGACAATGGGACTCCCAACTGTTGACACCTGCGCGACAATGTGACCGAACTGGCGACTCCTGCGCGACAATGTGACTCCCAACTGGTGACACCTGCGCGGCACTGTGACTCCCAACTGGTGACACTTGTGCGTCAATGGGACTTCCAACTGGTTGACAGAGCTGTGCGAGAACTAGCGACACCTGTACGACAATTACCCAGGATGCATGAGCGGCCTCGGTACCAAGGCCCTCGGTACGCACCATCCCGTCCGGACGAAATATGGCGCGGCCCAGACAAATGGGCCGACGCGGAGCGTAGGTACCGGTGTAAGAAGCAAATTCATTTAATTTGAATTGATAATCGTATAAGCGTATAAGATTAATTTTCTGTCACTTCTAAAAATTTGTTATGTTCAAATCACTGATATCCAATGCAAATATTGTATTAAATACAAAGTTGTCAAATGGTGCGGACTACCCTCATGGCCCTTCTGGAGAAGGAACAGGACCTAGTGGCAGAATGGTACAAGACGCCCGCATACATTGAGTCGCTTTCCTTCGACCTTCCCTTTTGTACCGTTGCGTGGCGACAACCTCTAGCACTGGAACTCTCCTTGGGGAAATGACGTGTAAGCGAAGGAATAATGGGATCCGGCCCTTCCACTTTTCATCCTGAAATTGTCCGATCTCAGCCAAATCGGGGAAAATATGTAATATTTATAACATGACAGTGCGGAAGGCAATAATGTGCCTAACTCCGATGAATTTCTGGTTGTAGAAGGGGAGAGTTTCGCGTCAGCAGCAGGTTGAAAACTGACTGGTCCCACTTTTCCGGTGGGGACGCTTACAAAATGACTTCTCGCATCCGCAAAAAGAACACCTCCATAGGGCCTGTTCTGGGACTACGAGAAACTGCCGTATTGCGCCTGGCGCTAAACCCGTTTGCACCGACAGCAGCCTCCGCTCTGTGGGAGAATTCTCAGGCGGTGGGATGGGGCGGCACCCGGCCGTGTCCCGGGCTGGTGTCATCGCCAGCCCCGGCACATCCATCAGCGCACCAGCGGCCGCCGCCGCCGCAGATCCACCAATTTGCATCGGATCAGCGCCGCCCGACACCGTCCGATCCAATTACGGCGCTGCCGTTTTATCGCGCCGGCTTAGGCTGCGGCGCGGGCTCAGGTGCGGCCATTTGTCGGGCGTGTGCAGCCCGGCCGCCGGCAGATCCCCGCTGATCCGGGCCGCCCCGTGCCCGTCACCGCAGCACCGGCGACTCCAGCGGCCGCGGCCGCGGCGTCCTCCGGCACCAGAGAGGACCGCCTCGCCGGGAAGGTGGAGCTGGAGCACCGATTGCCGACATGCTGTCGTTAGAAGTAGCGAATGTTTTTGTCCGCCGGTTCAAAGTCTGCTCAGGTTTGGCCCCCGCCTGCGTGCGCCGGTGGTCCCTATCATCCGTTTGGACGGGTGTGAATCGGGCCGGATGCTGCGCGGCGGCGGCGGCTCGTCTGCAGAGTGATATCGCAGCGTCGTTCCTCACTGAGACCTAACACGCTTGTCAGACGTGCCGCTTCCGCGCAGACGGCACTGCTGAGCGATCGCCCGCATCGGCCGCCTCCGGGAGACGCGGCTGTATGTGGGCGTGCGTCGCGTGTGGTCCCGTCGCGGCCGTCGCGGCGACAGAGCCGATTGTGGCACCTGCCTAGGCCAGGGCTTCCGGCTGCCGGCGTTCACGTAAAAGCCACGGGAGCGCCGGCCCGAAGTGCCACAACTGGCTCCGGGGAGGCGGTGTTTGTTCAGCCGCTCTGGGTGCGGGCGTGCGATATCCCTCCAGGAGAGGCCGGGGCCGGAAATGAATGAATACTTGTGAGCAGGGGAGTAATTTGCTCGGTAAAAAAATGTAGAGGAGATCTATCCCTCGCACAGGGACGGCGGAACGTTCGAATTAAGGGGGAGGGGCACCATGGGCTTTTCAACCCATTTTTCCAGTCAACGCCATAGGGTTAGTGTTAAAATTTCTGATTAAGGGGGGGGTTCACCGTGCCCCGGTGCCCCCTCCCCCAGTTCCGCCGTCAGTGCCCTCGTAGGCAAATTTATCGAAGGATCTCGCTAATCAAGGAGTCCTTTTCAGTGGGACCCATGCATAAAATTAAACGATACGAAACTTTGCTAAAAGGAGAAAGGATGCTGGGACCACCAGCTGAATCCAGGTAAGGTGTATCGGATCCTCAGGGGCCTCGACTGACTACAAGCAGCCGCGGCTTGTAACGAGGGGTCCTGTGTGGCGACGACGCAGTCCATCCCAGAAGAAAGTCCCCCTGCCTACTGTGTGAAGACCGTGATTGCACAGAGTATCAGCGTCCAGTTGTTCACAGGAGCTCAGTAGCTTTTATATCGCTGCACCAGAGGTCCGCCTGACCACGGGTGCATTGGCACTGGATGGTCAGTGGGACACCCCTCCCTCTGTACCAAGGGTACGCCTGATTCCTGACTTTTCGCGTGGCCGCTTATTTAGGCGCCACGTCTGTTTCACACTACGTGCAGTCAACTGGTCGTTGTTTTGAGTGAAGTGTCGCACAAACGGGTCGGGAACTGGAAACTGGGTCGCTGCGTCTGACCGCCACGGCACGGAGCACACGAAGCTCATGGGCCACCAAGGCGTTAGGGTATAAAGTGTGGCCGCCAAAGCGTTAAGACATACAGTTGTGGCCACGAAGGTGTTAGGATATACAGTGTTTCCACCAAGGCGTTAGTATTTACAGTGGCTTTCATGTCGTGGCCATGGTGAGGTGGCAAAGAGGCGGGCACCAGGAAGGCTTCCCCAGAGCTGCGAATTGGTTTGAACGCGACATTGGTGATGATGTTGACTCCGGGTCGTACATTCGGGGTAATTTCACTGTCGGGCACGAGCCGGCTCGTCTACACTAAGCTGCTCATTCGTGGAAATTTCACTGCGACACACGGACCGGATTAAGCTACCGTACTTTTGTCTGATTTTAATATTAATGTTGCGTTTGGACTGTTCAATGAGCTAGTGAGGTCGGCTGGTTCCATGTATGCTCTTCCTCACCCGCGGTGTCCTGGTGGTGGGAGGCTGATTAGTTACTCAGCTGCTCGTTTATAGACGCAGCGGGCGCATCGACGCCAGGGCCGATATCGGCAGGGATAGACGGAAGAATGGGCTCTGATCTTTGTATTGAGTTTAGTTGCGACATTGCCTAGTCGCTGAGGCAGCACTTTGGTCTGGGGGCGTTTTTTTGTGGCGAGTCCTTTAAGGTGCCGAACCGCACCACGGATTCCAACAAGGGGCGCCGGGGAACAAGGGGGAGTGCCAAACGCTTGATCGGGGACCTGCTACCCTTAACCTCCTGGATTCGCGCACGACTTCAGATAGGCAGAAGCTGGACGTATCGTGACCGTCAATCTACCCACTCTACCCACCGACTCGCTGTTCGCTTCAGAGGCGTGCTGTTGATCCGTGCCGAGTCGCTGTTGGAACCCCTCTGTCGCCAGCCAGCGTATGCAGACAGTCCAAGCCTGGTGCTGCCGGATGCGGTCGGCGCTGACGAGCCGCGAGAACGTGATTTGGCACCTACCGCCGCCGGTGTCGGCCACGACGCGGCCTCACGAGCCTTCGATGGAGACGGACGGGGCGGCGGCGATGAGGTGTCGGCCGGCGCCGCCCGCTGATGATGGGGTGTCGCGGCGGCCCGGCGGCCCCGCGCTGATTAACTCCGCCGCCTCCAGCCCGGCAAGGCCCGGATCTGGCAGAAGGGGCTGTTTTCAGGTGCCATACTTTTTATCTGGGCCATGGAAAGGCCATGTAGATTGGGAACTCATGTGGATTTTTCGCACCATCTTTCGATTTTTTACTTGATTTTGCACCGCGCAATGCTGTCGGTAGACCCTGTAGATTCGGAAACATTTGTTTTTGAGAGGGAAGAGACTACATGCTTAGTGCATTATTCTAAGACCCGTTACATTGATCCCGAACTTTAGGGGTCAGTACTGTTGAGAAACCAGTTAACTTTGAATAAAATGGTCTTTTCGTGATAATAGCCTCTGAACGCGGGTAAAATTGTATTTTCAGTCATTTGGAAGCGGATCTGTATTTGTGTCAATGTTGAATGTGGAACTGTCTCCCTCCATTGTTTTTTAATCGCCTTACACCCATCACGAGGGCACTTCAAAAGCCACCTCAACTGAGTTAGTGTTTGTAATAAATGAAGATATGAATCTCAGTCCTTTTATTGGTTATGGGGAAAATTCCAAAAAGCAGAAACCAATGTTGCATCTGCGTACCGTTATGGGTCTCTGATCCGTAGGGATCTGTATTTTACTCGAAATTTAGCGAAGGACCTTCGGTAAGTCCGGGATCCTGTTTTGAACTTTCCGAAACGTTGGAGCGCGGAACATAAGGATGTGCCTGCCGGCTGGTGCACCTGAGCACTGTCGGCAGCCCCCTCCCTCCAGTGACCATCTGGCTCAGCCCACCATCGCCCGCAATATCACTTCAGCCCTACCTTGGCCTGCAGTGACTACTCTGTGGCTCAGCCCCTGCCCTCGCCTGCAGGGATCACTCTGTGGCTCAGCCTTGCCCTCGCCTGCAGAAATCACTCTGTGTTCCAGCCCTACCCTGGCCTGCAGTGACTACTCTGTGGCTCAGCCCTACCCTCGCCTGCAGGGATCACTCTGTGGCTCAGCCTTGCCCTCGCCTCAGAAATCACTCTGTGTTCAGCCCTACCCTGGCCTGCAGCTGACCACTGTGGCTCAGCCCTACCCTCGCCTCCAGTGACCACTCTGTGGCTGAGCCCTACCCTCGCCTGCAGTGACCACTCTGTGGCTGAGCCCTGCCCTCGCCTGCAGCGATCACTATGGAACTTAGCCCTGCCCTGGCTTGCAGTGCGGCCGGCAGGTGATCTCACCGGTGCCTGATACCAGCGCGACACCTGCCGACATTACCAGCACCGGTGTGTGATCATGCCGGCCGCCTCTGCAAACACCGCACCACCCTCCCTGTTGACTCTGTCGCACCAACATATGGCAGCTCATCCGCATATGGCAGCTCATCGCCGCCGCGTCGCCTCCGACGCGGCTGAGGCGATACACGTGATCCAACGCGTGATCAGATTAGCTTGCCCGCTTTATAAGCTGAGGTCGTTACTGTCAGGAGCGTAGTCAAGGGGTACTGCCGAGGATCCCAACTGAAAGGAGGAAATCAGGAAGTAAAATGTGCAAATTTTCAGAGGACGTCGACAAGATCCACGTGGGCGGCGTTAGTGTCACACGCACCCGGCGTGTCCCGGACCAGCGCTGGCACCTGCTGGTTGCACAGGGACAACAGGTGTGGCGGATAAGAGCGACGTTATTAGTGGGCTGGCGATGATGTCGCTGTGGACGGCCGGTTTACGACGGGTCCGGCTTGTGATTCGGTTTACAGTGGACTGGCGGTGTTGGCGCTGAGTCGACCGATACGACCGGCCGGCCGAGTGGACCGGTGCATGTATGTACTGCCCGGTCGATATCAGGTGCTGTACAGGGGATGGAGACCGGGCGAGCTCGCATGACTCGTCTGCTCATATTCAGGGTATCGACATAGCTAGAAGATACGATGACGCATCTTCGGCGCATTTAAGGACATATTATCGCGGATCGTCGCCTTCTTTCCAAGCTTCTGTAGTGCAGTTCATGAAGATGTTTCTAGTGGATTGTGCTAAATAGGCGGAAAGGGAATGATATCGAGTGCGAGTTCCCTGTATTTATAACTAATATTCAGTGGATTTCTACCTTCTCGTTAAGGTAGACCTGTTGAGATGGGCGTTCGATAGCTATACATTACAATGTGTCGGCCTGGCGATGGGGAGCGATCTTCAGACCGGGCTTTTGGAGGGTGGCCGCGATCTGGCGGGAAATTTACAGCAGAAGTAAGTGCCGATCGCCGACCGTTCGTCAGCTTCAATATCAGACAGTTATCCGAGTTAAGAGCTTTTCGACTCAGTGTGTGGGGCTGTGTTCGCGGCGGCGATGGTTTCATTGCGCCTCTCCAGAGGGCCATAAAGATGGTGCGAGCCTGCCCGCTGTATGTAGCCGCCGCGGTATCCACACAAAATCAAATATCTCCTCCAAAGTCAGAGAGCTAGCAGCCGACCGAGGCCGAGCTTTGCCAAGAGCCCAGCGGAAAGCTGCTGACAGAGGATGGCCGTTCCTCCGCTTGGTGTTTTAAACTGAAAGTGTTTTGCAACACGTTCAGCGTCTTGTGAGGTGCAGTTCCGTCCTGATGTCAGAAACTGCTCGATGCTGCAGTGTAAGAAGACTCTTCCCTTCAGAAACTGCTTTGGGATACGGCGAGAGCACACCCGTTCCTTCAGAAACAGCTATGGACTGCGGCGGGAGAAAACCCACCCCTTCTGAAACATATATTGTATACGACGGGAGCACACCCGTCGCTTCAGAATGAGAAACACTCATCGTCTCTGCGTTGGCTACGCTCTCTGGGGTACCCGCGACCTCTGACCGGCACCTGGTCAGAGGCGCTGGTCGACCGGGCGTATCGGCGCGGCGGCGAGAGGGGGGGGTTTGGTTCCGCTGCGGTGCTTGGTTCCGGCGCGGGTGGAACCGCCGCCACGCCGTCTGCCGGTGGCATTGGCGACCTCCCCCTCTCTGTTACCCCTCTCCGACGGGCCATTGTCCAGCACTGCCGACAAATAGTCTCACCCTCGGCGGCAGTCACTGGCACCCTTCACCGGCGGCCATTGTGACTCCAGTGCCGGTTTATGGCGGCTATAGCGCCGCGGACGCCGTTCAGCCGCGCGCAGCGGCGCCGCGCGCTGGAGTGGCGCTGCAGCGGCGACACGGCTGCCGACAGCCGGCGCGTCCACCCCAGCAGTGGTCAGCTCGGCCGGTGGACAGGGCCGGCCCGGCGTCCAGCGCGTGCGGTCATCAGTCACGGGGCCGGCGGGCCGGCACTAACCGGCCGCTAACTGCCCCAGCTGCGGCCGCCCGTGTCGGACCGGCTGCCTGATTTGTAAAGTCGAGGGGACGAGCGTCATCGGTGCTTACCCGCGGCCGCGTAGCCGAAATGGCTCCACTACACTCAACAGCGTGCTGGACATGATGGATGGGCACAACTGTCTAGTCGCTGCACAAACGCAGAAGTTATTGGGGAATTACCGGTTACCTGATGCTACGAAGTGTCGGAGTCAGAGTTCCTGGGGCATCATTGCTTCACTGTGCGTGTATGGTGGCTTTTTCTCCAGAAAAAATAAACTAGGTCTGGACATAGCTGATAGCCTGTCTGACGACACGTCAGCGTGGGACAAATCCATCGTAGCTGGCAGCGATAGGCCTGGACGCATGCTCGGACATATAGCCTTTGTATCTGCAGTACCCTAAAACTCCAATAATCATCGGACGCATGTAGCCCCAAAGCAAGTAAGATACACATTTGTTAAGCAGTAGTGGATGCTGACCGTGACGGCTGACGGCCGTGTAGGTGTGTCCACCCTTGTCGCACTCTGTCTGCGTTTCACTAGACGGCTTCCGTTTCCGATGAGCGACCCCTCCTCCCGCTTTGATTGTATTGTGTGGGGGTTAGGCCGCTGTAACCTCGGGCGTTGCGACGCTGCGTGGCCGTGCCGCCATGTGTTCTGCCATGGTCTAAATATTGTGTACTGGGTACAGGGTATCATTCTTGTCTTGGAGCTTTGAGTTGATCTATCTCCTTGCCCCCCGCCTAATCTAGGGGCCCCGCGCCGGGGTCTTGGTGAGGCCGAATGTGGCCTGATGGCATACCAGGAGCTCGCGGAACTACCAGACTGGCTGGTGCATGTTAGTGTCAAATCTGAGAACGAACTCTTTTGATGTCCTCTGCGGAAACACTGAATATATTGTATGGTCTACCACGTGCCTGGATCGGAGTTGAGGATAGATCCGAGTTTCAAACATATCGCTCCAGAGGCGGATCGAAGAAGCAAGGGGGAGCAGATGCTCCCGATCAGCCAACCCGACGCACCCCGGAACTGCCCTGACGCCCTCCTCCTCTCCCTAGATACAAGCCTTGGCACTCACACGATGCACTGGGGCGCCCTTGGCTTAGGTGGTCTTCTGACGAAAGTTTCCCTTTCATTGCAGGTCCTAGATCTGCCTATACATCACTAAACACCGAAAATGAGGACATTCGTGCACTTGGTGGGGGAGGGGGAGTTAGCGTGGTATGGCAGCAGTTGGAATACCCAGAACATTTCTTAACACGGAAATATACCATTTTTGTTCCTCAGCTGGACAAGGCTTGCTTCTGAATGTTATGTATTATAGAAGGCTTTCTTGCATTCTTGTACCCAGGAACACGGGTCTGGACCGCCACGGCTCGCAGTGGTCGGTGAGGTAGCAGAGGACAACTTGTGTTTTTCGCTTCAGTTCTTTGACCCTTCCGAATTTGATATATTTTGAGCTTAACAGTCACTGAAGCATACGAAGCCGGCATGGGCTAGTGTTATATATTCCAGTCAAGGAGGTCGTCTATGCCAACCGCTCCAAAGTTTTCTGCCAATCATCTGCCGGCTTTACCCCCTGAGAGTTATCGGTACAAATGTTAATATCCCGGTGTTGACCCCGACAGCTGAAGTTGAGTGAACAATCGGGACCCACCGGTGCCCCCGCGTTCGTAACACCTTATCTGAGGTGGGCGGCATTCCTGACGACCACCAGGGCGTGCCAGCGTCGCCGGTGGGTTGTCGGAACACGGTGCCATCCTCTGTCGCAGCCGCGCCACCGTCCGGTTGACAGCGCATTCCTTGCCGGGCGCTTTGTGTGGCTCGGACCCCGTCCGCACTCTGATCCCTGTGTTGGCGATTAGCGTGAGTCAGTCAGCCGGCCGCGCCGCCGCATAATACGTTTATGGAGAGTGTCAGGGAGTCGGTGGGGCCAGCCTTTGTGGTGGTGTTTGGACCGCCGGCTGCTGGGGAAGGATTAGCGGCGGTGGTGCCTTTACTGGGCCCGGTGGAGTCCGGCGAAGGCGACGCCACTGCCGCCCGCGGAGGTGGCAAGTCGCAGACGACTGATTTCGGCTGGCCTCAGGACGTTTGTTTTACACTGTCTTTCGGTCACAGCTACTTGCAATATGTGTAACAATTGCGCCAGTGGTGGAAAACGAAGAACTTGACAGCTGTCTCGGCCACCTTCTCACTCCGGCTGTGACTGTCCGCCGCCCTGTGGTGCTGTCCCGCCGAGGGGGAGGTTACCGCACAAAGTCAAAGCCGGACATGACCACCGTGTCAGCGAGAGTGGCAAGGCTAGTGCGGGAATGGGGTGTCAAAAGCGAGCAGGGGGGCAGAGTGCACGGCCTTCACTTTTCATTCAAATGTTTTTCCCTTCTCAACCAGAGGGGAGAAGTTCAAAGTTTTGAAAAAGTTTCCAAGGAGTAGGTTCGAGGAATCACAAGGAGCTCAAAACCTCTTTTTTATTAGTGGGAGTAGTTTTTTGTCAGCAAAGTATTGAAGTTGTACTTAACGCCCCCACCCCACTTTTTGATCGTTGATGACACTTTTGATGGAACCCCCCTGAGTGATCCTCTACTCTGAGACACAACTAACGGTGAAGTCGATCCCGCTGTCGTCGTGCAACACAGGACTTCAAAACGAGCTCTGTCATTTTGCTGTCATCTGACACGGAACTGATAGCGATGTCGGTCCCTTGGTTGTCTGACACAAGAACTGGTGGCGAGGTCGGTCCCTCTGCTGTTGACAAGGTTCGCTCAGAGCTTATGTTTCCCGACACCACAAGTTTTTAACCCTCGCACGTACTCGGGTTTAGTCACCTTCGCCCGTAAAGGGGGGGTTGTTGCGACCCTCCTCCCCTCCTCCCGATTGACCCCTAATTGACGTAGAGCGCTGCGGTAAAAACCAGTGTGTTGGTCTTCATGAGAGCTCGCGATTGATAACAAATTTCTTAACCTTAGGTCATAAAATCACCTTCCAGGTCAGGTGAATGACCTGATTTTCGCCCTGTTGCGGCCCATTCTGCCGTTCTGGCTGCCTTTGACCGGAATCTTGATAACAAATCACATTTTTATGTTGATTAAATTTATAAACAGAAATTAACACCTCGATCCATATGCTATACACCTATGTGACCCACCTAGGTAATTCAATAGGTGAGGTCAAAGGTCACTGACCGGTAAAACTCGAAATTGCCCAATATGTCTAATTCTGGACGCGCTGAATTCGATTTTAGCACTTTAAACAACGCAAAGGTTTCTGTCATTAAAATCTCAGGTCATCAGGTCAACTTCAAGGTCAGATCAATGACCTGGTTGACCTCAATGACCAGTTAAAACGATCAATTCCGTATTGGAAGCAAATTAACTAGTTCAGTGTCTATATCGTTTAAATGGACTATTCATGAGCCATTCTGCATCAATTACGCCAATTTAGTGCGTGTTTAATCCTCTGTGACTGCTTACACCCCCTTCAAGGTCAAATTAGGTCAAAGGTCGAAAAAGGTCAAGTCCGTACTGGAAGAAAATCGTCTTGTTCAGTGTCCATCCCATGCAAATTGACTATCGATAAGACATTTTGCATCATTTACCCCAAGTGTCTGCTCATCACCTGTTATTGCTTATATTCTTCAAAGTCAAACAATGTGAAATTTCGTAAAAGGCCAAGTTCATATAAAATGCAAACCAAATAGTTTATTGTCCACATCATTCAAATTGACTATTCATAATACATTATGCATCATTTACGCCAAGTAAGTGCTTGCTTCATCATCTGTTAATGCTTGCAACTATTTCAAGGTCAAATAAGGTCACAGGTCGAAAAAGGTAGAGTCCGTATCGGACGCAAGTCAACTAATTCAGTGTTCATATCATTTAGAAATACCGGATTGGATCACGCATCTGCAGTCGTTATTCGACGCAGAGTTATCACTGATGTCACGCAAGGTTAAATCAAGACCATTTAAGGTAAAAAAGGTCATGAAAGGTCTAACCTGATAAAAGTGATCCTCGAAGGTTGAAGAAAATTTTCTGGGCCAGTTCATGAACAAACGCTGGAAAGAACGATGAGAGTAGAGAATTCACATGAAAACGGGTACAGGCGCCCAAATGCCCCCGACATGCCTACAGTCTTGAGGTCATAGCTCCGTGAACTTGAAGGTAGTAACAAATTGTTGTTTTGCAAAACACGCGCAATGAATGCCCCGGAAACTATGCAAAATTCCAAGACTCTAACTTAGAAAGCTCGTTTTCAATTTCTGAAAAAACCTTAGGGGGGTTGCAACAACCCCCTGTACTTGCAAGGGTTAAGCTCCACACGGCTGTCCGTGTCCGGCCGCAGACTGGGCAGGGCTCCCGGCGGGGCTATGACAGACGACCGGTCGATGATTTCAATGTATTGAACCGCACGTTGTGTGGCGAGTTCTGTGGCAGCAGCTCAGCTGAATCTGTCAGTGACAGAGTTGTGCGTTTCAGAATTTTCTTGAGTCGACTCAACTCAACTCATATGCTGAGAGTGGGCAACTCAACTCTGACTCAACTCATTGTCAAGAGTTCAGTGAGTCGACTCAACTCCGACTCAATGCTAAATCATCCCGACTTAACTCCGACTCAACTCACGACTCAACTCACGACTCAACTCAACTCAAACTTCGACTCAGTCTCAGAATATATAAATAAAGGATAAATAATATAAATAAATAATAAAAAATTAATTAACCACTAAAAGACAACCCGCACAGAAAGTCCTACAGGAAAATTAACTTTAATAGATGGTAGATAAATTAATTAAACATTAAAAATTAATTATAGCCAAGAGCCATGGATATCTTTTTTTCTTCCAGACTGTCGCTGCCAGATAAAGCTGTCACACTATGTTGCAATGATTTCTGAAAGAAGCCTTGCATGTTTAACCAGGTGGATGGAATGGAAAGGAACCTAAATGGGTTAAGGTTACGACAAAATAGGGAAATAATTGCACCTCCATACTATCAAAAAAAGGTCCAGCTAAAAAACATGATCAAAACTGTATTTTCAGGAATGATCGGGGTAATGCTTTTTCTGTTAAAGAATGACGCTAGATAATGTTGCTAAATGAAACATTCCTATGCCATGAGCTGAACCAAAATCTAAGCTATAATTACTAGAGTACCTAGTTGCATTTGAGAATTCTAAGAACTGCAGCAAAACCTAGGAATAGTATACCTTATCAATACCATAGGACAATAGAAATGGAAAATTTATCATCGTGTTGCATTAAATACATTCATATTTTTAACCCAATACAATTTTCAGCTTGAAAACCTTCAATACAGCACGCACCTACCTATTACACTTCAAAATGGGAGCAGTTTGATAATTGCCAATGTATACGGCTTTCCAAATAAAATACGGACGACGATCAGATATAACCAGTAGCAAGAAATAATTCGTCTGATTCGCGCAATAATGGTATTTCAATATTTTGTCAAATCAGAGTTCAAATTTCTCTGTGCTAACAGTAAGAACTGTTTTTAATAGGTAAAATTAAAGCAGTAGCTGTGGACGGCGCATTTAAGACAAAAGAAACGATTTCTTATATAGTTTAGAAATATTCACATCACTTTATTCATTATCACGTGACTTCTGCAATGTTTTGCCCTGAAGCTACTTTAGCTTGATCCTATCCTTAAATGTGTTCCTCAAAGACAGCAATGGCCCACTCTCTTGCCTGTGGTTATTCTTTTATATTGGAATGAGGGTGGAACATTTGAGTGTATAACTGTGAGTGGTGGTTGTTGAAAAGAAGTAATACTAGATATTGATGATGAGGAGTTTTTGAGATATTTGAAATGCATTTCGCAGTGCATTCCACCTCTTGAAATGTTTAAGACAAGGCCAGAGATAGGAGCCTGTATAATTTTTCGAGTGCATGTATTATTTGTGCATGGGGATTTTTTGTCAGACCGAATGGGCCTTTGAAATAAGCAATTGAACCTTATAATTAATTTGATATATTGAAACAAATTAAAACTTTGATAAAACAATTGAAACACTGGGGGAAAAGGTATTCAAAGGAGGTTTCCAAAAGGTAGGCAAATTCAAACTTATTCAACATATTTACATTCTGAGTCAACTTTTGTCTTCAACTCATTTGACTCGCTGTCTTCACAACTCAACTCAAATCAACTCATTGACGTGGTGGGAACTGACTCAACTCAACGCAACTCACCTGTCTAATTTTTTCAACTCAACTCAACTCAACTCTGAGTCAGAAAGAGTCAGAATTTGAGTTAAACTCTGACTCTGACTCATGAGTCGCACAACTCTGGTCAGTGAATAGCTAATATGAGTGAATAGCTAATATGGTGCAGGATTTCAAAAGCGCAATATGTCTGCTGTGGTGGTTGTGATCCACACGGGGCCGTAGTCTGGGAAAAGGCAGGCTTTTACAGCCAAAGAAGAGGCTACCTTGCGAAGAAATTCCTTGTGCGTTAAACCAGATGTCTAACGGAGCCGCTGACATATCAAAGGAAACCTTTACTCCTTTTCTTGGATTTTTTATTTAGTTTTAGAGCAAACAACAGTTTTGTGAATTGAATTGTGCAGCCAAAAGTGAGGACCCGACCTCTCACCTTTCCAGAGGGCAGATGCGTGGTGTCATTTCTATGTGGCAACGCCTCTGCCCAGCCATATTGTGTCATTACCAATTGTCTGAAGATCACGGGGCCCAGTTCCCACAGGGTGCCGTCTGCAAAGGGGGACCTCAGGCTGATTCTCGATATCCCAAAGGTCGATGGCTCCCCAGTTTTCAAAGTGTCCTTCAGATCACAAGAAGTCCAGCTGCTACTTAAAGGGTCCCAATACCTTCCACGCGAAGGCCTGCTTATTTCAGCGGGGCCTACCAAGTTGACTGCTGTGGCAAATGGATTGGATATCCAGATCAGTAGGCCCAAGTTCGCCTGTGCGAGCGCTATTGCAGCTACAGGGCCAGAATGGAAGTTGACGTTTCTGTAGCGTTTTTTAACCCTCGCCCCACCGGGGGCCATCGATGGCCCCCCTAAGGTTTTTCCGGGATAGCAGAAAAACGACGAGGCGCAGCACCGCGGTTGAGGGCTCTACCTCTCACTGCATCATTTTCCCATCATCCCTGAAATTTTTTACCCCGGGTCACCCAAGGTCAGGTCACCAGACGAGGTCAACCAAGGTCACCTCACTTCACCTTTAGAGCTCTGTAAGAGCTACATTTCAAAGTCGATCGATTTGAAACTTCCTACACTTCATGACCCCTCCAGGGTCTACAAGGTGTATATCCGGGATTTTTTGATTTCGTGCCCTGAGGTCAGGTCACGAGGCGACCTCTCCCATTGGAAAAGCATGGGGAAAAGCTATTTCATGATATAAAAGCCACAAAAATGATTGCAAATACTCAGACTGCTCAGAACAACGTTTTTGGACACCCTTTCACGGATCCCAGGGGTCATATTTGCCCTTTGACTTTTCCAAGGTCATCCAAGGTCACCAGAGGTCAAAAACAGTATTTTGACAATAACTTTTGACCTAATTGAGCTAGAGCGGTGAAACAAACACCATCGTGTTTGTCTTGTCACTGGCTTTCATTTGATATACGGCAAGGGCACTTTTTGACCTTTCGTGACCTCAGGTCATATTAGGTCACGAGGTGACCTCTGGCGGTCAAACCACTGGCGGGAGGTCTTTACGTTCCACATAGCGGAAAAAGTACTGGCAATTTGCTATCAAATGTACTTTACCAGGTCTCAATAGCTCTAATGACATAAGAGTTATGCCCAGTTTGCTTAATCATTGCATATTTGAGTGAAAATAGCCGATCTTGACCTAATTTGACCTCTGGAGGTCAAACCATTGACCTGAGCACTAAAACATGCGAAGTAATTTCTTACTGAATTCACGCGAGCTTTCTATTGCACTTTGCAGATTTGCGCTAACGTCCATATTTTCGGAGTTAGAGGGGGGCCATCGATGGCCCCCCGGTGGGGCGAAGGTGGCGCCGGACCCCCGGTGGGGCGCGGGTTAAGCTTATGTCTTCAGGTTTTATTTTAGTTCAATTAAGGTTCAATTTAGTGCTTAATCTGATCCACCTTTTAGGGAACCTGTTTCATGCAATACAGTTTGGGTTTCTTTTTAGAGTAATACGACCTTAAGCTCACCGTTTTAGGCTATTTTATGCACGGTTTTATGCCTGAGTGGCTTATTTACTCATCGTGAATAACCGGGCATTATTAACTAGACTTTTCTTGGCATTGGGCTCTGACTGTTGGCCATTTAGAATAAGCTATTACCGATTCCAGTATTGCAAAAAATGGGTTTGATAATGAACAAAAACCTGACGGTCTAAGCCCATTTCGACTCTGTAAGACGAAAATGAACGGGGAGGTACACTGATAACGCTCAGTCCTGCACAGCACACGGTACCGCGAGATGTTTGGAGTAGATCGTTCAAGGACTCGTGACTCAATGGGGAGAAATTGCACCAGTGTCTTTGCCTCTTGTAATGCTACGCATTCCGGATAAGTCAGTCAAATCAATCAACTTTGGAGCAGGAATTATGATCGGTAAGTGAAACGTGACCGTACATGCCACGTTCTCACTAAATGCGGTGGCTGAGCGCAGAGCGGCTGAACACTGCGCGGTTTACCAGACCGTAGAACCTGGGCGATCACCGTGCTAGGCTGACTCCCTCGGACCAGTGATGTGGGGGGAGGGGGCAGAAAACCTTTTGTGCCGTTCATGCCGTACGCCCCGCGCCTGAGCTGGATGGTGGCAAGATCGCCACAGGTCTCCCACCGAACCTGCGCAAAATTCGAAGTGGGCTGAACAAGGAATGAAAATTTACCTGTGCGATTGTAGTTGCCCACCAGATAATCCGTCCCTCTGCCGAGAACTATCCACCTAACAATTTGAGAATGAATGTTTGGACGGAGGAGGGGGGGGTAGAAGATGTCTGACACCCACATTTAGTTATGATAATCCCCGATTTCACCTATGTCAAGAAAGAAAGCTATAAGGTTTGCTACTGACACGAGTGGAAGTAACAGATAGCCCAAATTAGAAGATATTTGTACTCTGCCTGCGGGAGCCTTGGGTTGTTTAGGATTCACTTGTCCCCTGGTTTTGTTGCCGGTGGTTCTGCACCGGGCTTTGAAATGTTTCTAACTGTTCTGGTTTCAAGACGCTCCAATTGCTCAGGGTAGGTATACGGCATCGATGACTCTGCCTTGTTTATACGATGTTGAGTGATCTGATTACACTTATTCAGAGAACTCGCTGGGATTTCAACCCGCTATCAGTGCCTCAGGCGGTGGACGATCTCGGTCCACGAAGGCACGTGTGGGGCTCTTAAGCTCAACACTTGAAGGTAGGTTAAGTTCGTCAGACAATTGCCATTCTGTGGCTGGGAGAGCCCGCTCTTGTGGGCAGCGGACGTCGGTGTTTGGGGGTGGGAGGCTTAAGGTGCGGGGCGTCGGGCGTGGGTCGTCGACAGCCCGCGTCGATGCGCGGCCATTCGCCGCCGTCGCCGCCAGACTCCGCCCACCCCGCCGCAGCCGACCAATCAGCTCGCTCGCTGCCGCGACACCCGAATTAGATAATCTGGCGGCGTGCGGGCGTAGCGCCGACTGATTGGGACGACAGGAGATCTGCTTGACTTGTTCTCCGGTGCAGATTACATTCAATTGGCCGGCGCGCTGGTCTGATGGTGAGCCATTGATACCATTACCGGACGGAGAATCTATCATCGGCCGCTAAGTGCTGTAATGGTTTCAGCAGCGCTGGCGAGCGCCGTTTTAACGCGGCTCCAGTGGAGATAAATGATGGGCGCCCAGCCGGACCAGTGACAGATGCTGCCGACAAATTAATGGAAAATCGGCCAAAATAGCGATGCGGCGGCGCTGTAATTCAATCGCAGGCGGCGGCGACGAGACAAGCCGATACAGGCCCGGCGGCGGTGTCACCGACAGAGCAGGCGGGCCGATACTGGCCTGGCAGACGGGCCGAAACAGGCCTGGCAGACAGGCCGATACAGGCCTAGCTCAAATTGATCAATATCCTTTTACTTCCTAATGGAAGTTTTCATGTTTGGTGCAATTGAAACGGGCTGCATGTGTTACAAAGTGTTACCATCTCATTCACCGATTTACGTCACGCTAATTACAAGATTTTGTATTGCTAAAGGCGGAAAAATGAAATATTAGTTACGCTGATTAGTCATTTTCAGCCGAAATAAGGCCAAGGTTATTATTATCTACATTAATGGTCCCTAAAACTACAACAGTCTGGTGTTGCACCAAGCTGCCATATTCCATTTAATGTAACCAATGATTTACATTTGAACCAACGCAGCAGATGGATGCGTTTTGACCGGAGTCTTTATCAACATGTAATGATGGGACTATTATTATATGTTGTTAAAGACTCCGGTCGAAATGCATTCATCTGCTGTGTTGGTTCAAATACAAGTACCTGTCAATCACTGTACCCAATGTCATGTTCCTAGATCAGCCCAAGTGTATGTCGTACGTTTCGGTTCGATTGGATTCATAGTTTCTAAGTTATAGCGTGGGGGTGAAATCTGTTCAACCCTTTCCCGGGCACCTGCGCGAGAACGCTTTTACCTGGGATTGTAGCAGAGTCGTGCGTTTCAGATTTTTTTGAGTCGACTCAGCTCAACTCAAGTGCTGAGAGCAGTTGACTCAACTCCGACTCAACACTCAAGGCTAAATTCACCCTACTCAAGTCTGACTCAACTCACGACTCAACTCAACTCAAACTTAGACCCGTTTTCAAAATAAAATAATTTATAAATATGTAAATAATATTTAAAAAAGAAGACAAAATAAATCAATAAACCAGCAAAAACAAGCTGTTCAGTAAGTCTGACACAAAGTGGAAGAGTAATAGAAGCAAAATTAATTGATTGACATTTAAACATTCGTTAACTATTAACTAACAACCATGAATAAATTTTTATTTATTCCAGACTGTCACTGCCCAAAAAAGCTACCACATGTTGCAATTATTTCGAAAAGGAGCATTGCATATTAAACTAGGTAAATACAATGGAAAGGAACCTAAAAGGGCTAAGGTTACACCAACACAGGCCAAAATTGAGCCTCCATGCAGTGGCGGATCCAAGGGGGGGCAAAAAAGGCATTTGTCCCCCCCAAACGGAAAAGCTCGGGGCAAATCTATGTTTTTGCTCCCCCAAAGCGATCGACCCCCAAAGCGATCGACCTTTTTCCCCGGACTCCTTTTTAGTTTATAAGCAAGATTTTGGTGCTTTAACTCAACTTCAAACATAACCAGTTAAGTTTAGTGTAAATATGTGACCTTGGATAGGAAAAAGTATATTGACCCCATATCTTTCAGCCCGTGACGTTTTTTTTTTGCTTTCTGCCTTTTGCTCAAATAGCCAAGTCTACTGGCAAGATTTTCAATGCGTGACGTTTTCTCGACTTTTTGCCCCTTCCAAACCGACCGGCTGGATCCGCCACTGCCTCCATACTGTCAAAAAGGTCCAAGCTACAAAAACATGATATAAACTGTATTTGTAGGGATGGTATAGGTATTTTTTTCTGTTAAAGAATGATACTGGGTAATTGTTATAAATTAAGCATTACTATGCCATGAGTTTAATCAAAAGTTAAGCAATGATTACCAGAGTATCTAGTGGCAATTGCTAATTCTAAGAAATACAGAAAACCCTAAGAAAAAGTGTACCATGTATGACAAAGGACAATAGAAATTGAAATTCTATCAACGTGTTGGATTTTAGTATATTCATATTTTAAACCCAATCCAATTTTTAGCTTGAGAACCTCCAGTACAGTACATACCTATCGCTGTTCAAAATTGGAGCACGATTTCATTGAAAATGTGTAATGTATAGCTTTCTAAATAAAACACGTACGCCAAGCGAGGGTCTCTGATCAAACAAAAGCAAAAGCATGAAATAATTCCTTTGATTCCTGCGATAAAGGCATCTCAGCATTTCTGTCCAATCAGGAGTCCAATTTTTATGTGCTAATAGCAGTATCTGCTTTTAATAGGCAAAATGAAAAGAGTGGCAGCAGACGGCGCATTTAGGACAAAAGAAACAATGTAACATGTAGGTATACAAATATTTGCATGGCTTTATGAATTATCACGCGATGTTTACACTTTTTTGCCTTGAGGCTAGAACCTATACTCGGTTGAATTTGTTCTTCAAAGACAGCAATGGCGCATTCACGATTGTCATACGATGACTACCACTGACGACAACAATCGGCGACGACGACGCGTGTTGTTGGAGTGGTTTAGCTAAATAATTAATGTTAAATATTGAAGATGAGAAGTTTTTGAGAGACTTGAAATGTATTTTGTGGTGTGTTCCACCACTTCTAATGTTTAAGACAAGGCCAGTGATAGTAACCTGTTAAATTTTTTCGAGTACCTATATGTTTTATTTGTGCCTAGGGATTTCTTCAGACCGGATGGGCCTTTAAAATAAGCAATTGAACCATATAATTATTGATATATTGAAACAAATGAAACTTTGATTTAAACAATTGAAATTCTGGAGGGAAAAGGTATTTAAAGAAGGTTAAAGGAGGTTTGCAAAAGGTAGACAAATTCAAACACTTTACTTGACATCATGTTTACCTGTTGGACCAACTTTTTTCGTCAACTCATTTGGCTCGCTGTCTTTACAACTCAACTCAACTCATTGACGTGTTGTGAACTGACTCAACTCAACTCACTTGCCAATTTTTTTCGACTCAACTCAATTCAACTCAGAGTCAAATGAGTTAGAATTTGAGTTAAACTGACTCTGACTCGTGAGTTGCACAACTTTTGATCGAAATAATATTCACCACTTTATTCGTTGCATTGGTGCTCCATGGACACCTAGTTGGGTTTGCTCCAATGAGCCGGGGCCATGTTATGGTGTAATATGTAAGCGGAATTTGATGGTTTGGCATGACCTTGTATTGCGTGTGCCACCAGCATCGCTAACACCCCGCTCAGCTCGTTCAATGTTTTGTCCATTCATTGAACTGATCGGGATATAAGATGGTGAAAACCCTGTCAATGTATACTGCAAACTTTTGGAAATTCAAGCTTTTCATGAGCGTAACGGTCGGGTCGGACCGGGCCGTGCTGTGCTGTTCACTTGTCAATATTTGTCCATGTGTAGAGGGAGTGGAATCTTACGGGCGCTACACGCCCCTCTATGTAGAGGAGAGGAATCTTGCGGGCGCTACACGCCCCCTCGGTAATCAGTGAGGGCTGCGTCCAATCTGGCTCAGCCCCTGTGGGTCAGCTTCACAGAGCCTCGTGAACCGCCAACATGGTTCTGTGACCCCCGATGGGAGCGTGACTCGGGATACACCGTTTTGAGACCACTGCAATAAGGCATTTAAACTATTTCTGCCCATTTAGTCTAGGTATGGCTATTGAAGAAGTTTTAAAGAAAAATTAAAAACAAAATCAACTGCTGCTTTTGAAATGTAAGAAAGTAGAAAGAAGAAATATAGAAAGAAGTAGCTGGAGAAACAATTAAATCGGAACTCCATGTTTTGTGCAACCAATTACGACATAAGTCAAGCGAAAGTAAAGTCAATGAGGGCGGATGACCCTAGCTTTTTCAAAGTTGAAAATGACCGTTATTCTTTTATCTTAATAAATGATGTACATTTTAGAATATAGGTATTTATGAATTGGAACAGGAGTTTTGGGCCCGTAAAGCTGTTTTTGGCCAGTTGATGAAATATCCCCGTTAGGTTAGGGTGGGGTGTCTAGTATCATGGGGAAGTGGCATCAGGAAGTTCTTGGAGAGCTTGCTTAAGATAGGGCTCCATCTAATATATTGAGAAGGAATGACGTTTCGCCTTAAAAATGATTCAACATATAAGTTTCAAGAATGCTAAAATAATTAAAAAAAACCAATAAGCCTTCCCTTCAATTGATAGTGACTAAAGCGTCCAAGGAAACTGTAAAAGCCTAAAAATGGAATTAAAATAAGATACTAAAAACCGTTCCCTGTTGAGACATTACACAATAAAACTAAATAAGGTTTCTAAAAAATAGGGGATGTAAATTTCAAAATGGAATATAGCAACCGCACTTAGAAAGCCTTAAAGTAAGGCGGCTGAAAACAAAAGAAGCTAAAAGAGACGGAGCAAAGACACGATGTTTCTTCAGCCATAGCCCACCATCAGGTAAAAGGATGCAAGACGGCGATAGGAAAAGGACGAATAGAAAAATCATCGGGTCAAAGGACGATAGAGCGCAGAGCAAGGGACTCCTGAGGTAGGTCTACCTCAGGGGACTACTGATAGGTCTAACTCAGGATTCCCTGGCTCTGCGCTCCCGTCCCTTTGCCGGATGATGAGTTTATAGGTTCTTGCACCTCTTTGGGATTGTCTTTTCTGTCATGTTGAATTTTTGAGCCAGTTTTATTGGGAAGTGTCTCCGCAGGGAACAGCTTTGATTCTTTCTTTTAATTCCGTTGTTAGGGCTTTTACAGTTTTCTTGGTTCCTGTAGTCACTCCCGATTGAAGTACGGGTTTGTTGGGTGGGTTTCAATTCTTTTAGTATTCTACAGGGTGTTTCATAAGGAATTATATTTTTAATTGATCATAATGCGGTTATAAAAGGTTGTGGTATGATTTACATATAAATCGAAAACGAGTTTTGGGACATTTACGATTATTCGTATTTTGATCGCTGTTTTGATATTTTTCTAGTTCAAATTAGTCTTGAAAATGAGTTAAAGATATTATCTATTTTTCTTTCATCGAAAATGTTAGTAGAAATCACGCGCGTATCACTTGACAAGTATCACGCCAATGACACTGCAAATATTACATCGTCACTGCGGTACATCGCAGTCCACACGCACATTGCCTCTGGAAAAAATAAAAACACCTCTCAAGCTTAGGAAAGCTCGGGTCCAAGCAAGCAATCCCCAATTGGTCAATGTCCCTTGTTCTGCGGTTACCAGTGGGGTCTTTTGCGCTGTGTCCGCCGCATCCAGTTATTCATATGAAAGGTAAGCCAATGAGCCATATGGAGCTTGAGCTAAAAACTTTAAGCTCCTAATATTGCTGGAACTTATGCCTTTGATGTGCATGCTCACGTGCCATTTTTGTGTGCTAAAAACTTTTTAGAGTGCTGCCAGTTCCGTTTTCTCAAATATAGGATATATTATGTTCCTTGCATTATTTTCCGAGTAAGTTTAAAACGGGGGAAAATATTTGATGCAAATGAAACATGTCAATAGAAAAATGTCCTACAATTTACCATTAAAATGAGTATTTTGTGGACAGATTTGAAAGATTTTTAGTACTTAACTGAACATTTGAAAAATATTCTTTCTGAAACACCCTGTAAACTCCCTCTCTCTCTCAATCTCTCTCTCTCTCAATCTCTCTCTCTCTCTCTCTCTCTCTCTCTCTCTCTCTCTCCCTCTCTCCTTATATTTTGAATCATTTTAGGGTGAAAGTTTATATTATAATAAAAGAAACTTGCAAAACTTGATGACTTGACAGACATGATGCCAAAAGAGATTTGGTGACCCTTTTCAATATGAAGTAGTATAAGACCGTTTCATGGGTGACTCAATCAAACAATCTGACCATGGCTCTCTCCCTGGTAGTGATGTATACATCCTGCCATTAGCAAATGAAGTTCGAGCCATGAAACTTGCTGCGTTTGGTGTTGAGGGAAAAACTGATGATTCATGCATGTTTTTGGACATTGATCAGAAAGAGGCATATGCGGTCAAAGCTATCACGTGCTGGCCTAGTATAGGCTGACAAAAAAAACGGCCCGAGCTTTCCGTGGGTATCACGTCAAGGACATGCCTGCACTGCCATTTCGTATATATTTGATTGTATTTAGGGAGGGTGATACTTGCTGAGGGTTGTAGTTCCGTCCACTTCAATTTTCTTTAATCTAGGATGTTTTTTCAGGGTTCTGACTATCTCGCTTTTTCAAGATATTTGACCTCTGTTTCGTAGCAGCCTCAGTATGATGAGACGAAATTACTACGCACTAAATGTCAGAGAAGATATGTTAAATGTTACGAGAACTCCTTCATTTGCAACCACTGTCAGTGTAACCCCCCCCCCCTCATAATGTATTTTGTGTCATCCTTGCGCACTGAGATAAAACATTACGGATTTAATACGCGCGGACATAAGCTACTGAAGATGCTTGTTGTTGCCAACTCTCACTTTGCTGGAGTGGAATATTTGGAATGAGAAAGTCCTCACTTATTATTCTTACCCTGGATTTGAACCTGGGTGGGGGGGGGGTGGGAGGGGGATTGGAAGCCCAATACTCTACCACTGCTTTTCAACATCCCTTCGTTATTGGCTGGCTCTGGTGTGAATATGGAAATAATAAACAACTTATTATTACTAAATAACAATATCAAGTCCCCAGAAATAGCTAGTTTACTTTCACCAGTCCGCCTCTTAAGCGTACATATTCAAAACCTTAAGGTGTTGAGTCGACTTAACTCTGGCCCACGACTCGGAGAATGACTCCGATTCGACTCAACTCAACCGTCCGAGCAATTTAATCGACTTGGTGTCAACCCAGATCCCGAAGTCCATCGATTCAACTCTGACTTAGCAAAAATTGAGCTGATTCGAAATCGACGCCGATTCTGAGTAGTGACTCAACAAGTCTGATCCCAAATGGCCTTGGCGGGATCCATTATCTGAAGTGAGGTTCTCTTAGGTCGTATGCTTCTAAAAAAATGCCCCGCGAGCTCTGTAGTTTATTCCAGGAGCGTTTGATTTGTGTGATTGAAGTGACCTGAATTTGGAAAAATATGTCTGTCTTTTGCAATGCGCCGTCGCGTATGCTTATTCGCATTAATTTTGCACAACTATGTTCACAAGTGTTGAATGTACGCTGTCCTAAAAATAAAGCGATCGGCGTATTATTTGCGAAGATATGTCAAACTGCCGGCCCGGCCCGGTATTTCGGTCACCCTGTATATGAACGCCAGTGTTTTTGATGGGGCGGGGTGGGTCCTCAGGCTGCAAGCCCCGGTAAAACGTTTACATTTCTAATGCGAAGGCATGGTGGGCTGACATTAATTGCATTTAGGGTGGTCGGATAGCGTATGTATATTGTATCAGACTCTTCTGGGGCATATTGTTTCAATTGTGAGACTATCGACACTTCCTTAAATGCTCCAATAGCCATTTTTTGGTGCTCTTAGTTTTATATTATACCTACGTATAATATGTGTGCACTGAACTTAGACAATGTTCAGAATTACAATTCCGGAGGCTTATACCCCGTTTCTCTTTTCAAGGAATAGGTTTTACTTATAAAAATCCCAGATGCAATGAAACGTGTGACTTTGCGTTGTGAAACTGGGTGCATGACCGCAGACATGTTTAATATCTGGCGATCTGGGTGCTCGACCACAGGCATGCTTAATATCTGTCAAACATCTGTCACACAATGACATGTTTTGGACCTTCTTAGGTGATGATGATGTGAGAGTGACTTGAGATGAGCATGATATCCTTTCCGTTGCCCGGTCAGACCAGCGAACGAGGTGGGACCGGCTGCTCACCAGACCTCACGGGCAACAAAAAGTTGTCCGTAGTTATGGTATGACTGATCGTAGAGTCAAAACTGATCGCGGCACCCCACTCTTCCCGAGTTTGTACCGAGATGAAAACTTGGCAGATGATTTTGTTACCTGAAAGAACCCGGCAGAAGGTCTTAGGTTGAATATGCGAGTTTGAGGTGTTCGGACCCCTCTTGTGGAGCATCTTCACCGTAGCCGGCAGCTTCTGTAATGCCTAGGGTTTTCTAGTTTGGCACTGCCAGCATGGGGGGTGGGGACCAATGTTGGGCGATATACTTTTTTGCAGATCGGTAGCAGACTTGTTCACCATTTTTCCCAGGCGTGGGTGGAGGTACCTACTCCAGAATGTCCCCCTCAAGCGTCGTTTACGTTCTCGTCTGACTTGTATCGGCACCAGCGGACCGCTCAGTCCGCACCTCCCCGCCGCCACTTCTCGGCGACTGGCTGCGGCGCGGCTATTGTGGCGCAGGTGGGGCGAGTACGGCGCAGCTGCGGCGTCACACGCGCACGGACTGGCATCGCGTCACAAAGTCAGGGTCGCCGCCCAGCCTGGGGCCAGCTGCTGCTTAGCGCCGCCGTCCGCGGCTCAATACAACAATCAATTACCATTCTACTCGATAAACGGCATTAAATGGACCCGGCGGTGAATGGCGTCCGACGCCATTAGCCCGGCCGGCTGAATGCCGCGACAAAACGGCCTCTCGACGCGGCGCCGCCGAGAGGCGATGTTAGCGGCGCAGGGAACACCAGGTGCGCTCAGGCGGCAGCGTCGCCGCCAGTCTGTTAGTCTCGCACCAGCGCTGGAAAATCGCCACCGGTGTTATGTGACCTATTGATCGGAGACGACTGCTCACAAGATCTTTGTTTTACTCGCTGTGACTTTATCCGATGCTGTTCTATAACTTGTGTCCGTATTTTGAATGGCGAAGGTATATTACTTCTCTAAGAATGAGTACAGTTATGACGTTCAGGCTTATCACTGTCGCTTATGCTCCAGCGAATGTAATCCCACACTCAGCTGTGACGTTTCCGGTTGGTGTAGTCAGCTGTTATGCAGGGTATCGCCCGCTCCTTCCCCATCACTTCCTGCGCGGGATACACAACTGGGTTCTGGACGGGGCTTTTTAGCACACTGAGGCCGGGACTGGAGCGGTTCGACGGTGCCGCCGCAGCCAGGCGTGCCCAGCCGCCGACCGCCACTCGGATACACGCGGGAAGGCCGCCGCGACACAACGCTAAACGGCCCATCGACGACAAAGTGCGCCACGACAATCGATGACGCGCCTGAGACAAATGGTGGCGCGCCGCAGCGCGGATAAAACAGGTCGTGCTGGTGTTCGGCGGCGGCGAGAGGCGCACCGTCCGTCATCCAGGCGCCAATTACGGCATCAGAGGTGGCGCCGCCGGCAGTGCAACAATCTGTCACGCGTCGCTGGCGACTGATGGCCCACACTCAGCGGCCCCCTGACCGGCCTAGACACCGGTCAGACGGACAGGGCCCCGTAAGAAGCGTCGAAATCTTTTCCAGCGTGTCCTGAACTCGCCTCCCTTTCCGAGCTTTGTAAGTCGCCCGAGTGGGAAAAATGAAAGCATTTCAGCTGGCTAGATGGGCGCGTTTGGGATAGCGCGCTCTGAACTGACGACAGTGTCTGGATGGCTTTTTATCGACCTAAAGAAATCGGTATATAACTTGGAGACTAGCCGACAACGATACAAATCGAGAAGGGCATCCATTCAACTCACCTAAAACTGGAAACAGCTGAAAAGGGGGAGGGGGAGGACCTTGCGACGGCGACGCGATGCCTCTTGCGGGGGGGGAGGATGGGAGTCAAAATTGGACATATTTTAATATTCACGCCTTTTTGTATAAGCGAAGCTCGGTTAGTTATAAATGCAACGTCAAGTTGAAGAAAATCACCCTTCGTGATGTCCTGGTGGAGGCGTATGAAGCTGCAAATTACTGGTTTTTGTAATTGAGCACTGCATATTTTTAATGGGGCGTGTATTGTTTAAGGTCATTTCCTTAAAGTGTTAGCCTGTTCTGAATACCCTTTGGACCCCGCCTATTTATCTCTTCCCTGCCATGACCTGAGCAGTTGCGTTAGGTTCCCCTCGCCTCCTTTCAGCTGTCTTCAGCTCCAGGGTGCTCCTGCTGCTCTGTTTCGGCCGGAAATATCGCTGACGTGTATGGGCTGGGCACTGTATGGCGCGGCGTCGTCAGCGATTGTCCCCGTCCGCGTGCCCGGCGGCGGTCCTCTGTCGCCGTGTCACCGCTGCCGGCCCGCTGTCAGCAGAGGCGCTGCCCTTTCACACGTCAGCCGTCGCACGCCGGCCTAATTCCTCCCTCCTCGGGCCAAACGGTCGCATTGTCACCTCTGCCGAACGCACTGCTAAAGACCTCGACCGCTGCGCAGACGGATTGTTTTTGCCCGTGGATGCAAATGGCTGGTGAGTGAGCGCCTAGTTATTCAAATCACGTCGTCGTATCACCCGTCACCACACAGCCGTCCAGCCTTTCAGTGCCGAACATTGCGCAGCGGACGTCAGGTGACGTTCAGCCATCCCGCAGCGTGACGTCAGCCCCGTGACGGGGCCGTCACGCCCCGCCCGTGCGCGCTGATGGAGCAGGGGAGGGTGGTGATTGCGGCCGCGTGATTGCCGGTCGCCTTTTTAGCGCGCCGCCTGCCGACTTAATTCGCGCTCAGCGCCACTTGTTACCACCAGATCATCAATTGGCACCTATGACAAATTGTGCGGAAGCCGATATGAGGTGGCAACATCTGCAGCGCCGGCGGGGCGGCGGCGGAGCGCTCCCCCGCTGTGTGGCCGCCGCCGCCCCGCACCAATCACACAGCAGCCGCCTGGCCTGGTCTGGTGCTGTTTTACACTCGACTGCCCGTCCAACTCATCCCTACACTTACTCATTAGGACGTGCAGCTTTGCACCTCCCCCATCTGGACGTGAGTGGGGGCATTAGCTGAGGGCGAATGTGGGTGTGATCTATACTCCGTCTGTTTTGTTTACCCAGGCGTACCGTTGCCTTCACCGCTGGGAAATGCTGGGCAATATCTAAATCATCTCACCGGCTGGCCGCGGCTGCCTCTCAGCCCGTCCCACTCGTCCACATCAGCATCCGTCTCCAGTCGGGCTACAGTCAGCGCCGCCGGTCGTCCCGTCCGGGGCACGGCCGACGGGCGCCTGCTGACCACACTCGGGGAATGCAATAAGCAGCGCGGCCGGCCGCAGCATCGCCGGCTGATTGTGCCGCATGACAGGTCTCATAAGCTGTAACAGACGATCTCGGGGAGTGCCGACGGCCGTCCCGACTCGGTCGCCGCCAGGATCGGCCGAGCGCCGCAGCCCGCGGCCGCCGCAGTTTTATTAAATTCTTTACGAGCGCACCGCTTTTGAGAAGGTGTCTCTCGTTGCGGCGATGGTGTGGCGTGATGGACGAGTCTGGTGAACAGGCTGCGTCGGCCCATCATAGGCTGCGCTCCAACCAGCGGTGTAGTTTGTCGGCGGGAGCGCCGCCGCGCGATTGGCCGTAACTCACTCTCCAGAGCAGCAAACGGCGGCTTCTGCAACAAAGCAGCAGCTGAAGCCACGGCTTTGCTGGTTGTCACTCGTGAGTTGGCTTGTATTGCATTTGTATTGCTCATATTTGTGGAGCTTTTGTGTCAAAGCTGTTTTTGACAGGAATCGACCTGGCGTTCCTCTTTGACTGCTATAGTAGGATACGACCCTATCCAGTTAATGTTTCTGCAGCAATGAATCCAAAGAGCTAGAACTGGAAATCGCGGACCCTGTACGAATCGTGAGCGGCTTTTGAGTAGGATCTACGAGTCTCCGGTTTGAGGACCCAGGTCTCCTGATTTTCATAATTTAAGGGCGTGTGAAAGCCATGAATGTAATCGGATTATCCCTATTGGTGAGCCTGTGCCAGCAGCGGTGACCGGCAACGACCAGAAAGCCAGGGTGTGACCTAGCTTCTTCTCAGAACAATGTTGTCACCGTTGGAGCCCCTGCTCTCTGACTAGTGTGACTTGACCCTTGACAGATCGACCAATGGCAGAGCCCCATGCTCTGTAGCTGGTGTAATCTGACCCAACCCTCGACAGAACGACCATCGCCGATGACACAGCCCCCTGCTCTGTGACTGCTGTGATCTGACATACCCCCTTCCCCCAAGAAAACGACCATCGCCGATGACACAGCCCCCTGCCCTGTGACTGCTGCGATCTGACATACCCCTTCCCACAACAGAACGACCATTGCCGATGGCAGAGCCCCCTGCTTGTGACTGGTGTGACCTGACGTACTACCCCCCCCGATGGCAAAATTAAAATTGACCTAGAAGACCGCTCGTCTCTTTTGATGTATCTACTCTGTCAGGGGCGGATCCAGGGCTTTATTGGGGCGGGGGTGGGGGGCTAGGGGAACCGAGCGTACATCGCCATTGCCTCGGTGCAGCCTTCAGTTATGCAGTTTCTTTAGGCCCTCAGGCTGTATAGGGGGAGGGGGGGGGGCTTGAGCATCCTAGCCCCCGTGTATCTGCCTCTGCACACTGCGCTGTAGCCACTTTGACGTGACCTGACCTCCTGGCAGAGCGGTCGTCGTCTCCGGTGGACCCTTCAGCCTGTCCTGTTTGCGGCGCTGGGCTACGACCGGGCGAGGTGGCAGAACACTGCCGAGCTGAGGTGGAGCGCCTGCTGCAGCTCGGCTGCGTCAGCCGCGAACGACGCGGACGCGACGCGCTCGGCTGGGAGGTCAGTACAGAGAGAGAGAGAGAGGGAGGAGGAGTGGGAGGAGTGAGTGAGTGAGTGAGGAGTGAGTGAGTGAGTGAGTAGTGAGTGAGGAGTGAGTGAGTGATGAGGTAGTGAGTGAGTGAGCGAGTGAGGAGAGGCGCTGGGACACGTAGCGGTCTCATTTTCCGTATAGTATTCGTGTTACCAGGAGCAACGTAGAGCCGGAATAGACGGATGCTAGCAGCACGTCCCAGGGCTCTACGCTGTGTGTCTGATGTTCGCCTGATGTGGAGTTGGGGAAAACACCCCGCTGTCAGCCTGCAGACGGTGGCAGGTCATAGCCATAGTGCGTCCCATATTTATGTCACATGCTGGTTCGGCTAATGTATAAGAGATGTAGGAGACCACCTACTTGGGTTGTTTCTTGTTTTGATACAATGTCATGCGTAGATTCCAATTCGGTAATCCGTAAAATCAAAGTTGGGACATTTTTTTGCAGTTTAAATTTTTTTCATGGCGTGAACGGTATCCTAGCTAGGATGCAGAGCCAATTATTTTATGTTCTCTTGCATGAAGTTTGATATCTAAGTTAAGTTTGGAGCGGTTAAGACGGTTAAGTTTGGAGCGGTTAAAATCTTCGCTTTCAGTGGGTAACCGGGACACAGCCAATCTTCATCCAAAACAAAGAGCCTTCACGGCGAACCTTTAACGCTACAATGCAATATGGGTGGTTTTCACAATCAGCAGCGAAAATAGTTTCACTCTAATTTGATCTGGGGTTCTTCCGAAAGTCTCTGAATGCCAGTCTTGCGATGACAATTTGTATTGGTTCAAGCGATTCGTTTTGGCATTCCACTGACCTCAGTACAGGAATACGGCGATAGAGACTGTACCTGTCCATCAATTCATTACCAGGCTTATGTGACTGGGCCGGGCAAACCGGGCAAAACGGCCTGTTTCCAACCAGGTGTGAATAGTGCGTAACCTGGAGGGTGGTATGCCAATTTAACAGCGAATTTAGCTGTTTTTTTTAGGAAAAACTTTCATCCTAGATGGGGAGCTTTTGGTTGGAAAGAGATTGAAAACCGAAATTTATAGGATGCTCTTGCAGGACTATGAAATTAATATTTAATTGGATTGAATTTCTGAATACGTATCTTACTCCCTTCGCCGCTATCCTTTTTAACACGCGCTCGCTGGGGGGAAAAATTTCCCCCTCGTGGTTTTCCGGCATCATGCGTAAAGGAAAAAAGTACCTAAAAAGTACCTACCTTTACCAGTACCAATATCCCGGATTGTTTTAGCACATGTCCCCAAATTTTGTAGGCTGTGGTTATTTAAGTTCATGGGACCCAATGACATACAATCATGAGTCCGAGGTAGCGCCACAGCAACAGCCTCGCTCATAAGTGGACCTCGCTGCACCGCCCTTCAACTGTAGATCAGCTGCAAGAAACGCCTCTGTAAGCTTTACACCGCGACCACGTCCACCCGGTACCCACCTTACCCAGCTGTAGTTCAGCAAGCTCGGTCGGTGTCTGGTCAGTGCGGCCTCTAACACAACCTCCTTGGACATGTTGAGTTGACAGCCGGTTTGATAGAGTTGAATTCGGGAGAAAATATGTACACTGTTAAGAATGACGGTTTTTGCAACGTAATACAACAGTATGCTGCTTAAATTCTTGCAAGAAAAGTTTACGTCGGCACTGCATTCCGTATCAAGCTGTGCATTTCTCCAGACAGAAGAGGGTGGCGACGGTATCTACCGCTGGTTTCTGTGTTAACGTGCGCATTGACGGGGTCTGAGCCACTTTCGCTTTGACGGAGGGGGGCGGGTACCCGCCCCCTAAGATCTAAAAAACACGCTAGATAGCGAAAAACGGTAAACGGTGTTGAGTAGCCCACTCACTTCTCTATCGAAAATATTTGAACCATTTTTTCTAGGTCACATTTAAGGTCACTAGGGGTCAAAACATGCAATCATAGGGATAACATGTAAATGCATGTTTTCGGTCATTACATTTGAACAAGTAAAGATAAGGGAAAACAGTATGGACATTTGGAATGCTGGCAGCAAGCCGAATCGAATGATATACAATATGACCTTGCTAGGTAAAATCAGGTCAAATATGGTATTTGACCGGACCTGGGGTTAGGTCAAGGTCAAATGAGGTCAAAATGCATGTCATTAGAACTGCAAAGACAAGGCCAATCTGACGAAGCTAAAACAAACGTTCTATCTCCTTCCATTACTAAGTTATTCAGTTAAAACCATTTTTCCCATGTATTTCCAATGGAGAGGTCATGGCTCGTACCTGGCCTCAGGTCGTCGATATAAAAATACCGGAACATATTTTAGAGAACTTGGTGGGCCCATTATGTGATATGAGTTTCAATAGAATATGTTTACCCTGTTCCGAATTATGCTATCTTAAATTTTTTTAGGTCATGTCGCTTGACCTGTACTGGTGACCTGACCTGAGATGACCTGACCGTAAAATCTTGGGAAAAAGTTGTATAAATGATCAGAGGAAAGGTATGCTAAGTACGGTGACGCTACGCGCCGCCGTTTTTATGCTATCTCCGAAGAACCCGAAGGGGCCGGGTACCTGCCCCCTCCGTCAATGCGCGTGTTAAGACTGTTGCAGCTTTCTTTCAAAATAGCAGAAGCTATGGTAACAATATAAGATATTTGGTTCAAGTAATTTAGTTCTCAGCACTTTGGTGGTTCAAAAAGAGAGAGCATGATGTTTTCCTTCCATATTTTGGAAGCTGCTGGGGTTAAAACTTTTTATGTTTATAAAACAATTGATAATCATAAAAGGGTGCCAAACAGCGATTTTGCGGAATACACATCTGGAATCATCGGCGGATCCAAGGGGGTGGGGTAAAGGGGCCGTGGCCTCCTCCAAAGCCTGAAATAGTGTCTTTTGCCTCCTCAAAGGACCAAATTTTAGCCGTGTTTCTTTGAAAATGCTTTGTTTTCGCATTTTTTCTCGATTTGGCCCCCCGAAATGTTGGTTTGGCCCCCTCCAAAAATTGCTCCTGGATCTGCCAATGTCTGGAATCTTAGCATTAGACTGTACTAGAATCAATTACAAACCCGCGTTGGCGGTTTCCTGGTTTTTCGTATTAGCTGAAGCAGTGTGATCAGCTATCAGTGGAGCACTCTCTAAGGAGACGGAGTCGGCTGGCCTCTGTGGAGTGTCTGTGGGGTCTGGTGTCTGAACCGGATTCTTTATGATGAAGCAGTCGGATCCAGACGATGCGACATGACCGCCGTGGTGATGGCTTGTTTTAGAGGATTGGAATCGAAGTAATTTCGCAGTGGTTTCTAACTTTGGAGCTTTATCGTTTATTTCCTCCAGAGTTGGCACTAGGTTCATACAGGATTACCCCCTCCCCGAGAAACAGGTCCGGGATTACGCTTACAGTCGGCTAAACACGCTTATTTTGTACGACACGGTAAATGTAACGCATAACTGGCCCTCGATAGGAACTCCAGCAAGGAATATAGTCCGAAGAATGTTATCACAATGCAGGCATGTTTGCCAAAATCTAGAACATTTTCATGGCCAGAGTCAAATATACTATAACAAAATCCGAAATTTCCTGATATTCTTCAGAAATATACAACCCAAGAGAACCTCATCGCAGATAACGAAACCCGTCCAAACTATTCGGGGCGCCCCAGAGGTGTGCTGTGGTATTGCACATATTTGAATTCTTAAAAAAATAATGTGCTGGACACCATGGTTTGTTTCATTTCTAGCCCCCCGGGTAAGTTTGTAACGAAATAGGTGAATATTTTGGGGACCGTGCAAAGTTGTTAAACTTTCATGTCTTTCAGTGAATTGACTATTTTATCGTGTTTATTAGATATGAAATTTTGACGTAGCGCCTCATTTGGATAGATCCTCATGGTTAGAGAAATCGATTGTTGCGTCACCTGTGGCCCTCCCATTCATAGTATAAAGAAATATCAAATGAGAAAAGTATATGTGGTGGCTTATACCAGCAGAGGATTCAGAACTTAATGTGTCTGTGTGGGGGGAGGGGTAGGGGCTCTAGCTTTCCCTGCCATTGCCTCGGAACAACCTCCGGCTATGCACTGAAATTTCGGGGGAGGGGGTGGCTTGAAACTTCCTAGTCCCCCTTGTATCCGCCACTGGCTTATGCTAAACATTTCATAGCATACACACCTGGTATCTTTATTTCCATATACACACCATGACTACCCACCTACAAGCAACATATTTTTCTATCGGGACACTTGATTGTGAAAAATATTAATTTATAAGCAAAATAAAGGTTTTTGGAGTAAATAATGTCCAAAAGTGAGTTTGAAACAATGTCAATAACCATGATATTGAAGAGGATAGCATGATAGATATAAAGGGTACAGGCAAAAATATATAAATACCTGACCCCCTTGCCAATGCTGGCTTCCAAGGTTCTTTATAGTGAATAGTCATGGATGAGAAACATCGATAAAGAGGAGGGCATGACTGGACGTTCCACCTTGCCGACGCAACACAAAGCCAGGCATTGCAATAATGGCCTAGATCCAAATGAAATGGTCCGAGTAAAAGGGCCGTGTTCTGCTCAGATCGTGTCAAATAAGCCTAATTTGAAACGGCACTTAAGATATTTGTAGCCCGGATCTTTTTTTGGTATTTTATGTTTGGTCTCACCGAAAATACAGACCCTGACGAAATAACGGTCTGATAAAGAAGTTTATGAAGAGTCTAGCTTTAAGAGCTATACATCCCACCCTTTATTTTGTTTGAATTTTACATGGACTTGAATTTGACATGGATATGGACATGACCTTGTGTTTTTCGCTAATGCATGGCAATTTTCATAAAAGCTGTTTATTACTTATATTAGAAGATCCAAGATAAGTATAAATCTGTCCAGAAGTCTGAAAATATATATGGAACGGTGAATTATCGCAATTGCGATGGTTTCACAACCGCTAGGTAATTAACGTGAAGTTGAAACGCCCATCGGTTGCACCGTCGTCTTTTTTCGTTGAAGTAAAGGCTTGTGAAATGAAGTCGAGAGGGAAATTGTTTACATACCCGTTGTCAAGTGGGTTTGTGCTGGTGCAAGCAGGTCGGTGCCGCCAGCATCGGCCTTCCCTCCTCCTCGACCGCGTATAAATTAACCTGGTACCTGAAAAATAATGCCTGATCTCTTTCCATTGCTGGAATATGCTCAGAGTTATCTGCTTCCAAGTATTCAACTATCAATGCCGCATTTGGAGAGGTCTTTAGCACCTCTTTCTGCCCAATGTTTAACATTGTATCCGAAAGGAAGACCTGCAGCGATACAGCGACAAGCTTTGGGTAGCAGTTCGATTTTATCTGCCAGCTTTGTGTGCCTCCCATTCTGGGCCCGTTTTACGGGGGTGACCACTGGTCTCATTTTCCCATTTCGGCCCGCCGTTCCACTCTAGCGTTCGCCTTTACAGTGGCGCCCCCGCCCCCGCCCCGCTGACATGCCGCCGCCCCGGCTCCTGCCCGCTCAGCCATCCAAACTCATCTCAGTCAGCCCGCCTCTCCGGCCAAACTGCCGAAAAGAAATCGCGCCGGCAACTTGGCGACTCATTCTTTTAATCGTGCTATCCAATCTAGGCAAAAACGACGACACAGTTGGCGGCTTCTGTCGTGGAGAAACCCTTTGACATCTCGGAATAAGGCAAGCATAAAAGCGGAGGCACTGGCCAACTCCTCCGTTTAATTAAAAAGACGGTGGGATCACGGGGCCTGCTCTAACTAACAATTTTGTCCGTTTAATTGGAGCATAATTGAAAGAACTTTGGGAGATTAGAGGATGATTATGAGTTTGTTTTCCGGCGGCTGCCAGAATAGGCGTTAACTCTCGCATAAAAATGTTGAAGCGGGCTTGCGTGCTGTTTTCGCGTCGCCGCATTTCTGATAACGCTCACATTCTGGTTATTCTGTTGTCGCTAACAGAAGGGAACCAATGTCAATTTCTAAGTCTTTACTTCGCCAACGTTTCCATCGTGTGTAGGGCTTAGTTATGTTGTAGTGCTTAGTTATGTCCTGAGTCCTGGGAAGGGTCTGGGGCGTCAAGGAGCAGGTATCGGTACTATCACAAAACTTCCAGATCATATATTTTCCGTTAGATTTCAGATCCGCTGTTTGCCATGGTGATGTGGCTTTACTGACCAGCGTAAAAGAATGTCAAAATCCCTAATTGGAAGGGAGCAACGCCCAGATTTGGGGTTTGTGGACATGCGCTTCGGTATTTAACGAACCTGCTTCAGCAGTGGCATGTTGGTGGATATGGGGGACATAGCGGATCCAGGACTTGGTGGGCGGAGCGGGCGCTTTGATCAGAGGGCGCTGTTTGGCTCCGGAGTTTTGGACCTGGAGGGAGCTGTATTCGGGCCAGGGGCGCCCACCAGGATCATGGTGGGAAGCGACGTTTCACTGGACGCCGGGGATTCGAGGCGGTGACGGGCTGGGTGTGTGTGTGGGGGGGGGGGGGTCCTCTTTGCCCCTGGATCCGGCTATGCACGAAGAGAAGCTAGACTTGGATCAGCTTTGCTTGGATACGCGCCAAGTTCGCCTGTAGATAATAGGCTGCAGCGAGGAGCGCCGCCCTATATTTTTCGCTGGGGGACGAAAACTCCGGCGTGGTGATGACGGGGTGGGGGGAGAAGGTGAAGCCTGAGCCTAATAACTATATTTGAGAGTGTTAGCGAGGCAGCAAACCAGCACCGACGCTGAGAATATTTGTGGAGGCCCACGCTGGTAAAAGGTGGAAATGCCAAGAACTTGAACCCTAGATCGAGTCCTTAATCTGGGGGGGGGGGCGTCCACCTAGGTTGTAAAATGGGAATGCGTCCTTTATTTCCCCGCCGTCGACGCCCATGACTTTAGCCGGCACCCTTTGAAAGCAGCTCATACGATCCGCTCCATGCTGCGCGCTGACCGACTGCGCCTCCTAGGCCCGCGTGGATACTCCAAGAGCCTCTCCTACTCCCTGCTGCGCGCTGACCGACTGCGCCTCCTAGGCCCGCGCGGATACTCCAGGAGCCTCTCCTTCTCCCTGCTGCGCGCTGACCGACTGCGCCTCCTAGGCCCGCGTGATACTTCAGGAGCCTCTCCTACTCCCTGCTGCGCGCTGACCGACTGCGCCTCCTAGGCCCGCGCGGATACTCCAGGGGCCTCTCCAACTCCCTGCTCCACGCTGACCGACTGCGCCTCCTAGGCCCGCGTGGATACTCCAGGAGCCTCTCCTTCTCCCTGCTGCGCGCTGACCGACTGCGCCTCCTAGGCCCGCGTGGATACTTCAGGAGCCTCTCCTACTCCCTGCTGCGCGCTGACCGACTGCGCCTCCCAGGCCCGCGTGGATACTCCAGGGGCCTCTCCAACTCCCTGCTCCACGCTGACCGACTCTGCCTCCCAGACCCGCGCACATATGTTGTTGTTTGGGGTTTCAGGGCGCATCGGCTACATGGTCATTTCGCACTCACCTGCGCGCATACTCCAAGGGGATCTCTGACTTCTGGATGTCGCAGGTTATACGAGTCTTCTGAAGCTCTATGATATAACCAGCCCTCTGAAATAGTGCAATGTACCGATGAAAATTTATATCGGAACGCAGATTTACGAAATTACGACCCTCTGCCGAATGTGCGTATTTCCCACTGTTCTCTCTTAAAACGGTGCTTCCCACTCCCTCCCTCCCCAGGATGCAATAAGTGTCATTGCGCGGCGCTTTGTGGCCCCGTGATACACAGCGCCGCCAAAATTTAGCACTCGCACTGTCCAAATGTCGCCGCAGACCCTATGACTTGCCCTATCGGAAATCCCGAATCTTTTTATGGAAGCACTGATCTCGTAACATCGCCTCAGATGTGCGTGCCCATCTCTGGGCGTATATACACACGTGTGTACCTCAGATGCGCCCATTCGAATTGTAGCCGCCACCAGGCGGACGCCCGGGTTTCGCTGCTTGCCTCGGGGGCGCGCCTCATCAGCGTATCTGGCGGCGGCGGCGGTGAAATATGCCGCCTCTGCTCTGCGCCGCGCCCTGCGCCGGCCGCCCGCTGGCCAATTACACGCAAACACGTGCTGCGTAATGCTAATGGCTTTATTGAATTAAAGCGCGATTGTGGCCCGTGTTAATCTCGGCGGTCAAATGTGCCAGTTTACGAGCGGCCGGTGCATTTGGCTGGAGCCTTTCAATCGGTTTTATTGTTTTATGGCTTGATGGCCGGCGGCGGCGCCGTTCGACTCCAATGGGCCCCGGCGCGCTCGCCATCCGGCCCGACCGCCGCTTTTAAAGACTAACAAGGGGATAAAGAGTTCCAAACACAATAACACTAAACCAATCACATGCGGGCGGCTATAATTGCCGGCGCTCTCGGTTGGATCAGATCTGTCTCGCCGGGCCCGGCCGGCGTCCGCCGACCGACGACCCCGCAAGGTCGCCACTCGGTCCCGGCACTGACCTGTGTTCCGGAGCAAATGCACAGAGGCGTGACTCGCGCCGGGGCAGACTCAATGCAATCTGCTGCATGCGCCGGCACGCTTTTGATACCTCGTCTTTTTGTCGAGGATGACGGAAAAACCTTGATTCACATTATTCTATTAACGGCCACCTAAACAGGTAGTTTGTGTTCTTCTTTGGGAGATGCTCTGTCCCGATGACCTACTAATTTGTCTCACAAAAGTTTAAATTTCCAAATAAGAAGTCGGTGACACCTCCAGCCCGCCTGACCCCTGCGTATAGAGGCCAGGCGCGCGTTTCCAGGCTGACCCCCGCCGAGTGCGCGTAAGCCCGTAGGTAAGTGCAGCCCCAGATCACCTTGTTTCCCTGCCGAGCACTGTGTTATTACCCGAATAGTAACTTAGACGGGTTTTGGTGGTGCAGGAGTGGGCCGTCGGGGCAGTGTCGGGTGTTCGAAGGTGGACATTTGCCGGGAGGCCGTCCACCTCCTGCTCGTGCTCTCCGCCGTTGGAGAGGCTGTACACTTACAGTTACACTGTACACCTGCGGCGTGTACTGCAGCAGTCGGTGTCTGACACCTGAGGACTGATAAAGCCGTACAGCAGTCCCGCCTGCTCCCGGCGGACAGTAAAAATAATGCATCCATTTGGAGGCACTCGGGTTGCAGGCATGGTCGCGAGTTTATGATCGCGACGTCCGTCAGAGAGAGAGTGCATTTGTGTAGCCGCGCACTGCCGCTGTGATGCAACTGACTGACTCCGACAATTAGCGCAGACTATAAAACGGCCTACTGAGTCCTCCGGCCGAGGCGCTGCACCTTCAAACTGGGGTCTGCTGCGTGCTACATCCTGGTGTGTAGGTGCCTTCTCTAACCTCTAGTGCTTCTGGAAGCCCGTATATAGAGCTGCAGACGACAGGGGTGTGGCCAGGTCTCTGTCAGTGGAGCCAAATTCGAAGTGTGGGGTGTGGGGGGGGTGTTGGAGCGGATGCGAGGCATTTTTGCAGCCACCTGTCTCTTTTATCACAGGCAAGTCAGTGAAACTTCCTCACTTTAATAAGATATGTTAAATGTGACACCAGAAATGTTGGCACGCTTTTGAGTGCGTGCGTCCTCGGTCTGAGCAGACAGTGACAAGGGGAGAAGATGACCCTGTCCCCCTGTTAACATTCGACTTTGGCATAAATATGGATGATATTTTTGTACGCTTGTTTTTTTGCACTTTTGCTAGATATAACCCTTCTTAAACACCAAGCAGTGTAAAGAATGGCTATTTTTCAGTCCATTGATCGTTACTTCGTGCTATGCGTCGTTAAAAACCTAACTGGACCGAGCCATGATTGCCCATAGCGCAATGCCTTGCCTTGCTAGAAACGGACCGGGTCGGAAAAATAACTGAGGGCCGGACCGGACGGCTGGCGGAGCGGACTCTGCGGGGAAGTGGCGGCTCTGGCGAGCGGTTTTGAGTCTCTGCCCCGTGGCCAAGTCTGGGGGTGTTGCCTCGGACCTGAGCCGTCTCGCCGGAAGCGGCATTGTACGGTCGGCGTAACCTCGCACCGCCGCCGGAACCTGCCCCCACCCCTGTCCGGACGGCCCGGCCGTTTTTCGGCGGCGGCCGAGGCGCCCGCCGTGACCGTGGGACTGTAGCAGCCGTACCGCGCAGCCACCCATCATCATACGACCGCGCAGCTGTGTTCATTATTGTATGCATCGGCGGCGCTTCCATTTAAAGCACAGCTCAACCACTTCTAAATGTCTAAAGGGAGTTCATATGTCGATGGAGTGTAATTCACTCAATGCCCGGTACTTGCAGCAAACAGTCACACTACACGCATAAATTTGTTCACGAGGCTATGCACCTTTCAAACTGCCTGGTCTCCTTTACTGTTGCTGATCGAGCTGCAGGGGTGGTTTCCAGCGATGCAAATCAATGTTTTTTTGTACATTTATTCGAGAATTCCCGCCTGCAGCATCGATCAGCAACACTAAAGGAGACCAGGCAGTTTGAAAAGTGGCTAGCCTCATGAATGAATTAATGGGTGTTGTGTGAATGACAAATCTCTATGGCATTCAAACGAACGCGGATATTGGTGCCTTCAGCGGGTTTTTGGGCTCTCTGACATCTACCATGCCTGAAGATCCCTTCAAAACTAAGAGCTAGATAAGAGCTGACAAAGAGCTCGTAACCCTGCGACTCAAAACGTATTCGTCCGCCGCTACAGCTGGCAGTGACATAAACATCGGACTCGCCTATCCCCCCTATTTAAAAAATCGAGATTCCAGCCAAACTGGGAAGAAATCGGAAAATTTTGAAACCAGCTAGTGCATAGGGCAGCAGTAGGCCCAAGTCCTATGTGTTTTATCCTAAAGGGGAATTATATTGTCAGCAGCAGGTTGAAGTTTGGCTGACCCCCTGATACTCTTCCGATGGCGACGCTTCTAGACCGTGATATTTCCTTTGTTGTGACATCCGTCATTTCCGTGAAGGATTAATGGTAACTGGTACAGAGCGCAATCCTCAATGCCAGATAAGTAACTTTCTGCGTAGAATTACCCAAAACGACCCCTAGCCCTGTTGAAGTGATTCTTGCAAAATATTTTGCGAATCTCCTTCGCTCAAAAAGGAAAGACTAGGGTGGAGTGAAAAATAAATACAATTCGATAGATCCTTCCTTAACCCATTTGTGTCCATGGCCATATAAGCCAAGCTATTGATCAATTTTCTAAATATATAATGAACGAAATACCATTGAATCACTATGTTCCGTAGGCCTTGTGAATAGTTCACGATAGTACCTACACGACATTTAATTTCGCTTGATGCCTGAATGATGTCCTTAAACATGGTTTCCGAGAGGAAAAATGTTGCTTAATATTGCAAATAACACACACATCCAAAATTTCAAATTTTCAGGTGTGTGGTCCTCGACATCACCCCTAATCCTGCCAGTGCCAGCACACCTCCCTCCTTCAACATATCTGCTGGTCAGAGATCAGAGCCTGTTCATGGAATTCGATATATGTATTGATTAGCCAGATAAGTAATGATGCCTGAATGATGTCCCTAAATCCGAGAGGGCCATGACCATGACCAACATGGTTTCCGATGAAGACCATTGTCACTAACGAGGTAAAAAAACTAATCCCCATTCGTCTACTTTTGAGGCACGGTAGGGTTTCGATCTAGGGATCAGGTTGATAAAGGCACGGAGGGTGTCGCGTCTACTGCCTACTGGATGTCGAGCAAGAGAGTGATGGAGACTCAGGAGTTGGAAATGAACCAATCAATTATCCCGGAAAGTTGTTTTACATGTCAAATGGACAGTCCATTTTTTATCCCTTTATGATGTATCCTGCTGACTAGAAGGCGTTGCATAGCCCGAAAATGGATCGATCTCAGCCACCAACCTGTTTTCCAGACATCCACATTTGTGATTCATGCCATACCGGAAGCTAACCTCTGCTATGATTTCACGCATAGTCCGAGGCGCTGATGATTGCCTTTGGCTGATATGCATAGGGAGCTGATCTAATTGGTCATACGCGAAAAATTCCTCGAGTCCTAAAACCTGGGAAAACATCGTCAACATTGTACTAAAATTGGGCGAAAACGAAATTATTGAGCATCCTGCGCACCATGACATGAAGTGCAGGTCTTCATCTAGTCAGATTGGGATGTATTAAAAGTTGCTGCAATCGGCTTACATGTAAATACATGGTATTATGACAATTGCTATTTAAATGAAAACTACGGAAAAGATCAGCTATCCCAAGGTGTTTTATTTTTCGTCTGGGATATTTTTTCATTCGGGCCACCCCGAACAGGGTCACTTGTCCAATTACGTGGAGTCCCTGGGCATGGGTTTTTAAGGATCTTTCCACCGGGTTAGATCGAATATGGAAGCCGGTTCTCCGCCGTGGGGATTGAACCCACGTTAAGCCACGATGTCGGATCGGAGGACTGGCAATGAAGTCACTGGGCCACCTGGCCCGGCCAGATTTTATTGAGCAGGGGTGAGGGAGAATGGGTGTACACCGTATTCCGTCTGCGCTTTACCTGCTTCCCCATGAAGTAATATCGCTGGAAATGGAAGTGAAACGTTACGTGTCTGCATTTTTATATAGCTAGGACACTATATCTACTATAGAAGAAATATGGTATAGTATTTCATAGATGCAAGTGGTGCCTAGGCTGTCATAGGGACAAACTCTACCACTGATTGCATCTGGTGTTCCTTGATGTAATGGTGAGAGACAAACTCCGTGTAGCTGCCCGATGTCAAATCCACAGTGTCATCACATTTCAGATTGTCTCTCTTCGCGTCCGGGGCTTACAGTTCGACGTACCTGCAATCACTACAATGGAATCTTGGGGAGAAACCAAAATTATTTCCGTATTCAAAGCTCTTTTCTGGATATCTCACAGAAATATCAACACTATGTTTCGAGGGCGAACTTGATCCCAGTTAAATTGCAGCTCTTTAACTGCGGAGTTCCCCGTTGGTGGCCTGATGCCTTCTGTGCTTTCTCCGTGTCCGTGGCCATCTTTTGGAGACGGTGTGTCACTGAGGTGAATCACCCGGGGACGTGCCTGGAGAGAGAGCACGCTGGTGACCGATGGCACCGGTTCATCGGAGGCGACGATATGAAGCCGTCTCCCGTGGGCTACGGCTGAAGGGATGGTGGGGTCGGACGGGACCCCCAATTTTGACGCTGTTTACAAAAAGGTGCTGCCAAGCACGGACTATGACCCTAAATCCATACGGCCGAATGGAGACCTCGTGATGTGCCAGGTAAAGCATACCACACTTTGGCACGAGGTCCCCTCTGTGCCGTCCACCCTCGCACACCTCCGCATTACAGCTAAGACGCAAACATTCAACGTCTCCAGCAAGCCCCTAATTATGTATTGGACATCCTTTCGTCGCAACGCTTTGGTGTTTCCTGGACTTGGCGTTCATGGGTTTAGTCATGGGCGCCGAAAGCGTGGGGGGATGGGGGACACGTCCCCCCTGTTGGCAAACCAGGGGAGACGACACCCCCAAAAATTTGTGGTCCATTGTCATTAATGCTGTCAGGTACCGAATATGCTCAAAATTCGCCTCCTCCCGGTCAGCATCAGCCCGGATCCGTCCCCCTTTAAAAATTCCGTGGCGGCGCCCCTGGGTTTAGTCATTTGGTCCAGTTTATTTTTCGCTCTGGGAAATAAACTTGTATATCCGTAATTTTGTGACCATATAGGTTAACCTTGCCTTTGTTGAGGAAATGGCCTGTATGCATAGTTGTCTCGAAAAGCACGGGCCTTCGGATTGGTTGCTGGTTGCAGCTTAACAAGGAAACGTGCTACAGCAGCTGTGTGGCTTATTCGAAGAAATGAGCTTCTTTTCAACGTGCACTTCTTTTCCGGAAGGTTATTTCTTCCTCTTTACCATATGCACTTGTATCCGGAATTTGAGAAGACGCTGTGGTGTAGTGGTTAGCGAGCTTGCTTTGCTCACGGTCGACCCGGGCTCAAGGCCCGGCGGATTCCCTGAGCAAAGAGATATCTGGCTTCCGACAATCCCTCCCAACAAGTAAGAGTGGGTGACGCCATATAGCCCTCGGAGTTGGTGCGTCGATAAGCCCCAAAAACATTCCATTATATTTAGTGGGGCAGGCTGTAGAGGTCTGCGCGAAACGGAGTGGAACGAATCCGGATGGGACATTTCCATGCCCAATTTTGGATGGGTAGGACCGCTTTTGTTTTTTAAAACATGTTAAGTGAAAGACGGAATAGGAATGGGACGGAGCCACTTTTGGAATACATTCTCCTTGACGGGATAGGATGGAACACACTTAAATGGAACGGAACGGATGCTAAAACATTGTCCCATGCTGGCCTCTAGTAGCCGGGAGCGGTGCCAGAGGGTGCTCCCCTCCCTCTGCTGTGGCCATTGTTTACAGAGCGGTGTATGTACAAATGCCCAACAGCCAGCTCTGTCGGCCGCCGAAGTCAACGCTGTAGCATGCGGGGCAGGTACTCGGGACCGGGGCAGCTGAGTGATTCGTCCGCGTAATTTCCGAACACTGGGCTGGAACAGCACGGAGCTTCAGCTCCGCTCCCGTAAAACGTAACGCGTTTCCTTGTCACAACCTTTCCGGTGTCGCACTTCAAAGATACCACTTAAACACACGCACGTTCCCTTTAAAGGGAGTGTCCCACTTTTATAATGGGTTTTGAACTGAGATAGCAGTGTTGCAGAGCGTGTGGAGAAACCACTATCGGCATATTTAATTTCACCCAAAGCTTTCGGTATAAAATTTCCGCCAGCTTTAAAGTTCAAAGTAAAGGGGCTTATTGGCTTATTTCAAACCCTGAAGGAATACCTTCAATATGGTTGCAGTAATCTGATTGGTCGTAACCCCTGCGTCTCGCCCACACGCTGAAAATACCATGCTAGCGAGTGAATCGGCATGCAACTGCTTGTCCACCGGCATGTTAGGCAAAAAGTTGGCCAGTTCAGGGCGTTATTGGGTCAAAATTAGGCCAATAACTGTAATACACATCATATCCTCCCTCCCCGTACTTGTGCAAACAAGGGTTAAATGTTTTTGTCAAAATCCAACTCTGAAATTGTTTCCTTACATCAGACATATGCATAATCTTTCTACCACTGAATAAACTCGGCTACCGTAGTGACACCTGACGTGCAGTTCCTGCACCAGTGCTTCTTCTTGTACTGTATGCTATTTTCGCCGTGCGGAAATGCTCTGAATGGAGCTTATAGCGAGTCTATGATCAACGTTTGGGATTTCACTGATTATCAACACTGATTATCACAATTATCAACAGTGTTATTTTGATGACGTCACATATTGTTAGAAAAGATGATATATTTATGTTTTTAGCGCATGGAAGTGGGGAAAAATTCTGTTTCCTGTTTTTCAGACCTCTCTTGTTCTTAAAATGTTCTTTTTAGGATTTTCTCAAAGTGGTCCACTTCCTTTAAGTGGGTAGTTGAATATTGCGGCAACATAAACGTCCGCTGTAAGCACCTGGCCTCACTGACGCGGCCGCGTGCCCACGCGCAGACGTACACGCGGGTGCGCGGGAACCGGCAGCTGCGGCTGCGCTGCAAGGCGCGGAAGAGGCGCGGTGACGACGCCGGCGACTGCTGCCCGGCGCAGCGGCCTGACGTCGACGAGAGGCTGCACCCACCCGCCAAGGTACGTGCCGCACCTGTCGTGACTTATACAACTATTTTGCACTGCCGCACCCTCCCGCTTTCGTCCCTGATCGTGGTCCTTTCACAACTTCTGCGTGAACAGTGTGTAACGCGGCTCCACCTTCTGGATTGGTTCAGTCGTTTGGTCGTTGTCTCAGCCCCGTCGTCAGTGCAAATAGATACTGTTCACTACGTAGTCCCCCTCTGCCGTCCGCAGCAGTTCACTGTACCACCCTCTGTCGGTCAGCAGCGGTTCACTGTCCACCCCCTCTGCCGCCAGCAGCGGTTCACTGTCGACCCCCTCTGCCGTCCGCAGCGGTTCACTGTCCACCCCCTCTGCCGTCAGCAGCGGTTCACTGTAACACCCCTCTGCCGTCAGCAGCGGTTCACTGTAACACCCCCTCTGCCGTCAGCAGCGGTTCACTGTACCACCCCCTCTGCCGTCAGCAGCTGTTCAGTGTAACACCCATCTGCCGTCAGCAGCGGTTCACTGTACCACCCCCTCTGCCGTCAGCAGCGGTTCACTGTACCACCCATCTGCCGTCAGCAGCGGTTCACTGTACCACCCCCTCTGCCGTCAGCAGCGGTTCACTGTACCACCCCCTCTGCCGTCAGCAGCGGTTCACTGTACCACCCCCTCTGCCGTCAGCAGCTGTTCAGTGTAACACCCATCTGCCGTCAGCAGCGGTTCACTGTACCACCCCCTCTGCCGTCAGCAGCGGTTCATTGTACCACTCCTCTGTCGTCAGCAGCGGCTCACTGTACCGCCCCCTCTGCCGTCAGCAGCGGGTGGCCACGGTGACCGGCGGCGGGGGCAGTCCGCGGCGGCCCCCGGCGGAGGAGGAGGAGGTGGATGTGCTGGGTGACGTGGACGTCAACAGCAGCGACTGGGTGCGGCCCCGCGATCCCGCTGCTGCCGGTGAACTCCGCTCAGGTCAGCTGCCGTCGCCGCGGCGCGGCCCGCCGGCCCGCGGCGCGGGTGTCACTGCTCCCTGTGGATGTTGATGACCTGCAGGGTTGTGTCTGTAGATGTTGCCTTAGATGACCTAGAGACTTGTGTTGCCTAGTTTTCTATAAGAATGCGCTGCTCAAAATTGGCCCTATATTGAAGGATCTGGGTCTATAATGCAGACCGTGTGGCCGTGTGGGGTCTATATTGGGTCTGAATTTGGGTCGCCAGGTCTATATTTTCCGATTGAAGCCTGGTGAAAACATTTTTCGCCTGCTGATAAAACGGCATCGGCGAAAAATTGGGAGCGGGGGCTGGTGTTTTCCGTGAAGCTTTTAAATCCTTGCTTAGGTCAGTTTATCTCCTCTGGACCCAAAGTCTTCATGTTTGGGCTCCTTGTTCCCCTCAGCTCCGTGCATGCTTCCGATAAAATTCCTAAGTTTTTTTTTCAAAGAAAGGTTGGTAACTTAGTCTGTTGCTCCGCCCCCTTTCCCCACCCCCCGACGGGCATGGATGCTGATATCCTATCACCTGGAACCAGTAGTTCCAACAGCAAACAGCAAGGTAATGAACTGAGCCATGCTTTCCTTTGATCATTTCACTATTTTCATACAGTATAGGCCGCACTACAGCTAAGTCTCATGAAATGCCACTCAGGAACAGGAAATAATAGCAGGAGCGGTGGTAGGTCAGGGAGAACAATAACGAAACAGATACAAATTATGCTCCTTCATTTATGTTACCCCGCTTTTGCCTCGTTCCCATATCACTTATAGCGTGAAATAGTTCTGCACCTCCGAGGCACTAAGCATTGGTCTTTAAAAATAGTTGAAAATGATGTGCTCACTGATTGGAGAAAATCACGATGAAATTTCGGGTATATTTTTCATTTACCGGTTCTGAATTGGTGTATATTTCATGGAAAAATGGGTCTATATGAGGACTATATTTTTAAATTTTGGGCCTATGAATCACGTTTTAGTCAGGTCAAGCTGAAAGGTTCTGATTCGGCTTCAGAGCCCACGATTCTATCCCCTTGTCATCCCTTTAAAAGGAAATAGAAGAGGTGCTGTGAAGACTTTCCCTTTGTATGTTTGGTTTGTGCTGACATAGCTTATGCCCCAAAATCTGTTATTTATAATTTCCTTTGCCCTAGAACTCTTCATGTACGGAGATAGAGCATGTGTTGAAAGCGCAACCGGGCCCCGCCGCTCCCGCGCCCGTCCTTACCACCGGGCAGCCGCTGACGGCCATTAGCCTCCTTGGGGGTGGCGAGGTATGAAAGTAGTGCGTTCAAAAGTAATGTCATGAAGCGGTGTTACTCCGTAAAAGGTGAGCACAGAGAGATGAACCATGAAACCAGGGCATTTGCTCTTGTGCTACGCGCCTGGTAGCTCAGTTGAAAGACCACGGAAGTACCATATTCCCCTAATGCAAACAAATAACGATTGTAAACACTGCGCCGAGGAGCGTAACATGGTATGTCGGGCGTACGTCACGCTCCGCCGTGTTCAGAAAACAAGTGATGACCCGGAGTGATGTATTTGTGTCTTTGCTCATCACGTTAGGCTTTATCTATATCAATTCCCGTCAGCGCCAGTGCCTGCTTTTTCCTCTCAATTGGCTGTCTGTGCTTGCCTTAGAGAGTTCACTCAGTCACATCGAATCCTCTAAATTCTGTTTTTCGTCCGCTAAAACTCACTGATAGGTTTGCCCGATGTGCGTTTTCTGTGCCCGACATCCCTTCTTCCGTCAAAACAAGACGGGATCTTTTCCATCACCTACAAGACGTCCCAAGCCGGAATATCGCTGCACACGGTTCCGCTGGTTCGTGCTGGTCGTTAGCAGTGAGCTGGACGTGCTGCCAAAGCAGGATCTCACACTCGCTCGGGTGTCTGTTTCAGTCCTCATAATGTGCGTTTTTCGTTGTACTGCCGTATCTTGTCAGCGACGTACTTGGAAGTTGTCTGCTCCCTGCTCGCGTGTCGCATCGGTTGCTGAAAAGGTGGCATGAGGCTCACACCAGGGTTGCGAGTTGGCATAGTTACGGCCAAACAATTTCAAATGGGGATATTTCAAGTGCGTTTGGCATATTTTAGAATTGAACATTTTTAGCATGTTTCTGGACCATGCCATTTTCTACAGTCGCCCTTTCCCCCGATCCTACGTTTTTTTCGGGTTTTATAAGCCAATCAAATGCCGGGTAAAGCAGCTGGTTTGCAAACAATTTAACCGGCGGCCTGCCGGCAGTGCTGTTGCTCCTCCTCCCGCTTTTCCCTATCTGCCGCTAATTAGCCGTCTCGAAGATAATGCTCCGGGTAGGTGTGCTTTTGTGATTTTTTATTATTCCCAACAAACAGAAAGAAACGTTTCGAACTTCTTCCATTAAGCTGGTTTAAGTGAGACGGTGGTCGCGCGTACAGCCCAGAATCATGTTTGCAGTGTTTCCCTATAAATTTCAGTTGCTGTTTCTGCGGGTACGGATCCGCGAAGGGGGCGAAGGGGGCGGTAGCCTGCCCCTCAGTCCACGGAGGACCCCGCTGCCCGGGTCAGGCGGCGAAGGGGGCGGTAGCCTGCCCCTCAGTCCACGGAGACCCCCGCTGCCCGGGTCAGGCGGCGAAGGGTGCGGTCGCCTGCCCCTCAGGTCAGCCGAGTCGGACCCTGTTCACGTCGAGCGTCCTTGTCCGTACCGGAGGTGGCGTAAATGGATAGCAAAATGCCTTAAATTTCCGAAACCTCGTTGGATTTTTCCCTTAAAATTTACTTGAGCAGGTGGTCCAGGTAGAGGCACTCTGTTTCTTGGCGTTAGTCACCGACGCTACCCTTCCATTGTCAACTCTAGACTCCGGCTTATCTATATGGCACTGATCTGGCAAAAATCAGGTTCGTTACGTCCCAATGCTCATACATGCGCCGCTTAAGATGAGGTATTCACCAGGTATCTTGATCAAAAGCAACCAAATCGTCGGAATTGGCCGTGAAAAGCAAGAAATCAGGTCTTTGATCTGACCTGGAAGATAACCTGAAGACATAAAATCATGGAAATGTGTATTAATCGCGAGCTCTCGTGACGAGCAACACGCTCATTCGTGCTACGAAACCACGTTAAAGGGAATGTGGCGCCTTGGCCTAATCCTGGAATTTAGTGTAATTAGGCGTACTTTTAGCCGCAAGTAATGTAACCTCTCATAAAAAATGTATAAGCTCAATATTTTGATTTTTAAATGCTCCTCTAGGGAAATAAATAAATATCTGCCTGTGGATGATGTCATGATCCGGCAACCACTACCATACTAGAAACGCTTTAAGGGCTTCGATTAACTGATGCTCACCGAGACGTCAGCATATGTCGTCACACCAACAGCCATGACAACTGCGGCCTGCTGCTCAGCATGGGCGCCAAAAGCGGGGGGGCGGGGGGGCGCGTCCCCCCTGTTGGCGAACCAAGGGGGATGTCCCCCCAAATTTTTGGGTCAATCGTCATTAATACTGTCAGGTACCGAATATGCTAAAAATTCGCCTCCACCGGTCAGCACCAGCCCGAGTCCGTCCCCCTCTGCGAAAATTCCATGGCGGCACCCCGGCTGCTAAGGTTACATGAGGGGTACATTGCAGGTAGGTTTTAACTTTTTTCTACGGAAATCTCGAGTTCCAAGACAAATGATATATTGAGCACCGGGTTTTCCGACTTGCTTTATAACTTGGCTATCTCAGTTAAAGGGAGATACGCGAAAAAATTATTATTGTGGTTTCTTGCTATTTGAAAAATCCTGATTACCAAACTATCAATTATTTTTGTATCTTCGGCAAAATTTTGAGAGGCCCCTCACTTATTATCGAAATAGGTTAACAATTCCGATAAAATGCTGAAACCTTCACCCATCACTTTCTTTTCGAAAACTATTTAAAGTTGAAAAGCAATGTTTTTTTGTAATATAAATGTCTGTTCTCCTGTATTTGTGTTTGCATTAATTTAAAAAAACTTTTAAAAACTACAAAATGAATTAGTATGCCCTGGAAACGAAAAAAACATAATTACTCAAGTCTTCAGCCGTTTCGTACCTCGGGTCTTTAGTAATTTTCTGCTTCCGCCCCAGGATGACAAAACTTTTGCGTCAGATAGATCACGTGACCCCGGTTTGAGAATTCCTAGGCTTCTGATTGGTTAATTGTGATTTCTTTTAAGCCCCATATTTCTGTTTCAAAAGAGTTTTGGAATGTTGTTTTTTTAAAGTAATTTTGTTCTGTAGTAGTCCAAAGTTATACATCACTGTATTAGGATATATATGACCTAATTCTTAGAGAAATTGATAGCCTTAGCCGTGTGTACGTCATATACATCGATATGAGGTGTACCGGCAAAGTCGTCTAGAAATGTTGACTTTGAGAGCGATTTTAAGGCATTTGCAGGCCGAATTCGCAAACATGAGAATAGGACTTCTGAATCAACTTTTTGTGAACTTTTGATCTAGCCAATAAAATTTGTTATCGCGTATCTCCCTTTAAAATCACGTCATGAAGGTGCCACATTCCCTTTAATTAGGAACCAATCACGATAGGATGTCGTTTCACCGACCACATGCCCCCGGTAAGAACAAAGATGGCGAAAACCGGAATAAATGCGAGGTCGAGAACATTGTAACCGTTTCCGGGCAACATCCGAAAAGCCTTATGGCCGAGGAAAGGCTGCAAGACCTCCCCTGTAAGAGCGAGGTTTATAGCGCGCCATTTGGAAAACTTGAAAACATACAAAAAACATGTAGCACGACCTATAAGTACACAAATCGATATAAGTATATAAATGGAAGTTTTATTAGTTTTGTTTTATGCGATATTTGTTTCTTTATGAACCTTCATTTCGAGTTCTACCGCTCGACTCCTCTTACTCGTCTCCTACCACCCTTCAGTCAAACGGTGTCACATGTGCTGTTTTACAAGTGCTAGGTTTTCAGCCAAATTGGCCTGGTGTGTTAAAGGAAAATAAAGGGGTACAATTATGACGTAGATTCACTTTCTCCAGGGATGTTACAAATCTGTTCACTACGCTGTGAACTCTGTAAAACGTCGAGCGGCGTCGTCGCTGACAAAATTACAGTAGATTATCGGAGGCAATTGGCAGTAAATACTAGTCACCTCTCAAATGAATAGCTCCGAAACTTGTACGCTCAGCCCCGTGGTTGCAGGGTAAAAACAGGTTTTATTCTAGAGAAAATACCAATGGATTTCTGATAAGGTCTAAAGGAACGAAAGCTGGTTTATTACAACTACATAAGCAATGGACACTGCTTTGGTGGCTACTCCCGAAAACAGACGATTTTTATCAGACTAAATCACTGAAGAATGACATATCAATGCCCAATAAATTGAAAGGTCTTTACGCAAGTGCCTGTAATCCCATAGCTTCTTGTGCCGACGTATCAAGCCAACGTAAATGTTTTCTAACGGGGGGCGTTAAAGCTACCAAAAGCTGTTTTTTTACATGACAGTTTATCAGCCGCCTAGTAACAGGCTGATCAACTGTAACCTAAAACGGGTAAAACCAGGGCAGGTGGCGAAAACTACCAACCCTGGTACTAAGCATATCAAATCGAAGATTATATGTAGAGGAGACCGGGGCAAAACGGGTTTTAGCTATTTCGGTATGTTACTACCGTTTCCATCCAGATTTTAGAAGATGAACTTCTGCTTTAGACAAAGGGCTGGCTGACTGGTGAGGATTTTCTGTAAGTTTTACGATATTTGCAACTTTTAAATCTTCGTTTTTTCGAGTGACCAACTGAGTTCAGTTCTGATGGTGATATGTCTGAATAAGTGGCAGTGTATGCTTAGGGTAAGGGTAATTTCAAATCTCAAAACCTGTTATTTTTTCCGACACGTAAAAACTCGAATCGGAGCAGCTGTGGGGCAAAACGGAAGGGGCAAAATGGACTAATGGCGTAAAATAGTCTTTGATGGTCCGGTAACCTCAATCACTTAGGATGATGGGCTATGTAGTTTGTTATTGTTGTAAGGTAAAAAAACAGCGAGAAAACAAGGCAGGGGCGGGTCCAGGTTGGGGGGCAGTCTTGTGTCAAAATAAAAGCAGGTTAAACTTTTCACTGAGTTAATAGATGTTGACGCTTTAACGAAAATATGATGTTTTTTTGTTTGCCATATTACTAGGGCTGCCAGGGATGTGGATTTATACATCTGTGGGGGTGCCTGGGCAAAGTCCAATTGACCGCAGATCATTCTGTCCGTTTTGCCCCTTCCTGAAAACCATTATGCCCCAGGGTTGGGGCAAAACGGACAAAAAACTTTAGCTTATATATTTTACTGCCATGTTTTTGCAAATGAATTAAGTTGATACTCTTACATTAGAGACAGAATTTATTAGGCTACCTCAGGCTGTATAGCTAAAACTTTTCGGCCCGCTATTGAGCTTGCTATGTTAGAAAAACACCTAGGGTGTCCGTTTTACCCTGTTCGAATTTTTGGCATATAATGCATGCGTTTTTAACTTATTTTGTTTGTGATTTGGCATATTCGATCGTAAACTTGCCTGCATTTGATATATCTGCCACCTAGAAACCCGGAAAACCTGGTTCACAGATTTCTAAAAGCAACTGAGGAAAATTCGTAAAAAGGTGGATATCAATGCTGCTCTTCCGCGTATCCACCGCTGGTCATCGCTAATAACGCACATCCTGAAGAACCTGAGACTAATGATTTATTGGAATTGATTTATCTCTAGCTGTGTACTAGAATGTTGTATGTCTGTTTCCTTAGTAACATCAGGAATGATTGAGGTAGCTACTGAAATCCTCACAAATGAACAAGGATTTTTAATTACATCTTTATATTTTTACCTTTGACCACCCTAGCCCGAATGTTGACACTTTTATATATCTTATTTAGTGTTATGGACGCCACAGACCTTCGTAGTCGGCGCCCCTAAACCACCAATATGATGAGACAAATGAACAATTACATCCAGTGAAATATATTTTCAGTTCTGTAGATAGAAGCGATATTTCATAAGAACTTATTGTTTTATTCTGTTGTCACGATCATTTTAAATAGCTGGCGATATAAGTATATAAATGGAAATTGTATTAGTTTTGTTTTATGCGATATTTGTTTCTTTGCGAACCTTCTTTTCGGGTTCTTCCGCTCGACTCCTCTTACTCGCCTCCTACCACCCTTCAGTCAAACGGTGTCGCATCTGCTGTTTTACAAGTGCTAGGCTTTCAGCCAAATTGGCCAGGTGTGTTAAAGGAAAATAAGGGGTACGATTATGTCGTAGATTTACCTTCTCCAGGGATGTTACAGATCTGAAAATCGTGGTTCGTGACATGCCATTGTTGCATAATTTTCTCAGTCCTCTTACATTTTCATATATGTTTACCAAGACCTGGCTGGGGAGCTCATGAACTAACTATTTTGGACGGCGTCGACACACAGGTTTCCTGTACATTGAAGGCGGACATGAAGTCGTTGGACCTCGGAAATCTGGCATGCCTACAGGCTTATTATTAGTATTATTCTTTTCTTTTTTACATGGAGCTGCTTAGAATCGTGTGCGTGTGTGACCGTTCTATGCTATGTATGTGGCTACCCTTTGACCTGTGTTTGACCGTCCTGTAACCTGTGTGTGGCCGCCCTGTGACCTGTGTGTGGCCGCCCTGTGACCTGTGTTTGGCTTCCCTTTGACCTGTGTGGGGCCGCCCTGTGACCTGTGTTTGGCCACCTTGTGACCTGTGTATGCCGCCCTGTGACCTGTGTGTGACCACCCTGTGACCTGTGTGTGACCACCCTGTGACCTGTGTGTGATAGCCGTGTGACCTGTGTGTGATAGCCCTGTGACCTGTGTGTGATAGCCCTATGACCTGTGTGTGACAGCCCTGTGACCTGTGTGTGACAGCCGTGTGACCTGTGTGTGACCGCCCTGTGGCCTGAGCGTGGCTGCCCTGTGACCTGTGTTTGGCTTCCCTGTGACCTGTGTGTGGCCGTCCTGTGACCTGTGTTTGGCTTCCCTGTGACCTGTGTGTGACAGCCCTGTGACCTGGGCGTGGCTGCCCTGTGACCTGTGTTTGGCTTCCCTGTGACCTGTTTGTGACCACCCTGTGACCTGTGTGTGGCCACCCTGTGACCTGTGTGTGACCGCCCTGTGACCTGTGTGTGACCGCCCTGTGACCTGTCTGTGGCCGCCCTGTGACCTGTGTGTGGCCGCCCTGTGACCTGAGCGTGGCTGCCCTGTGACCTGTGTTTGGCTTCCCTGTGACCTGTGTGTGGCCGCCCTGTGACCTGTGTTTGGCTTCCCTGTGACCTGTGTGTGACAGCCGTGTGACCTGTGTGTGATAGCCCTGTGACCTGTGTTTGGCTTCCCTGTGACCTGTGTGTGACAGCCGTGTGACCTGTGTGTGATAGCCCTGTGACCTGTGTGTGTCTGCAGGTGCGGACGGAGCCCGTGGAAGCCCAGGGTATCAGGACGGAGTACCAGACACGACCGCCGAGAAAAACTCCAGGTCCGTGACTTCGAATTACCTTTTCTCAAATAAGCCGTGTTCCATGAAACATTTGATCATTAGCCTGGTTTTTAACCTTCACCATAGTTTTTGAGGATAGTTATTACTTACTTAGGAGGAACTTGAGAATAAATCTACCTCAATATCTAATTACTAAGGCCGTATGATGTACGCATACCGCTTAAAGGGAATGTGGCACCTTGGTCGAATCCTGGAATTTAGTGTAATTAGGCGTACTTTTAGTCAAAAATAATGAAACCACTCATGATTTCTCTGAAAAATGTACAATAAGCTCAATATTTGGTTTTTAAAAATACTACTCTAGAAAAAGAAATAAATATCAGACTGTGGATGATGTCACGATCTGGCAACCACTACCATACTTGAAACGCTTCAAGGGCTTCGATTGGCTGATGCTCATCGTGACGTCAGCATATGTCGTCACACCAGTAGCTCACAACAATGGCCGCCGGCGACGGGGGCGGCTGAGGGGGCTGGTGTCAGGTAGGTTTTAGCTTTTTTCTACGGAAATATCGAGTTCCAAGTCAAATGAAATTTGGAGTACCGGGTTTTCCGACCTGCTTTACAACTTGGCTATCTGAGTTAAAATGACGTTGTGAAGGTGCCACATTCCCCTTCAAGGGTTTAAGGTTCCAACAGGGACGCAACTGTGTGCTTTTGATTTGCGCGGCATAAATGCTCCTGGGGTCCCGCCGCCCGGGGAGGGTAAAGACTGAAGCGGCCTTCTTTATAATTAAAGTTTAGCTGTAAAAGTGTGCAGTTTGCGTTTTCGCCAGAAATCAAAGCAATTGCAGCCTTTTTGTGTGCTATTGATGCTGAGAAGCTGCATCGCTCAGTACGTATTTTTCCGGCTTATGATATTAGGCCAGGTAGTTCAAATAAGTGGGAAACCCCCGATCTTGTCGACATAGTTGGCGAAAATTTTGGGGATCATGAGGTTGATTATTTTCAAAACTAACACTGGTGCCCGTGGAGATGCAAGTAAGCCTTTCAATATAGCATGGTATCACAATTAAGTACCTACCTTACCGACTCATTCTGTGCATTGGGGTAGAATTTTTCTCTCACAAGTTTTTAGATGCACTTTTCTTTTGGGGAAAACTTCCTCGTTTCGGAGTAGCATTGGTCTCCGTTGGGGAGAAAATCTTTCTGACCTTGGCATAGTTTTGACTGGGTGAGACGAGAAATAATGAGGGTAAACTCTAAATATTTGATATATCCTTGCAAGAATGAGGCGGTGGTAGATCCGGGAAGTCGCTAGAGGTTGTTGGAGCCATAAGCGTCGCCACCGGCAAAAAGTGGGGGGTGGGGCCAGGGTTGGAAAAAAACCGTTGTTTTTTTTAAAAGCCCGCGGGTCTGGGTTTTTTTTGGGTTTTTGTGGTGTTTTCTGGGTTTTTATTTGTTTTGTGGCATTCTCGTCACACCATTTCTAGATTATTATCATTGTTTGAGCACGCATTAAGACCGCGATGCCTTCAATATAATCGTTGCCGATCATTATTTGCCTCAGGTGGCGGAGGGAGAAGAAGTTCCTGTTCCCCAAGCTGTTCTGAAGTACCAGATTGACGGCAGCGCGCTTCCTAGTTTTATGTGCATCCATGGATAAGAAGAATGAACCGACTTTTGACCAGAATAACAATTTTTGGGGCTTATCAACTCATCCACTGCTATGGCTATACGGCCTCGTCGACTCTTTTACTGTTTTCTCTTGGGAGCCGGATTCTCCGTACTCAATAAATCCAACGGACGTAAACCCGGGCGACCCCGTAGAAAGCAAGTGCGGGAAGCATCACACCACTGCGCCCTACAGGAATTTACTTTCACTTTTTTCTAAATCAGTAGCTCATATTCCTCACGGACAAATACTAGCGCTGAAAATGTTAGTCCGGTACATCAATAAAGGCCAGATCACAATTCTCCGAGCATAGTAGGGGCGTATCCATTATTTGCTCAGGGGGAAGGGGCGTGGACATAGGCTCGCGGGCACTGCATGGGGCCCCAAGTGCAAAGATCGCTAATGAAAATAAAAAGAACGTCAGCGGTGGCTGATGGGATTGTGGAGTGAATCGGTGTGGTTCACGTGACTTTTATTGGCTGTTTTTACCTACCTTGCTTGATTCTTTGTCTATCTAGCCAAATAAAGCGTGGTATCCTTTTTCTTATTATTTTGTGTCCCGGGGACTATCTCTAAGGTGCCCCCAACACGAATTATTTGGGCAGTCTGAGAAAAATTGGCTGGCGCCTTGAGACAAAACCTCCCCTCCCGCCAGAAAAAAACTCTTGAGTCACCCCAGAATGAGTCCTGGGATCCCCGAGACCAGCTCTGGGAGCTCCACGAACCAAGACAAACTCTTGAAGGTCCTCAAGACCAACACTGGTGGCCCAAGAGCAATTCTTGGGGTCCCCCGAAACAAGCTCTGGGAGCTCCACGAACCAAGGCAAACTCTTGAAGGTCCTCGAGACCGACACTGGTGGCCCAAGAGCACTTCTTGGGGTCCCCCGAAACAAGCTCTGGGGACCCAAAAGAACGAATCTAGGGACCACCGAAACCAAATTTCAGCCAGATTCGAGACCAACTTGATGGGCCGATGAGACAAACCCTCGAAGGCCTTAGAGACCAACTCTGAGGCCCCAGAGACGAATTCTTAAACGCCATCCGAGAGCAACCCTGGGCTCCCCGAGAAAACTTTTCGGATCCCCCAAGTCAGAGTCTTGGGCCCACCGAGACCAAATCTGGGGGCCCACCGAGACCAAATCTGGGGGCCCTCAGAGACCAGTTCTACTACGCTCTACCCCCCCCCCCCGTGACAAACTCTTGAGGGTCCTCCAGACCAACTCTGGAAACCCCGGAAAACTTTTGGGGATGCTTCAGAGACCTAGTCTGGGGGGCCGATAGCCGAATCTGGGACCCCCAATTCAAAATTTTGGTGGGCCCTGCCAGACCAACGCTTGGGCCCTTAAGACTTGCTATTGAGGGTCTCCGAAACAAACATTGTGATGGTGTCCGTCTTCTTATAATCAACTTGGGGAACATAAATCAGAAGACGACAGAAGGCCGTGCGGGGAAGCTCTTTGCAGTGCTTAAGCTCAGCAAAGGGGAGAGGCGGTCGCCCCACCTTGGACTTTTCCCGGGGCAAACAAAAGATGAAAGAAATCTGTGTTGCACAATGTGCAATTTGAACGACATGTGGATTCTTAGGAAATATTTTCCTGGTAAGGCGGCAAAAATTGTCAAATGCACTTTTCCAGTGGGATGTATGAGGTGGCATATAGTACCAATTCTACCAACTTTGGCATATTCTACATATATGAAGGCTTAGTAGCTTTAAAAGTGATGTGAATAGCAAAAATACAAAATTTCTACTCAGGGGCATCTACAAAATGATTTATGAAAAAACCCACCATTAAAAAAACACTAAAAAAGACAAAAAACCCGGGCAGTGGAGGCCAGTGCCAACCCTGGGTGGGGCAGCCAAACTTCAACCTGATGCTGACAAAAAACTTCCCACGTCAGGACGAAAAACTGTTCGAATTTCAGCTCCTCGTTGCCTTCCGCAGCGGCTGGTTATAAGCATGTCCGCTTTTCTCCCATTTTGACTGAGATCAGGAATTTTTTTGCCAAAAAGTGGGGAACCAGGCCCCCTGTCCCCCCTTTTCCGACGCTTATGGCTGTAGCAGAACTCGTTAGCGAAGTTCAGCACACGTACGTAACGTTTGGTGAAAAAGCAGGACCTTGCGTTTGAGGGGGTGCAGTGGCTGTAGGGCGAAGCGTAAAATACCGTTTACCTACTTCGCTGCAACGTGTTCAACTGCGTGAATCCTGCATGAGCGCAGGAACGTCCAGAACATTGGAGAACCTCGGTGTTTTATAAGTGCTTTCTCCCTAAACAACGCCATAGGGGTAATGGTTAAGAATCTCGAATATTGGGATGAAAGGGGTGGCATGGGCTCCTCGATCCCCCTTGTTCCTACGCCCAGAAGCGTATGGGCACAAGAACGTGCAGAATATTGGGGATCAATGTGTATGTTGAAGTCCTTTCTTAACCAGTCACCACCAGAGAGTAATGGTTCAGAATATTGAATGGGGGAGGGGGGGCATGGCCTATCTGTCCCTCTGTTCTTACACTCATTGACCCGTGAATGGACGAGCTGCTCGCACATGGTCTTTAGTAACAGCATGTCACAGCCAGGGCCTCTAGTGACTGGATTTGTTACTAGTAGTACGCAACTTTCTCGGAGCGTAAAGGTTTTGAAGGTATTAACTGTTGACCTTTTGCTGGCAATACTATTGTCACGGTAGCACTTTCGGCTGTTTGTGTGACCCGACAGCCTGAGCGAGGCGATGGCGCCGCTGATGAATGAGCTGAGTCTCTCGTGTAACCTCAGTATGACTTTGTGTGACGTCTGTGTGACCTCCGTACGGCTTTGTGTGACTTATTTCTGTCCTCTGTCACCGGGCAGTCTGGGTGAGACGCCGGCGCCGCCTACCGCCCAGCTGGAGTTGTCTGTGTGTTTTGTGTGACGTCTGTGTGGTCTCTGTATGACTGCGTGACGTGTGTGTTTGTGATCTCTGTAGGACTTGTGTGGCCTCTGTATGACTCTCTGCGACCGGGCAGCCTGAGTGAATCTCTGCCCACAAGTGCTGGCCGTCCTGCCTGCCCTCGGACCGGACAGCCTGAGTGAGACGGTGGCGCCGCTGACGGCCGAGCTGGAGCGGCTGCGGACCCAGCTGTCGACGCTGGAGCGTGAGACGAGTCGGTGCCGGTGCGGCGTGTGCGGTCTCACCTACCGACAGCCGCTGGTCTCCACACACTGCTGGCACGTGCACTGCACGCCCTGTTGGCACGCGGCGCTGGTCAGTACTGCGGCGGGCTGCGTGGCCGCCGGTCGAATAATGCCGGCAAGGTGAAAGTCTGCCCGCAGGATGTTCGTCGTATCAAGCTGATGTTGGTCCCATGCAAGCTGTTTGCCTTACATTCGGAATAACAGTTTATTTATCAAGGACACAAATATAACATCAAAATAGACTATATCTGCTCCAGGTGTGTCCCCTGCTCAATTTATGAGCGTCCTTGCTACACACTGGACCAAATTTCGACTACTCTTCTCGTGGCATGCCTTTGCAATGCCGCACACAATACAAACAATGACGTTACGGACATTGCAGTCACAAACTTTCTGAACTTATGACCTATTGCTACACGTTCGGCTGACTGTGCCGTCCACCGAGCCCCTGTCCGGCGACCGAGTGACGCTGCTGCCCCCTGGTGGCAGGGCGCGGACCGGCGGTGCCCGCAGTGCAGCGTACAAGTCTCGGCCGATGATCTCAACGCTATTCACGTGTAGGCGCCGGCGGCGCCAGGCTGCAGCTGGCGGCGACTCTGGGAACGCTGCCAAGACGGGACCGGGACCGCAGTCACGACGGGAGCGGGACCGCTGCCCCGACGGGACCGGGACCGCTGCCCTGACGGAAGCGGGACCGCAGTCACGACGGGAGCGGGACCGCAGTCACGACGGGACTCAGCTGCCGCCTGCCCGGCCACTGAGAAAGCGTAGCTAAATTTTGTTTCCATTAGAGTTGCAGACTCATCCGGCTAACGGCAGCGGACTCGCGACATAAATACCATTGGGTGGATCAGTTGGTAAATACTTGAATTCGATGGACTTTTACGATATGACCTCGATGGCGCAGAGGTTATTTGGGAGTTTTTTCGGGGAACCTACTGCTGTTCAGAGGGGATGGATGATGCAGTGTGTGGTGCGAACCTGTGGGCCGCTGCCAGACCGTGACCTGGTCCCGTGTGGATGTTCCGCGCCTGGCCTGTGACCCGTTACCACCGTGTCGTACTGAGGGGGGACGTCAGTGTACCGGCGGCACCTCTGGCCAGGCCCTTGACCGCTGCTACAGCACTGAGCGCCGGTCCTCTCCGGACCAGGCGAGCCGTGTATTGGGGAAGGACTCCAGAAGACCAGTCCGCTGGTGTACCTGCGTTCTTAGTCGGTGCCGTGGTGACCTGCTCCAAGTGCGGCATGATACTGCGATACTAGTGCGTTACGACTCGACACGCCATGTTCAGGGGAGATATTATCGTTCGCCTCACTGAAGGTGTTAGCGAGAGTCTAGGACGTCGATCGCGGCTGTCACTGATGCTGCCACAGGTGACGTCAGCCTCTATGGTGCCGCCGCAGGTGACGTCAGCCTCTGGTGCCGCCACAGGTGACGTCAGCCTCTGGTGCCACCACAGGTGACGTCAAACCCTGTGACGCCGTCGTTGAGTACGCTCACGAGAGCCATGCTGTTTCTGGAAGCAGGGCGCCCAGGTGACCGCAAGCCAGAGCTGACGGTGATGTTGTGGTTGACTTTACCCCTGAGGGGGATGATCCTACTCGTGCCAAAGAGTGTGGAGGGCCGGGCGCGCCGTGCCGCCATTCCCCTGTTACGTGGTGTCGTTCGTTGTCACGTGCGTATGTCTGACTGCGTGTTGGTGTGCTTAATGTACAAAGCAAAGCGAATATAAACACGAACACCCTCGAGAATATCGTTTGCTGGTCTGTTCACGCAATGGGCCCTTCCCCAGCGCGGGAGGGGGATTGTGACTTTGGTTTATGTGGAACACTTGTACGCAGTGGAGAGAAGGCTGGCATCAACGGCCGAACTTCTCTACCACGTGAGTGTCAGACAGGCGGTCACCGGCCATGTCACTCGCAGTGGAGCCATAAGCTGCTCCCCGCGAGTTCCGCCGGGTCAGACGGCACGGCAAAACTGACCCGGGCCGGGCGGGTAGCACGCCAATGTCATGTCAGTGGTCCCAACAAAGAGCGCATAGCGACGCAGGAGTTAACTTCTGCCCCATGCCTTGCTGGGAAAACACCAGACCTCTCTGGTTTTTGTCCTTGGTATCTTCAAGATTCAAGACTTAATACAAATATCGGATTTTCTAGTGACTCGAGCTGGCTAAATTCAAGCGAGAGTAAACCTCGAGTCACCGACTCGGACGAGTCGCAAGAAAATAGTTCCGTTTTACATCTTTCTGAACTCGCTGGGCCCCATTAATCCCGCATTGCCACATTCAGGAAATTAGCTTCCATAGCTAAAACACACATTTCAGTCGAGTTAGGCACGTTCGGTTTTTCTGCACTGGGTCAAATCCGGCTCTAAACATGATGTCTGTGGAATCTGATTGCCTGATTCTAACAAAACGCGGGGGTAAGTAGGCTGCCACACTTACCCTTTGGTACGAGCTTTTCAGTCGCACGATTGGGTTATATAGCCAGAAATTGTATCTGACTTCCTCTTTCATATGAAGTTGACAATTCTGATCCTACTTTCAACATAATTGATATGGTGTAGTAAGCTATCAGAACATCTCGTAAAAAAACGGTGCCCGCTCAATCATATATATGCTTTATTTCTTCCTTTATGGGCGACACAAGATCCCTGGCAGCACACTATTTTCAGATCAGTAGGAATAAAACGCAATACCAAATAGAATCTGCTCCCTTTTCCTGTCGCTGCAAGGTGATCCGTGCAGAAAATGTTGGATCGCCCAGGACGCTATCCAGCACCTCCGTTGCCATAGCAGCCGTGAGCGATGCGACATTCCATACCACTGACTGGAAAGCCTGTCGTTAGAAGCAGAGCGACTCCGCCTCAGCATGTGAGCACCCAGACAGTGCAATATATCATGCAGTGAAGCCTTTCCATACAATCCGCTTTGAACACCGCGACCCACTGTTACGGAATGCGGTGTATTTCACCCAGTGTTGCTTCCAGTGCGCCCGTCTCCGGACCACCGCCCGCTCAGACCGACCACAGGGAGAGGGGCGTCAGAGCGTCTTGGTGCCCGCGTCGCTGGGCAGGCCTCCGCTCACGCCCTTGCCTCCCAGGTTGACTTCGTTCAGGCACACCCACTTGCCCTCCAGCGTCTCCTTCCACAGGCTCGCCTGAAACACGCGCCATTGTTCAACACTGAGCCTAAGCAGGGTTAGGCTGTCAGTGACAGACAGACAGGGGGCACGGCTGTCTCCCTCCGCGCCACTGGAGGAGACTGGCTTAGTGTTGCATTGGGACACACAAACGACGGAAAACAGCAGGCAAATCAGATAAAGACGCAAACAAAAGAAATAACAAAAAAAATCATGACCCGATTTAACATACGATTTTAAAAACCTCGTAAAATCTAGTCTGAACGGCATTTTGTCCCGCCGGTACGGGTCGGATCCTTTGTCCCCCCTCCCCCTCCACATCCTGGACCTGACGTTAGTCTCACCTTGTTATCGCCGCCACTGACGGCCAGGATGTTGCCGGTGACGGCCCAGCTGACGTGCCAGATGACGTCGGCGAAGGTCGGCAGCTCGTGCGGCGTCCACGTGCTGCCCACGCCGTCGTTGGCCCAGATGATGACGCGCCGGTCCTGGCCGCGGAATTCACACTAAAGTCACACAGCGGCACGGCACCAAAAATCCGCCCGTCTCCGGGACTGTCCCAGTTATGCACCCAGATGTAGCACCCTGTCCCAGTTCTGTACCTTAGGCTAGTCCCTTGTCCCAGTTCTGTACCCGGCGGTAGGTCGCACCCTGTCCCAGTTCTGTACCCGGCGGTAGGTAGACCCCTGTCCCAGTTCTGTATCCGGAGGTAGGTGGTCCCCTGTCCCAGTTCTGTACCTTAGGCTAGTCCCTTGTCCCATTTCTGTACCCGGCGGTAGGTAGACCCCTGTCCCAGTTCTGTATCCGGAGGTAGGTGGTCACCTGTCCCAGTTCTGTACCTTAGGCAGCCCTTTCCCAGTTCTGTACCCGGCGGTAGGTCGCACCCTGTCCCAGTTCTGTACCCAGCGGTAGGTAGACCCCTGTCCCAGTTCTGTATCCGGAGGTAGGTGGTCCCCTGTCCCATCGACCTAGGCTAGTCCCTTGTCCCAGTTCTGTACCTGGGAGCAGCTGGCGATGAGCTGCCGCTTGAGGCCGACGGAGGGCGCCCAGGCCACGTCGCGCACCCAGTCCGAGTGGGCCTCCAGCTTGGCCTCCTCCACCCACTGGTCATCCTCCTCCCTGCGAACGGACCAGGCGCCTTCACACCACAAGCCCGCGGCGGGCGGGCGGGCGGGTGGAACTACAGCAACTGCGGGTCATGCATGCCGTAAATACCACAGCCGGGTGCACCCTGTGCTCATTCGAGGCAGGGAATACAAATTATATACACGGTCAGAAAACACGCTTTCAGCAGAATAAGTACAGCAACAGAATGCGCTAACGTAGTAGTCTGCACAACTCTATACAATGACAAAATTAGCTTTAATGTTGATCATTGTAATTCCATCACTTTTTCTCGAACTTGCCTCCAAATTTTGACGAGGTTGTCGCAGCCGCCGGTGACGAAGCGTTTCAAAACTTTCTGGGGCTGTGCCTCCAGTACGCTGCCAGCTGAAACCTCCGGGGCCCAGCTGACCGCGTTACAGCCAATCTGTAGCGAGGAAATGGGTCAGACACTGGGGATATGATATCAGTAGGATACCATAGGACGGTCATCGCTTCCACCATCCTGTCTTTTACCGAAGGCAGAACGAAACATGTGCCAGAATGTGCCCCACTGCAGGTGCAGCGCGGCCAGACAGGTGGTGGATTGACACTCACTGGAGAAGGCCTCCAACAATGGATCATCAATCGGGTGGCGATGTCGGTACACATTATGGAAGGTCAAACACACAAACACACAATGGGCGTACCACAGCAGTGGCGGACAACAATAGTGTCGGGTGTCGGCACAGAAGAAGGCGAGTGATTACCAGCAACTATGCAAGTCATGCTCGAAAATAGCATACGGACAAAGTAAAACATCCTATTATCCACCGCGCCAACACTGGGAGCATCGTTGATCCATTAACAGCTGGCACAAATAAGCCAAACACTATCGCCAGGGGTGCAGAATTGTGAAACCGTTCAGGGGTGACATCTCGGACTAACCGATGAAAATTCCGATCAACGGGGAGGGGGATCATGAAATTGTGCAAAGATGTCAATAAAACAGGAAATATTTGCATGAAACCACTGGCTTCCGACGTACTCCGTAACAAAGGTTGCCTTTACTGTCAGCCAGCGTAACAGAGGTTGCCTTTACTGTCAGCCACAGCACTCCGTACAGAGGTCGCCTTTTACTGTCCGCCACAGTAGTAAGACGTCCTCAGATGTGGCTTAAGAGCTTTAAAAGTGTTTTCCGATGTTTAGAGGTGTTTTTCTCACATTTAGGGGTGCTCATGCACCCAAAAAGTATACAATTCCAAACGCCTCGCTATCGCGTCACGGTAAAACTCACAAATACGAAAATAGACATCATGTTCATACTGCGGTGCATGAGCTTCCCACTTTCAGGGCAGCTTATTTTACTGAACAACCCTAGTCGTGCTCAAGCATGTATCATTTCAAATACAGAAATTTCCAATTTGAATGCTTCACTACTACGGTTTCCAAACCGATTTAAATGATCGCTTTGCATGCTCGCAACCTAATTCACTCGGGGGCAATAAATGGTAAGAATAGGCGAGCCTTCACTAAAAACAACAGCTCAATCGGTTTTGTCCCAAACGAACCGTGTGGGCGTTGGTGATTTTCTTGGGCTCCCAGGTGCCCGCCGCCGTATAGCTGATGACGGAGACGGATCCGTCGGAGCCGCAGCAGGCCAGCACCAAGCCCAGCTCGTAGGGAGCCCAGCACACCGAGTTGACGGAGGAGTCGTGGGCGGCGTACTCGTGCAGCTTGCTCCAGCGGCCGGCCGTCTCCTTCCAGATCAGCACGCGCCGGTCGTAGGAGCAGGAGGCCAGAATGGGCCCGTACATCGGGTGCGCCCACGCCACCTGCCACACCTGACCAGGCAGCCACCGTGCTCGGTCAGCGCACGCGGCACCGGAGAGTTCTGCACTGGCAGGGCAAAGAGTGTGCTTATTCCTATGGACTGTTGTCGCACGACCAGTCATTTACGCTGGGGCGTAAGCGCGTATTTTCGGGCGTTGGGACTCGCTGCTATGGTAGGGGGCGGACCTCTTTTCATGGCACCGCATTGGCGAGGGCGGAATAATCCACATCAGTCAGCCTATGTGGGGACTGTTGTGTGCTTTCTTCGAACAATGAGACTGCATTGTCTCCGTGGTGGCATCCAAAAACTTCCGGGAGTAGCCTGGGGTAGGGTTCAGTGGCACGATAAATCCCGCTAAAAAGCACAGCGGTAGGAATTCAACTCCCCCCCAAAAAAAAACATAGAAGTATGATGAATTCCCCTCAAAGGATACGGGTCCTGAACAATCAAAGTAAGCGAGAGAGAGAGCTCGCAGTTGCAGTCACGACAACATAACATTGATGACTTTCTCAAAGCTGGGTACTCTACTGTTTTACAACGTGGTCCCCAAACCTGTGTGCTCTATTATTCTACCATGTGGTCCCAAAGCTGCGCACTGGGCCATTCCACCAGTGTCGAGGCGGGCAGCCCTGCCGCGGCGGGCGGGGGCGGCGCCACTGACCGGTCCCTGGTGGTCGCGCAGCTCTGCCTCCAGCGTCTGACTGCCGTTGCGGACGCTGAACACACGGACGGTGGCGTCGGATGAGCAGGTGGCCAGCCGCGTGCCGTAGAAGTCGATCTGGGCGTCGTGCTGCCGGCGCGGGCCACAGTGCCGCTCAGCTCGTGCGTCACGCAGTACACGTCGGGCTCATTAACACGGCCAACTGAAGCGGACACGTGTGCCACACGGGCCGCAGGCACACACTTCTAGCTGAGAAAAAGCTTATACACAAACGGAAAAACTTCAAATCGCAACAAGGTAGTATATGGTTTTAATGGCATAGTCTTCTACCGGAAATGCCCAGTCCGAATTGAGCAAAAGAATGCTCGGTAAACACAGCGGATAAAATTATACATACATATTTTCGAGCAACATCCACTCTGCGACTATTCTCAGCGTCACAGAATGTGAGGAAAATATGCCGAGAAGTAAGAACTTACGATCATGTCCTCGTGGCCAGTATCCACCGTGCTGATCAGGGACACCTGCAACCAACCAGGCACCCAGGTGAGACGAATGCTACTTTTCCTATCCAGTTACACGCAGGAACCAGAAGCCTGCGTTTCTTAAGGCAATACTAAGTTCGGGTGGCGTGCTCGGCAGTGCCGCCCCCGGTCATCCCACGAGCATCGAGCAGGACGTACCACACGCGCTGTCCCTCATTCGGAGTAAAGCGACCTGCACCCTCGCACTGAAAGAGCACAGACACAACGGCCTTTGTTCCCGACCGAGAGGGATGTCATGCCTTAAATCCGACAGGCTGAGAGCGATTGATATTGGAAGAATGCTGTTCCTCGGGGGGGGGTCACTGATAAGTTAGGGAGAGGGGTTACTCCCAGAGTTTGCGTAAACACCTTTCGCACGCAAATCTGAGAATTATTCAGAACAGGGATATGTGCAAGGCCAAACCATGATGCAACCGTTTGTGCAGGGGGGGGTGGCAGCCAAAACTGAAGAAAGGAAAAAAATGTTGTTTTGCCGTAAAATCGACCAAACGAAGCTGGGGAGAGGTGCCCTATTTTTCATGTGAGGGGCAACGACCTCCCCCATTTCTCATATTCTTCCTGATTAATGATGGAAGAACAACTTCGCTACCTATTAACAAGCGCAGTAGAGGTGGGGCGGGGGTTCTAGAGAGCTCCCCACCCATTTTCCAAGGTGGCCAGAGAACAGTTCGCAGCCAGAAAACGCTACTTGGCTACGTTTGAGAGAGCTTATGAGCGCGTCGATTCGTGAAATAGTTTTTAAAGTAGGTCAATACTGTTTTGACTCATAGGCCTTCAAAGTCAGACCTATATTTTGAAACCGTCGCAATCGCGGGGTCGCAACAGTTCGCCTGCACTGTAGACCGATTAGTGACGCAATATCGTCACATAATCGGCATTAAATGTCAAGGTCAAGGTCACAGTCAAAGGTGACAGGTCAAGGTCATAAAACATTTCCGAGGTCATCGACTCCAGTGTTCCGATTAGATGACATTAATTAGTATAACGTATGTAATGCTACGTTTTTGTACTAGAAGTTACTCAATGTCAAGGTCAAGGCGTCAAGGTCAAAGGTACCCATTTTGTCAAGACTAAGCCTCAAAAGCTGCTATAGTGTTAGTCATATTATTCATTAGTGGGAATATGTCATATTGTTATGCTGAAGGTTAGTGACCTTGGATGGTCTTGCCCTGAAACTTTCAGAAAACATGTGCAGCACTTCCCTTGCATAAATTTAGTTCGCTTTCAGTGTATTCCCGGCCTTTTCCGCATATTCACGGCATTTTCCAATAGATCTCCAACGCCTCCATTTGACTTAAAAAGCAATGTCTCAGAAAACCTTCAGCTCGCCTTGACCCTCCCTCCTCCCATCAACAATAATTGGTGTACCTAAGATTTTTCAAGGGGCTGGGGACAGTTCAGCTAGTGCTTCTAAGGGAGAGGTATGTTATGTGGCATGTTAATAAGAACGAAACATATTCTCTCATTGGCAGATCCAGGAGCAGCTTTTAAAGGGGGCCACACCAATGTTTTGAAGGGGGGGCTAAATTGAGACAAAATCGCGAGATATAGTATCTCAAAAAAAAACGGCCAAAATGTGGTCCTTTGAGGGGGCAAAGGGTAACATTTTAGGCTTTGATGGGGGCATGGCCCCTTGGGCCCGCCCTTGGATCCACCAGTGTTTTCTCTGACCCCTCCACCCCCACCCACCGCAACGCATTCATATGGTGCTGCCAACTTTCACCCCGCTGGAAGGGCATATTTGGGATCACGAGTCCTTATCTAGCACTCCCGCCAGGGATTTGAACCCGGGCCAACAGCATAGAAGCTTACACTACATCCCCAACCACGGCAGCCACGATGATACCAGTTTGGGATGAAGTGGAAAGACGTGCTACTAGAAACTTCGAACTTAATCCCAAAGTGGCATCACTGGTGGGGACAGTGGCGGAAGAGATGAGATTTGCATCACTAACATCATTACACCCAAAGTACTTGTTCAGTATATCTGGCCAGCTCTATCCCATACAGCTGATTGTCTCTCAATGCTGCGCGAAGCAAAGTCAAAGCGGTGCGTGCGACCGTGGACCTTTTCTGTTGAAATACTCCCTTGTATTATTTTACCTTTGGCATTGAAAGTACCAAACAACGGTACATATAGCTTACTGACTAGAGGCAGGCTTGTGTAATAAAAACTACACAACTGGCACATTCAACGCGGTTCCCACGGAGATGGGGAGGGCTCGAGCTGCCTTAGTAATAAGGCTCGGATATAAAGGGTGTGCGAACCGAAAGTTTTTGCATTTTCAGCTGCAGAAGGTGAGATCATGCTACAAACAATCAATATGAATACAGTGACCGATACAAGGGCGGTGGTATGGGGCTCAAGCCTGCCACAATGTCAAAGTGCTTATAGTCGTTGCATAACCAGAGGCCAGTATGCAAATTATGGCATTTTTGACGAGATCTCATCAGTGTGAGTGCCCTTTGAGACAGGAGCGAGTGGTGCAAATTTTATCAACCTGGTGCAGATTTGTGAGACTGGTGCGAGAAATTTGGCACTTAAACCAAACAAATAATGGCTAAATTGTTATTAGGACAAAGGAGGGGGCCTTATAAAAAGTCCTTTACAAACTAACTAATAAGAGAGGCAGCATTGCATCATGTGGGTAGGAATGGGTGCATTTTTCTCTCTGTTATATGACTGATTGGTGCAAATGTTTGGAGGCTGGTGGTGCAAGAATTTTAGATGACTGGTGTGACTCGTCTGACCTGCTGCCATACTTTGCAGACTGGACCAGAGGTAGTTTTTAGGTAATGGCATAGCAGCCTTGAGCCCCCTAGCCCCCAAAAATGCAATCCTGGATCTGGCACTGAGAATGCATCCCTTAAGATATTTTGGGAGAGATAATGCAATATGAAATATGCTAAAAATTCAGAAACAAGCCACCAAGATACTAATGTGGCAGACCTGGAATCCAAAGCAAATTTCAATTTTGCATACATGAATAGATAGTTAAGGCATTTAATATTTTGTATATAGCCATATAAAATTATTTCACCAACTTGCACCATCAGCAACCTGAAATTTTCAATTAAACATGGAAGGAAAAACACCAACCTTTACCTAAAACTGGAACTCTGGCCTGTCTCCAGGACCCACAAGCAGTTGATCAACGTCTTTCCCCAATCTTTTCCTTATTTAAACATTCCACATGCAAATGGAAGTTACCAAAAACTTTTCATCTGTCCCACCCCCCATACAGTGAATTCCTTCCCACTCCTTGAGACTGTTCTTGATCACACCCAAAATGTTGGAGGTAAGGATAAGGATGTCAGGTATCATTTGGCTACAAACCCCAAAAGGTCACTGAGGAATACCCATTGCATATAAGACTTCAGTGCAGGGAAAATAATCTGGTATTTTGGGACCGACTATGTAGCTTCTTATGGCCAAGAAATTTGACATCCAGGTTTGTCTCACTCAATATTTATTTGCTTTTAACAGCCAACTTTTACTGATGGTGATGGTGGGTTAAGACAACCTGAAAGGTTCAAGTGTCTTTTGTCTGTAGAAAGGACCCTAGCAGGTTGAATTTTACTGATTATGAAGCAGTAAGACAGCTGTTGCTTTGATTTTACCATCTACATCTTCCATATATAACTTGTTTGCCAGCCTACAAAATGAACCTTCTGCTGTAAAATAGCATGTTTGCAGGAAATTTGCCACACCCAGCCAAGTGGCTCGACTGCCTTCATACATTTTTTTATTCATTTTTTCATTCACAGACTTCAGTGTTTGGTCTCAGACTCAGCTCCCACTCTCACACACCAGACCATCTCACTCGCACCAGTGACCATTCTGCTCAGTCCTAAATTTATACCACTTGAACTGGCCTTGAAGAGCGCTACCACTATCTCGTCAAGACTGTCATACATTGCAGACTGGTCTTTAATCCTGCCCAAAATGTAGGAGAGACTTTGTTCATGGGATTTAATTTGTTATAGTAAAAATATTCTCATTTATTTGATCCAACCACAGCAAAGTCACTTCCTGAAGAAAGTTATTTTTGATGTCACATTTTCCCCAAGTTCTAAGTCTGCACTGATTATCTAAGCCTATCAGTCTTCCTCTCTTCCCACTAATGTGGAAAAATCGGCCACAAACCAGAAAAAAGTACCAGAGGGTTTCCCCACGAAATCTCGTTGAAGCATACGAGAAAAATTGAAAGGAAAAACGGTTTTTTAGATACTTATAGCCATCTGGTTTTTGCATTCAAACAAAACATGTTTGCTCTAAGACTGCAAAGTGGTGCATAGAGGGCATGCTTGTATTAGACAATGATACGGTGCTATCAGCCTAATTCTAATTCTCAGAATGGCCAACACAAAATATTTATAGGAGTGAGATTTGCCGCAAGCTGGGCTTACTTTAACTCTAAAGGTTGTTAAACATTGTGGCAATGCGAGTTTTCTGATTACTTGTTCAATCCCCTTTGACAGCAATAGCAAAACATATTTTGGCACACTTTTGCACATAGCAAATTTTTGTTTGCAGTGACTTCTTCTATTGGTGAGTGCAGGGGTGGATGCAGACCCGAGTTTGGGGGCAAACCCATGTCTGCCTCTCCTGGGGGATGGGACGTGCGATTTGGGTGCCCAGAAGACCTAGTATAAGCTACCTCTCCAAGAACATGATCGGTCTCCTGGGGGGGGCTAAGATTGAATTGCTCAACAGACCTAGTGCAAACACTTTTTTCAAAAACTTCTCTGGCCTTTGGGGGGCCAAAAGATAGTTTGGACCCCTTCCAGCACTTAGGGGAGGGGGAATGGCCGGAATGCCCCCCCTGCATCCGCCAATGGGTGAGTGCTAAGAATAAAATAGAAGAACATAAAGAAAAGGTACAAACAATAACATATGATGCATACAGAATTAACGCAATTGAAACAAAGTTAAAAACAGACAGTTAAAACGTTACCTGCAAGGCACATTATCTTGACCAATATTTGCTTTTCTGTTTCTCAAAACGTCCCAACTCCAAGAAAGTGAAGATGTGATAAACAAGTGATTGGGATATCCTGTGACGAAGGGTCTGGTCCATACCCTCTTGCGAAAATCTGAGAGCTTTTGGTGCCAGGTGCTTTTTTAAAGATTACCCGAGATAAATGGCGCAGAAAAGTGCAATGAGTAAGTCGGAATTGTCATAACCAGTTACTAGACAACAATAGCGTATTTGTTACCCTCCTTTACGTCATTTACTTGGTATTTTACAAGGCATGTATGTATTTTCTGAAAAAGGTCTGGCACCAAAAGCGCTCGGATTTTCGCAAGAGGGACTGGACCCGCCCCATGGTTAGTTTTCATGGTCAAAATCGGATCCGTATCGGACCACCCATCACTACATCCTGGAGTCGTTGAGTTCACCAAGTGACATTTTCCCAGCACTTGAGCACGGACCGTGCCATAGTGCTGGGGAAATGGCACTTGATGAACTGCATCGGCAGTCAGATACGGATCACATTTTGGCCATGGAGACAATGACTGTCGCAAGTTTGAAGAACTTTACCAAAACACTTTCATTTAGAGAATACAATTATCTGTGACACGTACAAATAAGTATGAGTTTCTTAGAAATTAGAAAGAACAGACACATACACTTAACCAAATCATAATCCAATTCATGATAGAATATACGTTTCTTGCAAACGGAGCAAATCATGTACATAATCAAACAAAAAAGACTGGTTGCAACAAGCACGAATGAACATCAGTATGCGTTCTGGCTCCATTTTCTACGAAGGTCATTTTGCGCTCTTGAAGTACCAGGGAATCGATCAATTTAAACAGTCACATGATCAAGCCAAATGAATCTATACTCATATAAGCCATTCTGTACAACACAGTGGTCCCACATCCGTGACCGCCGTATAGCGCGGGATCCCTATATAACGCTAAGACAGTCACGAATGCGGGGGGTAACATCTCAGGGCCAAGGTAAATATAAATTTAAATAGTCAGCTGATAAATTTCACCCAAAAAGGTACTATTTTACTGCCAAAAATTGTATATCATGGGTTCTTTGGGTTGTTCAAACTGATGAAGATTGTGGAAAAACATGTAAAAATTATTTAAGTTCTGAGGGACTTAAGGCCTCCTTTCCTGTGATATCACACTTTTGGGAGACATTCATCCGCATATGTGTTTCCGCCTTTTCTATTTAAATGTGTAAGTGTAGATAAATATTGTTTAGCACATGCCCTTGATGTGAGAATAAGTTTTTATGCTTGATTTGCACAATTTTCATATGTGACAGTACAATAACAGTATGGCCAGACACACTATGAGGTATGATGTTAATTTGTACAAATGAAAGGATGGTAACAGACAATTTAAGTTAAGATAGCACATGCTTCTTTATCACAATGCTCACTTTTTTAGATCCTCTGTCCACCAAAACTTATTTGTGAAAGGTGATGTCCTTTGTACACAGGAGCATACGTTAACGTTATATTGAAGAGACAAAGGTGATTTTCAGACGAAGAAGACAAGCTCTCTTTCTTCTGCCTAATTTTATACAACAGAGAATAATAATAACGAATGAAAACAACCATATGAAATAAGAGTTTTCAAATGCGATGCTTCTGGAAATGAATCGACCTTTGCAACATTAGAGGAAAAGCTTCCTACGGGGTGCGCGGCGCCTGCGAAACACCCGGAGGTGCAAACCTACAATGCCGACACTAACCATCATTAACTATAATAAATTAAAATACACGTAACCCTAATATGTTCGGCAGAAAAGTGAGGAGCAGGATGGCCCGGTAATTGAACAACTGGGGGTGTACGACCCGATGCCCAACGTCAACAACGAGCGACTCATGTCCATCAACTTCGATCGGGTTCGCCACTGGCTGGGTCAAAACAAGAAAATCGAAGTCACCGACAACGTGAAGGAGTTGTTTGGTGAGCTCAACGTCTATTTAAGCAACATGCTCATCGATGATTAATTGTTGGGGCTTAACGACACACAGGCTGCCAAGGTTAAACGGCATCGCCAACTCTCACCCTGTCGGGAGTGATTAGGGGACCAGATCAGCTTATTCAGAGGCTTCGCGGGGACTTGAACCCGGGACCTGGTGGTTCAGGGGACTTTGATGCTATCCACTAAGCCACTCATTCCGAACATGACCATCAAGAAGTGGACAATAATGACAAAATCGACTCTTCCGTCACGGGAGATCACACTGTCAAATGTTACAGCCCTGCGTAAGCCCAAAACCGAAAATAAAGTAAGCATGTTCACAAAAATATCCGTACAAAGTTTACGGAATATAAAGTGTTGTTTAGAATGAAGTCAACACGCAACAATTATAAGCGATTCCCGATAACTTCCTCGAATACCAAACATGGTCCCTGTGTTTTTCAGGTCTCGCTGGATTTTTCCCCATTCACCCACGGACCAAACTAAAAGCGTGGCGGCTTCAAAAAGAGAAAGAAAAGGAGCATACCGACCAGGCGGAAGCACACAGCTAGAAGCTTCTTCGATCTTTCTCTGGTGAAATTTTTCTGTGAGTTTTATAGCGTACAGTGATAACCATGTGTAAATAAAAACAATAAAATGCTGAAGGCTATAATAGCGCTACAAGCGTGTACTGACATTTCAAGCCGCAAATCCAATTCTGAGCGGAGTACGTACAGGTGAAGGGAAAAATGACTGAAGACCAAAGGCAGCACTACACTCTTTAAAGAAACGAATAAGAAAGGATGAGTGAATTTGTCGGTAGCACATATGAGTGGAGAGTGTAAATTTCGTATTGTGCGAGTAATGGGGCGTTGTCAATCGCACTATGAGAATCTTTTCATGTTATACCACTTCCAAGAAACACGTTCGAACACAGAAAGAATGGAGCCCAGCTCGTTATTTGAACCGTACATGGTCGTCAACGTTTCTAACTGTTTTGGCACGCTAATTTGCCACATTCCTTGTCTAAAAAGTACTCTTCGGACAAAACAACACGTTTGTAGTTGCATTCCTATTCATTTTGTTCGTGCCGCTTCCACTGGACCACGTACCTTATTGCAAGTAGTATTATCAGATAATATTTGAGCGGACCTGTGCCTTTCCAGGGGCTTCAATGGCTTAGAAGGGAAGCGGAGAGGGATTTCCCTTCTTGGGAATCAAACCTAGGTTATCCATGCTGCTTGGTCAGTGAATAAATGAAATCAATGAAAGTTCAATGAATCGGGGCAGCTAAGCGGCTGACTCTGAATGACTCGACTCAACGCATTGACCCAGTGAGTCGATTCTGACAGGCATAATTTAGAAGTGAGTTGACTCAACCCCGACCTGGATAAACATTGAGCCAGAATCGACTCTGACTTCGAGTAATGACAAAGCACACATGCACTAAATATCCATTTCCTCCAACAGCAAGCAAATTATTGTCCACTTAAAGGGAGTGTCCCACTTTTATCGTGGTTTTTGAACTGAGATAGCAGTTTTGTGGAGCTTGCGGAGAAACCACTATTGGCTAATTTAATTTCACCCAAAGCTCTCCGTTTACAAATTCCGCCAGCTTTAACACGCGCATAAACGGGGGGGGGTACCCGCCTCCTCGTTTTTAGGAGATAGCTTAAAAACGACGGCACGTAGCACCGCCGTCCATGGTATACCTTTTTCCTAATCATTTTTACAACTTTTTCTCATTCCAAATTTTAAGGTTAGGTCATCTCAGGTCAGGTCACCAGTACAGATCACGTGACCTGACCTAAAATAAAGTTTAAGACGGCATAAGTCAGAACAGGATAAAGTTATCCGATTGAAACTCGTATCACATAATGGGCCCACCGAGTTCTCTAAAATGTGTTCCGGTATTTTGATATCGATGAGCTAAGGTCAGGTACGAACCATGGCCTCTCCAAAGGAAATACATACACAGGGAAAATGGTTTTAACTGAATAACTTAGTAACAGATGGCGATAGTGTTTATCTTAACTGCATTTGATTTGCCTTATATTTGCGGTTCTAATGATATGCATTTTACCTGATTTGACCTTGACCTGGCCTCATGTCAGGTTAAATCAAGTCTTTGGTTTGACCTAGCATGGCCATATTCTATATCATTCGATTCGGCTTTCTGCGAGGATTCCAATGGTCTAAATTATTTTGCTTTATCTTTACTTGTTCAGATGAAATGACCGAAAACCTTCATTTACATGTTATCCCTATGATGGCATGTTTTGACCTCCAGTGACCTTAAATGTGACCTGACAGAAAAATCGTACAAATATTTTCGATAGAGATGTGGATGGGCTCCCAAAGCCGTTTAACGTTTTTCCCTATCTAGCGTGGTTCTCGAGATCTTAGGGGGATGGGTACCTGCCGCCAGGGGCGTCGCCACCGGGGGGGGGCAGGGGGCCTGGCCCCCACTTTTTGGGACAAAAATTTCCTAATCTCAGTCAAAATGGGAGTAAACCGGAAATTCTTATAACCAGCCGCTGCAGAAGGCAACGAGGAGCCCAAATTCGAACAGTATTTGGTCCTAACGAAAAGTTTTTGTCAGCGTCAGTTTGAAGTTTGGATGCCCCCCCTACTTTTTTACCGGTGGTGACGCTTATGCCTGCTGCCCCCGTCAAAGCGAAGGTGGCTTAGACCCCCGTCAATGCGCGTGTTAACGCTCAAAGTAAATGTGCTTATTGCCTTATTTCAAACCCTGAAGGAATACCCCCATATGGTTGCAGCAATCCCATTAGTCATTCGCCCTAAGCCTCGCCCTCTCCCTGAGAATACCATGCTAGCGAGTGGACCAGCATACAACTGCCTGTCGACCGAAAACTTCAGGCGAGTAGTTGTCCATTGCAGAGAGTCATTGGGCCGAAATTAGCCCAATGACCGCAACGCATATCACATCCTCCTTTTCCTGTACTCACCAAAACAAGTATCGATTTTTTGGCCAAAAACAAACTCTGGAATTGTTTCTTAACATCTGCAGGCATATGCATAATCTTTCCGCCACTGGGTAAACGGCCGCCGCAACGACATCCGTCGTTCAATTTTTGCACCATTACTTCTCGTACTACATACCTTTTTTGCCATGCGGAAAGGCCGTGAATTTACCTTTATAGCGAGTCTTTTATCAATGTTTGGGATTTCACTGATTATTAAAAGTGTTATTTTGATGACGTCACATATTTTTAGAAAAGAGGAGATATTTCTGTTTTTAGCGTATGAAAACGGAGAAAAACGTTGGTTTTCAGACCTCTCTTGTTCTTGAATTATTTTTTGGATTTTGACCAAGTGGTCCATTCCCTTTAAATGGAATGTGGCACCTTTACAATGGGGTTTGAACTGATATAGCCATGCGGTGGAGTACGCCGAGAAATCACTGATTAAAATTTCGTTTTCCCCAGAACTTACCGATTGCGGAGAAAAAAGGTAAAAATTCACCCTTTACCGACCCCGTCCTCCCCGGTCTGGTCACATAACATGAGGCGATCTAGGGAAAATGACGTCACACTCAAGCCCCGCTGCATGTGCGGCGTGGACATCTTGAAAACCCATGTGCTAAACATGACTTTAGTATTGTCAATTAGAAATGCCTATAACTTGCTTTATTGTCTAGCTTGAAACATGAAATACCTTTTAATACATGAAGTACGTAGATAATTTTTCAATGTATGAATTTACTTCCTAATGGTAAAGTGGTAACTTCTTTTAGCTAAACATTATTCGTTTGTGTCTGTTTTCATTTTTGGTGAAAATCCAACAGGTTCAATCTGTCACCAAGGATTACCAGCTTGCACGCCGATTTGACGTCAAGATAATTTCGAGACAGGTGCGTGCGTGCGTGTGTGTGTGCGTGTGTGTGGGTGTGCGCGTGCGTGTGTGTTGGGGTTTTAGGGCGCTTCAGCTGCCAGGGCTATCCAGCGCCTAACTTTACAATTTAATCAGACCCTGGTGGGCCGGCCTTGGGCGTAGCCAATAAAAATATGTCGTTAATAGTTGCTGAAGAGCTGCCATTCCCTGTGCGTGGAATAAAATGGGTGCGCTTGGCTTAGTATTCAGTACTATTACGTTTGTCTCATTCGACTAGGGTCAGATATTACATGAAATCCTATATCGGTCAGATATAGTAAAACTTTGCGGAACTCCACAGTTGACCCATCACCTAGCGCCTAACTTTTTATTGCTAACAGAGGAAAATGAAATATTAGGCATACTAGCCCTTTTTCGTCCGAAATAAGGCCAAATACATAATTTTCACCCGATTCTGGGTTTCCCCTATGCATTGCCAATGGAAGGGCCGTGAGTCGTGCCTGACCCTACGTCATTACTATAAAACTTATGTTACCAGATCTTTGGGTACTCGGTGGATCTATTATATGATATGCAATTTACGTCAATAGATTAAGCCTATTTTCACTGTTGCCAGTTAAAACAATTTCGGAGGTGAGATAGCTTGACCTGGCCTGGTACTTTGATCCGAGAGGACTGAAACTTAAGATTCTGAGAAAGGTTGCACAATTGATCAAGGATAAGGTGTGGTGAGTACGGTGACGCTTCACACCGCCGTTATCGTTTTCTTCCGCTGCTGGAAGACCCGAAGAGGCAGGGGTGTTCACCCACCTCCACGGGGCAAAGGCTAAAGCGTAAAAACCTAGACAGTCATCATTTAACCCTCGCCCCGGCGGGGGGGTGTTTGAACATCCTTCCTCGTGTTTTTTTCAGGCGTCACGAAAAACGGCGGCGCTTCGCGCCGCCGTACTTGACATCCTGTAGTATCCTGTGCTCCTTTCCAGGATAATGTTGCAATTTTTCACCTGTGACCTTGGAGAGGTCATCTATGGCTACTTAAGCAGATAGGCCAATAACGTTGCCTGAAATAATGACACAGCTGTTATTTTGACATCGTTGCATTCGAGTACTATTAGAACTATCGAGTACTATTGCGAGTCGATTGATATGCCTATTGACTATGCTAGGTTAAAAGTGACCTTTACCTGACCTGAGGTCAGATCAGTTCTGTATTTTGACCTAGTATGATCATATTATACATCACTCGATTCGCCGTGACGAGAGGAAGCGAATTGTACCTAAAAAATAATTATACTCTTTTAGACGCCAGAGGCCAAACACTGTCCTCAAAATGTCAATTTCTTTGACCTGTCATGACCTCAATATTGACCTGAGCCAAACAGTGACAGAGCCAAATACCCCTCCCCCACCAGGGCGAAAGTGGCTCGGAAGCCACCGGGGCGCGGGTTAAAACACTCAGTGGGAGGACTATACGAATTCGTACAAAGGAGGTGGAAGAATTTGTACTCCTCCCAAATTATTTCAGCTACCTCCACATTGTTTCACCTATAATTATATTTCGCTCTTGATTCGATCTGAAGGCAGTAACCCCCAAATACCGGCTTTCAGAACACTGATTTCTGGTTTTCACTTGAAGTAAGCTACAAGCACACCTCTTGCTTGGGACATTCAGTGAAGTTTAAGAATAAAAGAACGCTTAAAAGTTGACAGGCAGTGAGTACGAAGCACATTTGGTTGCAAATGATGATGGTCGCGATACCGATGCGTCGGTTCGCCCCAGTGAAAGGTCTCTGGTGCCTAACACCCTGATTTGTATTGTTTTCCTCATCACGGCCTCCGGTGACATCAGCCTACAACTTACCATTTTGACGACCGTTTGAAGGGGGTCGCTTAGGGTGACTGGACAGTATCTGGACTCGTGCTGTGAAAAGGGAAGGCGAGTTACAATCAGAACTACATTCCCATCCAATGGATACGCGTACACCACCATTTTTATAGTCGTTAGCTAAGTGGTATAAAGGTCAACAGCACATTCCAGAAAAGACGAATTCCCTAACTGCTGATATCATACGAGGTTTCGCACTAGGGCCACTCCCCGTTTTTTTATTTTATTTAGGCAGTTGCCCTTCGTGAAATGTTTTCCGGATATGATCCACATTTAGCAAATCATAACATGGACGCAGCTGCTAATACACTTTCGACTGTGTGATTTTTTAGTCCGATTACAACAACTTATTACGCATTCAAAGTCCATTCCAGTGGTGGGCACTTCTATGGCTTTCGTCGATAACGAATATCCGAGTGGTTATCAATAACGTGTTTCCAGCTTGCGATAAGGATTATCACAGTCGCCGCTTTCGGCCCAATGATAATGTTTTTTTATAATTTTAAAATCTCTTTCTCTCAAAGGGTAACATGTTTAGTCCGCCTTGAAAAAGCATACTGGATGACACAAGCGCAAGCGTCACAAGCGTTTTAAATGATAACTGAAGCAGCAAACGTTCAGTATATACGTTCTTCTTCCGTTAGCTGTGAGAGGAGGGCAATTTGTGTCGTACTCATTTGTAGTCACAAGTTGTTAGGCAACTTAACTTTATACGAGTTATTAAAACTCACGCTGACAATAGCCTAGATCTTCTGCTGGACGGCGCTGGGCGCAACACCGATTTCAAGGCCAAGTTCGGCAATCTTTACCAGGACGAGTATTACCTGATGGCCACAGCCTTTCACCCAGGACTCGGGATGCCCATCGTGAGGGCTAACGTCCCGCTTAGGCCCGAACCACGAGGAGGTTCACCGACTCTTTCTACAATCTCTGTCGGCACTTGAAAATCCACTGTATTTGTGGGGAAGCCGAAACAAATACAAACATCAGGAGGGAAGGGAGAAATTTTGAATTTCGGAGTGTTTCGGAAATCCTGTTTTGAATGAGCGAGCGGAATTGCACCTCGGCTGCGGGGCTACCATTGTCAAACAGCACCACCAACAGCGGAAAATTAATGTAAACCCCCTTCTCCATAGCCTCCCTAGGCCACCATTCTCACAGTCTCATGGACATCATGTATGCCTTTCCCCTATCCAACATGTTTAGAAACCCACACGTAACCACCACTGCCAACGGGTTCACATTCTCGACCTCTCGTTCAAGGACGAAGAGGGTATGATCACCACCCTAGAATACTTTTCAGGTTTGGTCTAAGTGATTATCTACTCCTAAAGTTTAATGTCAAATTTTATGTGGAGAGAAGATTGAACCATCTACCCAAACTCAGATTCGGTCGTCGAGACTGTTGATACACGCATCCCCAAAACTAGAATCAGGGCCATCTGTAAGAATATCTACATGACTGGGGCTACCATGAGCCTCAGGCAAAATAATGTCAAAGCAAGAACATGCCATCGCACTTAAGACGAGACTAATCTTGCCCGTCTCAAGACATGCCAAATGAACTGCGTTCTCTAATCCGTCAGCTTGTGAGCGATTTTGAGCAAGGTTTGGCAACTTGCATCAAGACAAATGCCAATGCCTTCTGGAGCTCTGCAGGATCGAGGCTGAAAACTGTCTCCAAACAAGAAGATTTGACGAATAGTGATGGAGAATTTGAACCTACTGTTGGTGAAAAGGTCAACACATTGAATGATTTTATATTACTTCCGAGGATAAAAACGATGTACCAAATTTCAGTAATCAGAAGCTTCTCGAAAGGGTTCAAAGAAGGGCCACCTGCGTGGTCACCTCCCTGAGAAGCTCGTTATATTACAAGCGGCCCTGAGGAACCTGATGCATGCATTTAAAGTGCTGCACAGTTAGATTGATCCAGCCCAGTTTTTCGATCTGATTGACCGCTCTTGTACCCGCGAACATCACTTGCAACAAACTCTGTAACCAGAGAGAGAGAGAGAGAGAGAGAGAGAGAGAGAGAGAGAGAGAGAGAGAGAGAGAGAGAGAGAGAGAGAGAGAGAGAGAGAGAGAGAGAGAGAGAGAGAGAGAGAGAGAGAGAGAGAGAGAGAGAGAGAGAGAGAGAGAGAGAGAGAGAGAGAGAGAGAGAGAGAGAGAGAGAGAGAGAGAGAGAGAGAGAGAGAGAGAGAGAGAGAGAGAGAGAGAGAGAGAGAGAGAGAGAGAGAGAGAGAGAGAGAGAGAGAGAGAGAGAGAGAGAGAGAGAGAGAGAGAGAGAGAGAGAGAGAGAGAGAGAGAGAGAGAGAGAGAGAGAGAGAGAGAGAGAGAGAGAGAGAGAGAGAGAGAGAGAGAGAGAGAGAGAGAGAGAGAGAGAGAGAGAGAGAGAGAGAGAGAGAGAGAGAGAGAGAGAGAGAGAGAGAGAGAGAGAGAGAGAGAGAGAGAGAGAGAGAGAGAGAGAGAGAGAGAGAGAGAGAGAGAGAGAGAGAGAGAGAGAGAGAGAGAGAGAGAGAGAGAGAGAGAGAGAGAGAGAGAGAGAGAGAGAGAGAGAGAGAGAGAGAGAGAGAGAGAGAGAGAGAGAGAGAGAGAGAGAGAGAGAGAGAGAGAGAGAGAGAGAGAGAGAGAGAGAGAGAGAGAGAGAGAGAGAGAGAGAGAGAGAGAGAGAGAGAGAGAGAGAGAGAGAGAGAGAGAGAGAGAGAGAGAGAGAGAGAGAGAGAGAGAGAGAGAGAGAGAGAGAGAGAGAGAGAGAGAGAGAGAGAGAGAGAGAGAGAGAGAGAGAGAGAGAGAGAGAGAGAGAGAGAGAGAGAGAGAGAGAGAGAGAGAGAGAGAGAGAGAGAGAGAGAGAGAGAGAGAGAGAGAGAGAGAGAGAGAGAGAGAGAGAGAGAGAGAGAGAGAGAGAGAGAGAGAGAGAGAGAGAGAGAGAGAGAGAGAGAGAGAGAGAGAGAGAGAGAGAGAGAGAGAGAGAGAGAGAGAGAGAGAGAGAGAGAGAGAGAGAGAGATGGGACAATGAAAATATCATTGCTGTTTATGTGGGAATCATCCTCCTGCGGGTGCAGGCACAGGATCATCCTGTAGCAGTCTCAGTAAGGGGGAGGGGGCTGTGGTCAATTCCCAAAAATAGATTTGTTCCCAATGTTGAGAATAATGACTCATAATTGTGTTCTCCCACATGCATTACCTGTGGGAGAACACAAACACTGATGGCTTACAAGATGATAGGGGCCATGTCTAAAAAAATGGTTCATTGCAAAAATGACCTTACAGTTCATTGGGTTTTTGCTGGAGGCCTCAAAGCACTACAGCATTACAAGATACATTGTGCTCTGTGGAGTTGTCAATGAAGACTTAACTAATAGCTTAATCAGGCAGTAGGACAAAGTCCTTACAGAGTACAAACCACCAGCCATGAGGGAACTGATTTACATGGAGGAAGAGCAAAGCATGAAGCATTGACACAAAATATGCCAGTGTTATTGATCAAGGTATGAAGGATGAGGCAAAGGTGACAAGTGACACAATGAGCAGTAGACACTAAATTTCAGAATTAATGCTGAAAGAACTAAACTATTCCCCATCTTCAAATTTCTGACCAGCAAGAAGGTATAATTGTAAGCAGACTTGCAACACCGACAAGGATCTGGCCACTTACAGGTCCATCAGTTCTCACCAAATAAAAACTGGAAAGGAGCATGGAAGAAAGTAGAGTGCATCTACTTTGTGGGGCTGCTAAGGACACACTGGACCATTTCATTTTTAAATACCAAAATCTTAGCAGAAAAGGGAACACACAAAGAAAAGGTAGATGCAACTGTACATCAGTCAAAAGTTAGGTGTCAAATTAGTCTCCAGAGACAAGGAGAAGCTGAAAATACATTATAGAGGCCAGTAGGGAGGAATAAGTATTCATACATAGCACATAAGCAGCCAGGGTGCAGGGTGAGAGGCAAGCTCTGGCAAACACATCCAGTCAGTTCTGAAGACATCCTTTACATGCATACCCCACTACAGTGTCCAAGCCTGTAGACATGAGATATTTCATATTAATAGAGCATGAAGGACACTGAAGGTTACATGTCTGGGCACTGTACTTGAAGGATGAAACCCACTCAACAAGCAATAAGTAAGTTACAAGTTTCCATTTTTTGTGGGTATTTCCATATCTTTGGAATGAGCATTTGAAGCCATATAAATGTATCAACACACAATGACACATTGAAGCATACACTAGCACATTAGATCCACAAGGGTGCTTGAGACATGAAAGCTGCATAAAAACACAGGACGGCACAGAGAGTACAGTTCCATTCAGCTCAGACAATGTTTATCTGAGGTACAGCTCAGTTTAAGTGAAACTTGGCATATCTAACCATTATGGTTCATCATTCTCATTACTGGCAACATAACTATTATTGAGAACTCTGACTGGCAGTTTGCAAAAGTATAGCACTTCCAACAAGATCTTGTCATCATAAGTGCCCTTGGAAACAGGAGTCAGAGTGAGTAATGCAATTTTTTTAGCCTGGTGTGAATTTGTGAGACTGGTGCGAGGGAGGCGACACAAAAAACCAAACAAATAATTAACAAATGGTTACTAAGACACAGAAGTGGGCCTTATAAGACTAACTAATAAGAGAGGTAGTGTTGTATTGTGCAAGTAGGGATGGGTGTATTGTTCTCCCTGGTATATTGCAGATTGGTGCAAATCTTAGGTTGTTGGCGGTGCAAATTTGTGCATGAATTTTAATGCTGGTGCAACGTGTCTGGCCTGCTGCCATACTTTGCAGACTGGTCTGACTGCAGCTTCCCCCACTGGTCTGGCTCCATATCAATATTTATATAGTTGTGGGCCAGTTTGCAAAGTATGGCATTTTTGACGAGATCTCGTCAGTGCGAGTGCCCTTGGAGACAGGAGCGAGCGGTGCGAATTTCATCAACCTGGTGCGAATTTGCGAGACTGGAGCCGAAGATGGTGACAATTTTTTTACGTTTTCCAGGAAGGTGACGTTTTTCTACCTAAACATTGGTGCGAATTTTTGGAGGCTGGTGGTGCGAGAATTTTAGATGGCTGGTGCGACTCGTCTGGCCTGCTGCCATATTTTGCAGGCTGGGTTGTGGGCAGGGTAATGTAGCAATTACATTTTGTAATGGAGTAAGAAATTAATTTTGGTTGTGGGCTGTTTAAGCGGTGTCGAGCCATATGTATGACCATTGTGCTACCCTACCTGGTAGTGTCCGGTGTATTGACCCTGATATTGATATTGCTGCCGTCACAGCTTAAAACATACTATGAACGTTTCACTGTTTGACAATAATAAAAAAACAAGCCACCTTTGAACCGTGCGGGTATTCGCTTCACCACACACTCAAAGCGCTCTCATACAACACATGCTACGGCAGCAATACCAGCAGTAGTAAAGGAGGAACCGGGGAGGGAGGAAGGAGCAGTCGGTCGTAGAATAGCAATTTGTTTACTTCTTCCACGTATACAATTCTGACGTTTTCTTAAAATAGCTGGAGGGAGAAAAACTTCTTTAAAACCACGTGACGTAATACAGAATTGGCCTCGGTCATCGAAAGTGTTGGCACCTGGCGGATTTTTTTGGAAACGCGACGAGAGGGACTGACGTCTGCCGCGGCTGCTTCATATCCAGTGCATGTTTAAACTCTACAGGTTTTAAACGGACTTTCAGCCGTTGTGAACTAGTTGCTGTGAAGGAGTGTGGTTATACGTGACGTTGGGTGGACGTGAATATTGAAGACTGGCGTTATTTTCTTGATTGTTATAATCTTGGAAAGTTCAAAGAAAATGGAGAAGAGACGGATAACCATTAGATCCAATCAGAACTGCTGCGTTCCTCAGTGTGTATCCTTCCGAAGAAAGTGTCGAAGTCTCAGCTTTCACAAGTTTCCTCAGGATAAGGTGCTGTTCAAGCAGTGGAAGTTGAAACTGAGAATTGGGAAGACGATAGGCTCAAATGCTGCTGTCTGTTGCAGACATTTTCAGCCATCTGACTTCCATTCACATCCACCTGGTAAGCGGCTGTGAGGCCAGTGTGCAAAGTATGGCATTTTCGACGAGATCTCGTCGGTGCGAGTGCCCTTGGAGACAGGACCAAGTGGTGCGAATTTTATCAACCTGGTGCGAATTTGCGAGGTTAGTGAACTTAAACTAAACAAATAATGACTGAATGGCTATTAAGACACAGGAGAGGGCCTTATAAAAAGTTCTTAACTAAATGACTAATGATTGAGGTAGTGTTGCATTTAGGGGTTAGGAATGGGTGCATTTTTTCCCTGGTATGTGGCAGATTTGTGCGAATTTTTGGAGGCTCGTGGTGCGAGAATTTTAGATGGCTCGTGCGACTCGTCTGGCCTGCTGCCATACTTTGCAGACTGGCTGTGAGGCAATCTCCAGTTCCGCTTATGCCTCCTTCCACTCCCTTAACACGCGCATTGACGGGGGTCTGAGCCACCTTCGCATTGATGGGGGGCGGGTACCCGCCCCCTAAGATCTCGAGAACCACGGTAGGTAGCGAAAAACGGTAAACGGCGTTGGGCTGCCCATCCACTTCTCCATCGAAAACATTTGAACCATTTTTTGTCAGGGCACATTTAAGGTCACGAGAGGTCAAAACATGGCCGTCATAGGGATAACATGTAAAATTGAGTTTTTCGGGCATTACATCTGAACAAGTAAAGATAGAGCAAAACGACTTGAACTATATGAATCCTCGCAGCAAGCCGAATCGAATGATATATAATTTGACCTTACTAGGTCAAATCAAGGATTTGACCTGACCTGAGGTCAGGTCAGGGTCAAATTATATAAAATGCATATCATTAGAACTGCAAAGCCCAGGCGAGTCTAATGCAGCTAAAATAAATGCTCTATCACCATCTGTTACTGAGTTATTCCGTAAAAACCATTTTTCCCATGTATTTCCAATGGAGAGGTCATGCGTCGTACCTGACCTTAGGTCATCGATATCAAAAATACCGGAACATATTTTAGAGAACTCGGTGGGGCCATTATGTGATATGAGTTTCAATCGGATAAGTTCACCCTGCTCCGACTTATGCTATCTTAAACTTTTTTTGAGATCGGGTCACTTGACCTGTACTGGTGACCTGACCTGAGATGACCTAACCTTAAAATTTTCACAGAAGTTGTAAAAATGATGAGGGAAAAGGTATACCAAGTACGGCGGCGCTACGCGCCGCCGTTTTTCTACTGTCTCCGAAAAACCCGAGGGGGCGGGTACCCGCCCCCGTCAATGCGCGTGTTAAGCCTGCTTTTAGCAGGAGTAAGCCTTTATCCTTGGGCCGTCATCATAGGTGGATCCAGGATTGCCGATCAGGGGCACCTTCCCGGGGGCGGGGCGCCATTCCTGACCGGGAAACCCTATCGGATGGGAGCAAAACCCTATCGGTGGGAGCCTCTACTTTCGTATCCTGGGAGGGGGTTGAGGGGTGGGAAGCGAAATTTCAGGGGGCGTGGCCATTTCAGGGGGCGCCGAGGGTCGATGGTGGGGGCACATGTTCCCTTTGCCCCCTGGATCTGCCTATGGGGCATGTGCCCACTTTGCCGTCCCCCTGGATATGGCTGCATTCCTTTTTAGCCCGGGAAACTGACATATTGAAATAATTCGGTAGATATACGCCTTTATTCGTTTCAAGCTGTCTGAAATTCCAGTTTGAATGCACGATGGAAAATGCGTTTCCAAACATAAGCGTCGCCACCGGCAAAAAAGTGGGGGGGCAGTAGACTTCAACCTGATACTGACTACAAACTTTGCTCTTTGGGACCAAAAACTCTTCGAATTTGGGCTCTTTACTGCCTTCCGCAGCCGCTGGTTATAAGCCGCTGCCACATACCAGGCATAAAACACGTATAATTCACCGCTTACGATGCTATTCCCGGGACCCACTAATGTTGTTTACCTTTCGGAGTCCCTCTTTCGCGGCCATCTTGGATGGCACACTAGCGCCTCTGGTGAGCGTGACCGGGGTCAATTATTCATGTTGGTAGCCGGGCCCATTGGAACAAATAGAAACTAAACAAATTTTTATACAACACTTATCTTTGGCGAGACGTTTGGAAATTGGAGATTGTGTTCTTGTGTTGGAACAGTTGTTGGTTGGATTATAAGCAAAGCTGAGCACAATGTTTGGGGGAGGTGGCCTCCGCTGTACCCAATCCCCTGCTACCAACCGGAAGCAGCCTTTACTATGACGTCACACTGGCGACTAAATTTCCTTTTTGAATGGGGTCCCATCCTTAATATTGATCCTGACACATGGGCGGATCAAAGATTGCTGATGGGTGGGGGCACCTTCCTGGGGGGGGGCGCCATCCGGACCAGGGGGCGCCACTTTTGACCGGAAAACCGTATCAGGTGGGCGCAAAATCCTTTCGGTGGGCGCCGGCCTGGGTGGTGTGGAAAGCGCCATTTCGGAGGGGGCGCCATCGACAGTTCAGCGGGCGCCGTGACCATTTTAGGGGGCACCGAGGGGGCACGTGCCTCCCTTTTCCCCTCTGCATCCGCCTACGCCTATGCCTATGACAGGCACTGGTGGACGCAGAGGGGGAGGGTCCGGGGCCTCAAGAAGACAAAATTTAGGCTGATTGTCTTGAAAATAACTATTTTTACGATTTTCCTGCGCTTCCCCCACATGGTGCTTCTGCGACTGCCCCTGCTGACAGGTACAGTTATGTCTAAAAGTGATCTAACTTTTATTTCATCTCAATTTTGATACTAATATGATTCCAAATTTTTCTTTCAAGAGAATCTAATCGCAACTAATAAAGAAAATGCGCGTCCAGGCTTGATGAAGATGATTCCGGCGATTGAATACGAATCATGATATCCAAGAGAAAGATCCGGTGATTTCGGTTTGGATGACAGCCGATTTGAGGCGAAGACCCGCGCCTTTACGCCGTCCCCGCCGTCCAGGCCCCATCAGGTTCCCTCTCGGAACCGGAGGTGGCTATCTTCGGGACCGATTTCGTGATGATTACCCGGACTGGGATACTCGAATTCTAACTTTGATGCGTTTGCGTTCGTAGTCGGCCCAATCATTTTCTTTTTTTTAAATTTTTATTTTTTTTTTAATTTTTTCCCGCCCTCCAGCCTCTATAAAGGTTATTCCTTTGAAACTGCAGCAGTATCGCTGCCATATAGTTTTGTGACGTCACCCTGGGGACAGAACTGCCCACAAGTGCCCAACCTTATGTAGAACAATCTTGGTAGTCCTCCCCCATTACCTTCTGTCACAGCGCCAACAACAACCACAATCCTCTGTTTCAAAGATTTCCAAAACAAAGCAAACGATTGCAACAGGGTATTATTAGAGGAGGTACCTCCTACCACTATACAGAATATCCATAAGGATGTGGCCAGAAATTTTACCGCAGGCGCCCTAGGCTTTTTTCTAAACGCCTAAAAAGTTTGGTCCTTGGAACGAAGATTGCAGTGCAATCAAAACACAGTATCTTGATCTGACAGCAATACAAGTAATTATGTCAGTGTTCAAGTCAGCTTTAAACTATTTCAATGAGAGTGCTTCTGTACAAACTAATGAGTTTGTTGGTCAAGTTGTTGAGCTTGGAAATGCAAAGATGCGTGTTAAGAAGCAAATTGGTGAAGGTATGTTTAACCTAGTGTCTTCTGTTCTATTGCTGTTTGTTGCTGTATTCTGTTGAGCTTGGCCTTTTCTACTGCCTTGTCTTATCTTGTGTATCATTTCCCATCATTTTGAAGAAATATAAATAACACACTGGCATTTTACCCCATGACCCATCTCAGAGTGGCGGCGACTCGGCGAGCGCCTGGGGCAGCAAAGCCCCCCAATTGGGCATTTGGATGCTGGGGCAGACTCCTCAAAGGGGGTGTATTTTACCGATACATGTTTATCTACTCCATTTAACAAACACCCAGAAATGAAAGAAAACGTCATCCAACTACATGACAAGCACTCACGACCCTCCACGCCAGCACCAGCTATCTTGCATTCATGATCATGACTTCAAGAATTCTTTTATTCAAAGGTATATTTACAAGCGAATTATTTTCCCTAAAGCGTCATTTGCCACTACTTACGCCGTATAATCAATACTTTAAAAAATATTTCAATTGATAACTAAATTCGATAAAGAATAATTTTTCCACAGCTAAAGCATTTTTCCCCTTCCATTTCTCACATTTGCATAAAGCATGACAAAATTTGGAATATTTTCACTCCTGGTTTTCACAAGACCCAGCGAAGAATGATTCCCGGACGCTGTTGTGACGTCACATCACGACTAGCATTTGTCTTAGGGGAGGGCTGGCATGATTTTCTTTGAACGGTGGACCCTTGAACAGTGGACCTTGACATAGACCGATTTGCGGCCTTTGGCGATCAAAACATAACAAAGGAAATGCAAAAAACTACATACAGGAAATTTTATTTGAGTTCTAAGATTGTTTTTGTAACTAAAACTAGGTTTAGATTACAAATTTAGAAAATAAATTTAAATTTAGCTTTAGAAAGGCGCCTGTTGCCTGATTTTTATTCACTTCCAGGAACTTTGACTTTACATCTATTAAAAATTTCCTTTGTTGGTATTTTTGTAACCATATTTCTCTAGATGACAAATATGATGCTTTGAGACAATTCAGCTTTACAGCGCAGCTTTAACTAATGATTGTCGTTGCTTTTGTCATTTTCTTCTTCCCTCGGTGATTACCTGTACCGACCGCTGCCCCAAGTACTAGTTCCTGCCCCAAGAGCCCCCATCTGCCCCAAGATTGACCAAAACTCCCCAAACCGGTAGGTCTGCCCCGAGGCTGCCCCAACGAGATCTCGTCGAAATCTGCCCGTTCTGCAGACTGGCCCATGACCCCTTTAACAGAGTGACACATTTCTGAATGTGCTTGTATCCTTGGATCAGTGCCTTACATCACTAGTCAAAATATCAGTGCACTTTCTTGAAGAATGCAATGATATGAAAAAAATTCAAAAATTTCAGTGGGAATCATGGATGCCAATGCTGGTATTATAGCCCCTTGAGAAGGGTTTGACATGATGCTTCCCACTACCTTTCAATGGACATTATACTTGCAACTACCTACTACTGCCAGTAATAATTTATATGCACCCCTGAGTGGCTGTATTGTTCCAGAGCTTATTTTTATTGTATTGCCATGGTACCTGGTAATGAGTCTTTCAACCTTGTGTTAAATATAGGCGAATAGGTTGGTACCTACTGTCTTAATCTGGGCTTTAGAGTTGGTCATCTATGGGATAGATTGTTGGTAACATTTGTACATTACAGATGCTTGTGGTGTATGTTTCTTGAATGTGTAAGTATATGTCTGCAGAATATTTTCAACCCAACATTTAGTACCTTATGTCTTAAGCATGTTCTGTTATGATATTAATTACTAAAATGAAGCCCAATATTAGAATTGACAGTGATGATGCCCAAACTAATTTGGGATTTTTTTCCTGGAAAGTTTCTTGAGCTCAAAATCATTTTGGCATTGAAATTTTCATTATATGCTGTTTTTTTACTAAGTTTAGTTTAAAATTATGGATGTATTTTTCCCAGTGTCATGTGCTCTCTCTCTATCAGATTTGCAGCTCCAGTCTTGACTATTTAGTCTGGCACACATAGTTAAGCTGACTTTTGTATTTGCTCATTTCAGGTGGATTTGCTTTTGTTTATGTGGCACAAGAGGTCACAAGTGGAAAATTCTTTGCCTTGAAGAGACTACTGAGCTCAGATGCTGAGGTGGACAAGGTCATCAGACAAGAAATCAGCTTCCTGGTATCCTTTTGGGATGGCATTGTAATGTGTTTTATTTTGAGTTATGGCTAGATTTTTAATGCTAAGTCTTATACTGAATTTTAAACATGATTGCTGGGTATTTGTAGAATTATTTTATTATTATGACCTTTTTTGAATGTTAAAGTATATCAGCTAAATGTGGTAGGCAGTGAAGTATTGGCTCAGTACTTATTGGGTGCTTTGGTGGGTAGAGTACCCTGAGTCAGTGAGCTGACTTTTCACATTAAGCAGTAAATTGACTTCACTTTGACTCAAGTGAATGAGTCAGCTAGAATACTCTTTGACTCAGTTGACTTATTAAAAAACCTTGAATCATTGACAAGTTGAAAAATCTGAACCACCTGACTGTTGTTTGAGTTGGGTGTTTGGCTCTGATTTTTACTAAAAAATCGACTCTAGTTTACAACCAATTCAAAAGTAGGTGGATTTGTTGTCAAGCCATTCACGACGCAGAATGTTAAAAAACATCCATACAACCAATGAAATAAGACAATTTGGGCGTGTGTAGGTGGTTGGGGGGGGCAGTTTACAGCCCAGATAGCGATGTGTGGTGGGGCTCGCCCCGGCTGGAGGCCGATGCAACCATCACCCGCTGGGTTGGGAACCCGTTGCCACGGACGTCGCGAGGAGCTGTCTCATGGAGACAAAAGGGCGGCGGTGGGGAGGGCAGACCACAACGACAGACCAGCCGAGTGAAGCGCAGGCCGCGGCGGCGCGGCGCGACGGCAGTGGTGCTACATGCAAGAAGTTGTGGCGCACTTTTCCTATTCAAATTTCCTGTGGTGGCTTTAGGGCCATTTTATGTTGAAACTATGGATTTGACCCTTTTTTTGGTGGAAAAAATGAATAATAAGCATAATATTTTGTTTTTCCTCTTAGCAATACAAAGTTCCCAAACTAGTGTGACGTCAAGTCGGCATATGAGCTGGTAGTACTTTTTGCCAGATTGAACCTGTTTTGTTAGCGCCAGAATGTAAAAATACAAATCACTGACATCAGTAATACCTAGACAGCCAACTCTCGCCCGGCCGCTGGGGTGCCGGCCGTCCCCAATTGAACCACTAACGTCAACTGATATGATTACCTAGCACAAAGAGACGGTACGTTATTAGTCTGTTTGTAATAAATCAGTGTATTGACCCTTAATTATGACAACATTTGAGAGGCGATGTCTGGTTAAGCGATGTCTGTACATTCCAATGAGCCTGTTTATCACGGCTGAATAAACGAAATTCGGAGCTAGGCCCATCATCTTCACAAGAAGCGGTGGAATCTCAGGCGTCCTTGCAGTGAACCGTCTCTCAACAGACAGGATGTGACCCTCCCCTGCTAGGTTTTGGCGCCCCCTGTTCTGGATGGCGGAGGCACCAAAACGGGGCGGGGGCTCGGGGTAATGGCGGGGTAGGCTATTCTATCTATTCCATCGGTCCATAGAAACTTAACTGTGAATGGATACCTCACTTTCATCTTCATTTTCCGCATCAAATCTATAAGTGTACGCATACGCAACACAATATTTCACCATTTCAACTTACCTTCCGCATTCAACAGAAGACAATGACAATTATATCAACCCTCGAATGTTTTGCCACCATCGGTGCCGTTTTTGAGAATGTTGTGAAAAGTCGAGTTACATGTCTTGGTTAGTATTGAAGTCAGTGATACAACTGAAATGATTTTAACTAAAATGTTACCATTAGGAAGTGAAGTGATATCAATCAATTTTTCAATTTTCCTTGATGTCTTAAAACACATTTCACGTTTCGAACTAGTCAATAAAGCAAGTCATACGCATTTATAATCGACTGTGCCAAAGCCATGTTCAGCACGTGGGTTTTAGAGATGTACAAGCAGTGAAAATTTGTTGGTGCTGCACACGCAGCAGGGCCTGTGCATGACGCCACTGTCCTTAGATCGCCTCATAGCACGTGAACTTAACTGGGGAGGACGGGGTCGGTAGAGAGTGAATCTTAAATTCTGTCTCCGCGAACGGTAAGTCCTGGGACATGTGGAATATGGACCAAGTGGTTTCTAGACATACTCTATCACATGGCTATCTCAGTTCAAATACCATTTTGAAGGCGCTGCATCCTCTGTAATACAGCCTCTGTTGTCGGGAATTGGCGCTTTATTGTTTGCCTATTATACCAGTGCAGACTAATTTCTTTGAATAGCTTTTTAAGACGGTAATGACTGTCAAGCTGGAGAGCACTGAATATAGGCTGGGTTAGGCTCCTGTGTGATTACAAAAACGACCAAACACAGAGGAGTAAGCACCTCGAGATTATTCGGATACCATGTTTGTTTGCCGTGGTCTTTTTTAGCTGTGTCCCCTTGTCTGGTATTATTTTTATTTTGTTGCTTGGTTAAACGTTCACCATATTTTCTCTGCCCTGTTTTGTCCAAAAGTGTTTCGTGCAAAAGGAACGTCACCTCTGTCAGACAATAAGTATGACCTGAAAATTATTACCATGGCTGGGTTTTCACAAACTTGCCCTGTTTTGTCCAAAAGTGTTGTTGCATGACGGAAAATAATAGCTTGATGAAACACAATTTTCTTATTTGGCCGTTAGCTCTTAGCAAATGTGTTTCTGTTGCAAATTAACTCCTACTTACGGATCTTATTGCAATCAGTCATTCGGGGCCTTTGAACGCGGGTGTGGGTTGGGGAACGACTATAACTCTCAATAATGAAAATAACCAAGGAACGTCACCTTTGTCAGAACCATAAGTAGAACCTGAAAATTATTAATATGGCTTGGTTTTCACAAACTTAAACGTTCTTATCTGTTATGTACGGGTGCATGTTATTCTGTATTGTCGCATACTTGTAAGTGCGTGCCTGAGTGTTCAGGACCCGTCGTGAAATATCGCCCGGTCATCGCAATAACGCCGTGGCGGGTGGGGTTGATCAAATTACTGCCAAATGCTTGCAAAACTGTGTGCTGGATCCGTCCCATGGTAGTCAAGTTGTCAACCCTCCAGAGTAAATAACGTGTGCATATGGTTTTCCTTAACCATCGCCGCAGAAAAAGTTGTCCGGTCACCCGAACATCATCAGGTATCTCACTGCAGCCGCCATCGACAAGAGCCAATCTGGCCATGGCAGGAATGAATATCTGGTCGTCACTGAACTCTGTACTGGTGAGTAACACTGTAGTGAAATGCAAATATCACAGGTATGTCTGACTCGAATACCGCTGCAAATGGGATGAGGCACATTGCTAAGGGTTTTGTATTAAACTCAAGAGCTGAACTTGACCTTTGTGTAAATGTCGGATTAAAAACCATTCGACGCACCAAGAGCAGGAGCACCCGCCAGATCCAGTGTCTAGACAGATACCTGGAAAAAGAACTGTCATTGCTTTTCGATTGGTTTGCACAACACGGTCTAAAATTGAACGCGTCAAAAACTCAGCTCATTGTTTTTGGAAGACCAGGTATGCTCAAGGATTTGCCCCCGATCAGCATTAGAGTCACAAACATAACTGTCACCGAAAACAGAGCTGTACAGAATCTAGGCCTGTATTATATGGACAGACAGTTCACCTACCAAGCCCACATTGACGGCATTGTCAGGAAATGTACTAGAATGTTTATTGGTCTGATCCATACGAAACATGTCATCCCTCATTCGATGCTAAAACAAATCATTAACGCATTATTCATTTCATCAATTAGATACTGTGTATCAATTTACGGAGCTTTTGGCGTAACTTAGCGTCACGTAATCCAACAACTGATACATTTGTCGGCACGGGTAATCACTGGCAAAAGGAAATTTGAGCATATAAGCCATGAGGTGCGTCGACTTGGACTTCCTGATGTGTCAGAACTTGCACCAGCTGTGTCTTGTGCGAAATGTACTCATCACAGAACAAGCGAGCGAGCTGCGAAATCTGTTTATGTATGCCGAACAGCACCATAGCACGAGACAAGTTCACCAACTTCGACCTCCGTGTGCGAGAGCTTGCTCTGGCAAAAGGAGAATAGCAAGTGTTAGTACAACGAAATATAACGCACTACCGCCTAACGTGCGCAATACCTCGAACCAGACAGCATTCAAATGCGCTTTAAGGGATTGCTTTCAGAATGAAATGTGATTTGTAGTTTTTGCTTGAGTTGATGGTATGCGTGGTTTTGAACTATCTTTGTCTTTTTAACCCGTGCATTTTACTCCTTTAGTGTGTTGGACGTGCAACTATGAAAAACCTTGACTGATCGAAGATGATTGCGAATAAAGTGATTGTGATTCTGACCTGTGGCTCACCCTCTCAGGCGGAAATATGGTGGACGTGGTGCAGCTGGCGGGCCGGGCGCTGCCCGCCGACCAGGTCTGTCACATCATGTACCAAACTTGCAAGGCCGTCCAGCACATGCACACCCAGGAGCCGCCCATCCTACACAGGGATCTCAAGGTAGTGACAGGTCAAGAATGTTCCGTGCCATCGCAGGGCCTGATGTATGCTCCTGCTCCAGTAGAGTTGTAGTGGGGATCTAAATGTTTGAATGAATCAAAAGCACTTGACGCGGTTTTTCTTGAATTGGAAATAAGTGAAAATACGTTGTCCCATTTTTTCTTCGCACTAATTGTGGATGAGTTTACACTCTGTGGAACACGTTCAGCACGTCCTCAGTCACTTACCGTGTATTCGTATTTTCCGGTTTTGCTCTCCTCAGATCGAGAATCTCCTGATCGGAGACGATGGCCTTATCAAGCTATGTGACTTCGGCTCGGCCACCACCACCTTCCACTACCCGGACCACTCCTGGTCTGCCATCCAGCGCTCCCTGCTGGAGGACGAGGTGGGTTGTGTGCTGGAGCCAGACCTTCACGCTGTCATCAGCTGAAAAGCGGACAAAGTGTTCTTAACTGCGCTGAAACCAAGGTTGGTGATGCTTTCCACTCCCTAAGGATGCATGAAGTAAGCTATTAAAGGTCGCCTCCCTAAAACAGGAACCAAGTGCGTTAGCTGGATCGTAGAGGAATATAATGCTATTGCCTTGGATGGTGTGTTTAGAACGATATCACATATATCAACGTCGATTTGTGTTCCGTAAGATGCCATACGATGTGGTTCGTAAATGGCACATATCAAAGTGGTTGAGGCACCCGAATGGCGCACATCTTTGGTTGGTGACTCCGAGTCCCCGATGCGTGAGGCGTGCAGTGGGGAGGTCGGTGCTACTCCTTCACCCTGTCCGCTACTGCGTCGCCAGATGGGTAAGCACACCACGCCGATGTACCGGGCGCCGGAGATGCTGGACACGTGGAACAACCACGCCATCACCTGCCAGGCCGACATCTGGGCGCTGGGCTGCGTGCTCTACCTGCTCTGCTTCAACCGGCACCCGTTCGAGGACTCGGCCAAACTGCGCATCATCAACGGCAACTTCACCATACCAGAGGGAGACACCAAGTACCAGCACTTCCATCAGCTGATTCGTGAGTGGCTGAGGGAGAAGCACCAGACAGACTGCTCTCAGGTCAGGTGTTATTTAATGGCTCACTCATTTTTGCTGAAATTGGGATATCTTTTATAGAAAAGCGGTCAGTTTGCGGCTAAAAACGGGAAAAGGTTTGACTGTGTGTGAGACTTGAAATCATTTTCCTACTCGTTTTAAGAGTCTGAGAGTAGGCTGGCACCTGGCCGCACGATTCACTCGAACCTTCCTCGCCACTGACGAGTGGTCACTGTTGCGCCCTGTCCCACTGTGTGCTGCCGGTCTTAGGCGGGATGCTGAAGGTGGACCCGGGGGAGCGGATGAACATCTCGGACGTGCTGGAGCGGTTGGTGGCTATCGGGGAGTCATTTGACCTGCCTCTGAAGGAGCCGCTCCACCTGCGGGGGTTCGGATCGACACCGGCGGCGCAGGTGAGGCGCCACAGCGCTGCTCCCTCTGGCATGGCTGGCTCGGGACATCGTCCTCCTCCTTCTGTGTAAATCTATTGTCTTTTTTTCGCTTGATTTATTTGCGGAAAGTCAGTACTCATTAAAATTTTCAGGTGACAGATTGTGTTTGCCACGTGTATTCCGCCTTGCAAACAGAACAGGACATGCATATTCTCGTTCGTCTCAGGTGATTGACGTCACCATTACTTCACATGCTTCTGAGCCGCAATATTTTGATGAGGGCTTTAACCTGTGGCGGTGCGCCGACAGCGGCGGCCGCGGCACCGCAGGGCAGCCCGCAGCCGCAGCGTGCTCCGCAGCGGCCGCCGCAGCCGGCGCCGCAGCGGCCACCGCCCGTCCCCGCCCACCAGGTACGCCGTCAGGCAGACTCAGCGGAACCGGCTTTGCATGTGCGGCTGTTGCGTAGCGAACAGTGTGGGCTGAATTGTGTTGGGATCCCCCAGGAAACCGCAATGTATTTGTGGACAGTAATTGGCTGAAATGAATACAAGCACACAGATTATAACAAGATGAAATAAGAACTGAGAACCGAAATAGGCGATGGGACAGTGTGGGCCCCTTTCGACTCGCGGAGATGAGTGAACTGGCTTTTGGCTGAGCTGTACTGAGTATCCATAGTTGGCTGTGTTTATCATCTATATAAAGACAAGGCGCCCACCAGAATGTTCTCGTATTGCTCAGTGAGAAACATGTAGCAGGATACCAGAGTGAGGAGCTGTATGCCAGTCTCCTGTCATCTGACTGCGGTGTCTGCAGGGTTCGCCATCGCGACCGCCGCCGCCGCAGCAGCAGCAGGGCGGACCTCCCCCTCCCGCGGCGGCAGCGGCCGGCGGCCTCTTCTCCTCCCTCAAGGGCGGCGCCGGCAGTCTCTTCAAGAACATTGTCGACACCTCCAAGACGGTCATGCAATCGGTCCAACAGTGAGTTTGCGGTAGCGCAGGAGGACACTGTGCTGATGGGACCGTTGTCGGACGTCTCAGAACTTCGACGTCCATGCGGTCATTCACACTTCAAATGTAGACGTCCTTGTGTTTAGTTATAGGCACACTTCAAATATAAAAAGCACACGGCTTAGGTAATAGCAAATGCCAATGCGTGACCAGTCCCACAGGATCCTGATACCTTCAGGTGCATACAATCACAGGAGTGGCCAACATGTCAGAACATGTAGTTGTGTTTGCCACCGCCGTTGCGGCGAATACGTTCTAGAAGGGAAAAGTGAAGGAAATATAGGTAGTGTGTTAAAAGAAGTTTTTGAAGGTTGCGAAAGGTTGCCTGCCTTGGCTGCATTCGCCGATATGCAGGCTGGTAAATATGCATGGCTGGTAAATACGTACCGAACCAGAATGCGTTTAACCCTCGTGATTTCACTTACCTTTTCTTCGTAGAGTTTTCCTTTTTCATTTTATTAGCGGACTAGACGTGATGCCATAATGGCGAGTACCGTTTTTAATGGCATTTGTATCTCATCCTATGAGCTGTCCCTTTCTGACGATCCTGAGAAAGTCGACTCACATGATTGGTAATGGTGGCGGCACGTTCAGTTTTGATTGAGGATAGATTCAGCGTCCCTTTTCCTTTTGTCCTGAACGCTGATTGACGTATTCTGCATTCCTCGTTCCGTTTATGGTCGTGCAGTCTGCACAACGGTACGTGTCGTTAATCCAGACAGCAGTTGTGACTCACCTAACACATGCCGGTACAGGGAAACGCACCACCCTCGCCGATAGGGAGGTGGGTGCCACCCCCCCCCCCTAAAATCTCAAATCACGCAAGGTGGCGCAAAACAGAAAGCCGCCTTAGATAGCCCGTCTAGGTTTCCACCCAAATTGTTGATACATGTTTTTGTCCCATCACTTTTCTGATCTCTTACGCTCAAAGGGTGTTCATATAGGGATGGAAAACTGAAGTGTTGGATTTTTGGAACTTAAGAATTGTACCATAACGGCTGACAAAGCAAAGCTGTAAAAAAAACTATAAAAGTTGTTTGGCGGGCATCCGTCTCCCCGCACCACCGCCTGCTAAATGGAATTTGGCACCATGCTGCAATTCCGGGCTGCAGGGGTTTTAGGCGTAATCTTTCTTGAAAATAATGGATATTGCCATATTTGTTCTGGAAAATGTCTAATAAGCCTAACAATTCGTTATCTTTAATTTTCTTCCGGTAGAGGTAAAAAAGTCCAATCGCGGGACGCCAAATCGGCGTACGATCTATCAATGTTTTGTGTCCGATTTAACCTTTTTGATTCGCGCCAGAAATGAACATGAATACAAATGAAGTGAGTTTAGCTAGAAGACGCTCCTATTAAAAACCAAAGTGGCACTTATCGATTTCGGCTATTTTTCTTGATATTTTAAAACATATCGCACGTTTCAAACTAGTCATCGAAGAAAGTTATACGCATTTATAGCCGCCTGTACCGAGGGCAAGTTTATCACGTAGGCTTTAAAGAGGTCCAAGCAAGAAATATTTGTCCGCGCAGTGGGCCTGAACATTACTTCACGTTCCCAACTTTAATTCATACCACGGACCACCCGGAGAGGAGTGGTTTGGTAGACGGCTAATTTCTACCTGTTTTTCTCCGCTGACGGTAATTTCTGGGGTGAATAAAATTGCGATCAAGCGGTTTCTCGCACATCGCTATCTCAGTTTGAATCATATTAAGAAGGTGTGCATGTCACACCTTTAAGCATGTCAAATAGTTGACATAGTTCAGGGCCAGACGTCACCCAAATATCCATTGTCTATGGTATCGTGACTTATGCGTCAATAGCCGTACTAGCTCTTCATACTGTTTGCCTTTTACACAACATGGGGTGAATCCTGACACCGTACCCGCTCAAAGTGCTCTGAACATTTAAAGACTACATGGTGAGGGAGGTGTGTTTCCTCAGAACTGTTACACGATCCATCAGTGCCGCGTTTGTGTCATCCCGACCCCTCGCCCCATTGCCCGCTATTGAGACCATCAAAGGCTGTGAACGCGCCGCGCCGGCAGGTCGATGGGCAAGTCAGAGCTCGACGTCAGCTACGTGACGTCACGACTCCTGGCCATGTCCTACCCGGCGGAGGGCATCGAGTCGGCCTACAGAAACCACCTGGACGACGTCAGAGGTGAGCCAGCGCCGACGGCACCTCAGCCGCGCTCACTGGGCCCCGGGGCTCCGAGTGTCACAGCCGCGCTCACTGGGCCCCGGGGCTCCGAGTGTCACAGCCGCGCTCACCGGGCCCCGGGGCTCCGAGTGTCACAGCCGCGCTCACCGGGCCCCGGGGCTCCGAGTGTCACAGCCGCGCTCACTGGGCCCCGGGGCTCCGAGTGTCACAGCCGCGCTCACCGGGCCCCGGGGCTCCGATTGTTACAATCGCTCTCACCGGGCCCCGGGGCTCCAGATGTCACCGGACCCCGGGGCTCCGGGTGTTACCGACACCGGGGCTCCGGGTGTCACCGGACACCGGGGCTCCGGGTTTCACCGTACCCCGGGGCTCCGGGTGTCACCGGGCCCCGGGTTGGTGGTAGCATGGCCAGAGATGACTGGATAATGTTCCCAGACATAATGTTCAAACGCATTATCTTTGTGGGTGGTAATGCTCTTGCGGCCTGTCGCAAATATATGTACTAAACAGACGTTAGTCCTTTAGGTGATGCAAATGCGAGCAGAAGCATCGTTAATAAACGCTGTCAGGAGTCTCTGCCGGGATTCCTGTGTTATCCCACTGGCGGAGTGCCGAACTGTCCCTCTCCGTGGTGTGAGAGCTTTACGGCGGCGATGTCTCCGCGCGGCGTGGGACGCCCGGCCGGTGGCTTACACGTCGGCACAGTGCTGCGTGGGTCACGTGGTTCGCCACATGCCGGTAACTCTCCCTGCCAGGCACCGTCTGTCGCGACGGTACTGAGAGATGGCCGGGTGCCCTGAGTGGCTGCTGCCAGCGTCGGACTGCGCGCTCAAACACATGGCTCCTGTCATTGATAGTGAAATGAATTCCAGGCGGGCGCTGGAAACGAAAATTAGTTTTCGCTGGAGACAGCGTTTTGCGTCCCCACATATATCAGACAATTGCCATTGAATTGTAGTTGGTCTTACGCGATTAGCCATATTTCACTTGTGTACGCTGGCTAGTCCGTGTATGCCGTCTAGTAAGCGATTTATGCGTGTCCAGCACTGCTGCGATTCTGCGCTTGGTACGGACCGGTGGTGACGTGGTCTTCAGCCGTTTGTTCGGCATTGCTGTGACTCCGTAATCAGTGCTGTTTTGTCCGTGTGATCAGTTCTGCTGTGACTCTGTGGTCAGTTCTGTTTTGTATGTGTGATCAGTTCTGCTGTGACTCTGTGGTCAGTTCTGTTTTGTCCGTGTGATCAGTTCTGCTGTGACTCTGTGGTCAGTTCTGTTTTGTCCGTGTGATCAGTTCTGCTGTGACTCCGTAATCAGTTCTGTTTTGTCCGTGTGATCAGTTCTGCAGTGATTCTGCGCTTGGTACGGACCGGTGGTGACGTGGTATGCAGCCGTTTGTTCAGCATTGCTGTGACTCAGTAATCAGTGCTGTTTTGTCTGTTTGGCTCATTACTGTCTGGAGTCTGATAAGAGGGCATCCATTAATAACGTAACGCATAATTTGTTATTTCTAACCTTGGCTCTTCCCCATGTATCGCTTTTAACACTCACGTGTGACATTTGATAACGCTTTGGCTGACTTTCCCCACTGCCTCTGCGCTACGTTATTTATGGGCAGCTCCTATGCATTGTTTTGTCTTTGTAATCGGTGCTACTGCGACTCTGTGATCGGTTTAATTGTTCCAGTTCTGTGATTGGTGCTGGTGTGGATCGGTGATCGGTAGCCCTGGGACAGTGATGAGGTTTGACGACTCTGTGATCGATACTGTTGTGCCTCTATGATTGACACTGGTTTGGTTCTGCGATTGACATTATCTTGACTCTCTGCTCGGTACTGCTGTGGCTCAATGATCGGTACCGTTGTAGCTCAGTGATCGGTACTGCTATGGCTCAGTGATTGGTACCTTTGTAGCTCAGTGATGGTATTACTGTGGCTGTGTGATCGGTACCATTGCAGCTCAGTGATGGTACTGCTGTGGCTCAGTGATTGGTACCTTTGTAGCTCAGTGATGGTATTGCTGTGGCTGTGTGATCGGTACCTTTATAGCTCAGTGATGTGTACTGCTTTGACTCAGTGATCGGTACCTTTATAGCTCAGTGATGGTACTGCTGTGGCTCAGTGATTGGTACCTTTGTAGCTCAGTGATGGTACTGCTGTAGCTCTGTGATCAGTACCTTTGTAGCTCAGTGATGGTACTGCTGTAGCTCAGTGATGGTACTGCTGTGGCTCAGTGATCGGTACCTTTGTAGCTCAGTGATGGTACTGCTGTGGCTCAGTGATCGGTACCTTTATAGCTCAGTGATGGTACTGCTGTGGCTCAGTGATGGTACTGCTGTGGCTCAGTGATGGTACTGCTGTGGCTCTGTGATCGGTACCTTTGTAGCTCAGTGATGGTACTGCTGTAGCTCAGTGATGGTACCGCTGTGGCTCAGTGATCGGTACCTTTGTAGCTCAGTGATGGTACTGCTTTGACTCAGTGATCGGTACCTTTATAGCTCAGTGATGGTACTGCTGTGGCTCAGTGATCAGTGCCGTTGTAGCTCAGTGATTTGGTGCCGTTATAGCTCAGTGATCGACACTCTTGCGGCCCTGTGGCCAGTACTGGTGCGGCTCGGTGACGGCTTCCTGTCAGCTGATGCCCGGTGGTTCCGTGTTCCGCAGCTCTGCTGGACAGCCGACACCCGGGCCACTACTGTGTTTACAACATATCGGGCCGCTCCTACAGCCCCAGCAAGTTCCCCACCAAGGTAACGTGAGCCGGCCGGTACCGCCGCCAAGGTCGCGGGCCCGTCACTGGGTCAGCGCGCGTGGTAAACACCCCGGCGCGGCGCGACGCCTGTACGGGACGGGCGGGGGTGCAGAGGCTTTTTAAGGCGCACTGGTACCGCACGAAACATGGGTCACGTCACACAGTTTTGTCACAGGACTAGCACTCCAGAAAATATCACATATCTCTAGTTTTGTAAGCAATTAACCTAACCATTAAAAATATTAGCTGCATGTCACTTATTTTATACCAACAGCGCCATCACCTAAACAAACGTTCCGCTAATTTACGAGCAACCCGCATTGTGATAAAATCAAGTGAAAGGGCTAGCGCTTCCAACCGCGCCGGTGAAATGTAGATGCAACAACTTTGTTTTAGCTTCATTTGGTGGGGCAACTGCTGCAAATATTACTGTTGTTTACCTGCAAGCGGATTATACAACTAGAAAATAGTATGAGTTATTTTTGCGTTGATTTCCTTTTCGGTCAACTGTTTAGAAAACTGGGCAACTGCATCGATATTTTGTGCGATACCCTGCTACATTTAGTAAGCATCGTTTGTTCGGTCAACTTTTTAGGAGCAGACAGAAAGCGTTTGCAATCAATGACTTACATTGTATTGTGTTGGCGCTTAACGCGCAAGATATTATATTGCACGTGTTTCCAATCATAAAAGATAACCAGCGTGAACATCTCGCCGATCTGCGGGCCCCGGTAGCATCGGAATCTAAAGGGGCTGAAATCCACCTGTATATGTGCTGCGACGCTAATGCCTTTGACCAGTGGACATGACTGATGACAAATAATTTGGTCAGGAAATAAGCAATGGTCATACATAACCAGTAAAACAACATCATTTCTGACCCCAACCGAACGGGTTCCTTAGTCTTCCCAGGAAAGCGCGTTCCCAGCCCTTGCTGAACGTTTTTGATACTAGAGCACGCGAAGTCAAACCGTCAACCTAATTTGTTGAAGTTTTCAGAACTCCTCGATTACTTATGCGGCTTCTAGAGCTATACAATATGCATGTCTAATTTCCATGAGGATGGCCAGTCAGTTCAGCAATGGTGTAGCTACCTGATAATGCCAACTTCTTCACCTTACGACATTTACTCGCAGAGTTTAGAGCTGGCCAAAAGCGTTAATACGGCTGGGCCTGATCGTATATAATTTGTCTGTTAACCACCAGGGGGCATCGATGGCCCCCTAAGGTTTTTCCGGGATAGCAGAAAAACGACAGGCGCAGCACCGCGGTTGAGGGCTCTACCTCTTACTGCATCATTTTCCCACCATTCCTGAAATTTTTCTTACCCCAGGTCACCTAAGGTCAGGTCACCAGGCGAGGTCAACCAAGATCACCTCACTTCAACTTTAGAGCTCTGTAAGAGCTACATTTCGAAGTCGATCGATTTGAAACTTCCTAAACTTCATGACTCCTCCAGGGTCTACAAGGTGTATATCCGGGATTTTCTATTTCGTGACCTGAGGTCATGTCACGAGGTGACCTCTCCCATTGACAAAGCATGGGAAAAGCTGTATGATCTAAAAGTCACAAAAATGATTGAAAATGCTCGGCTTCATCAGAAAAGCGTTCTTGGACACCCTTTCACGGGTTCCAGAGGCCTATTGCCCTTTGACCTCTCCAAGGTCATCCAAGGTCACCAGGGGTCAAAAACAGTATTTTGACAATAACTTTTGACCTAATTAAGCTGGCGCTGAATCAAACACCATCGTGCATGTCTCGTCACTAGCTTTCGTTTGATATACGGCAAGGTCACTTTCGACCTTTCGTGACCTCAGGTCATCCTCGGTCACGAGGTGACCTCTGGAGGTCAAACCACTGGCGGGAGGTCATTGCGTTCAACATAGCGGGAAAAGATCTGAGATTTTCCTATCCAATGTACTTTACTTCATCTCAATAGCTCTAATGGCACAAGAGTTATGCCCAGTTTGCTTAAGCATTGCATATTTGAGTGAAAATAGCCGATCTTGACCTAATTTGGCCTCTGGAGGTCAAACCATTGACCTGAGCGCTAAAACATGCCAAGTAATTTCTTACTGAATTCACGCGAGCTTCTAATGCACTTTACAGATTTGCGCTAACACCCATACTTTCGGAGTTAGAGGGGGCCATCGATGCCCCCCCAGTGGGGCGAAGGTGGCGCCGGACCCCGGTGGGGCGCGGGTTAAGTTGAGGCAGGCCTGGCGGACGTTTCGCGTCCGTTCGGTAATAACCCATGGCAACTCTGAACGATGATGGGTGGTAAGGAGCTCGGGCTCGCAGTGTCAGCGCCTGCTGGGTGCTGACGGCCGGATTCGTATTATCTCCGGCAGGTGGTGGACAAGTCGTGCCAGCCTGGTCGCGCTCCCACCGTGTTCACTCTCTACTGGCTCTGCCAGGACATGTACGCCTTCCTCGGCGCTGACCCCAAGAACGTCTGCGTCGTCCACTGCATCGTAAGTGGACGGCGCTAAAAATCACTGCTCCGTACTAACTCGCAGGTGTTTGTCGACAAATACGCTCGAGACTGTTATGTCTACTCATACTGACATATCGCCTTCGTTGTGCACCGGTGAGCTCTGCTTGTGGCTTGGTTTGCCGCTGGCGAATGGACCGAGGTGCCCAGGAGCCCGTGGTCTGCTGCAGATGCGTGTATGAAGTTAAACCTCCTGTCGGATTGCGCTGCGTCTGCGTCTCTGAGCCTGTTGTTGAATGTATGTATTCTTCCCTCTTCCGCAGGACGGGAAGGCGACCTCTGCGACACTGCTGGCCGCGCTGTTGATGTTTGCACAGTTGTTTCCCACTCCTGAGCAGGCGCTGAACCTGTTTGCCATCAAACGCTGCCCGCCCGGCCTCACCCCGTCTCAAGTGAGGTGCGTCTGTGCTGGGCTAAGCTTCCCAATTAGAAAACAGCACTGAAGGAGCCGTGCTGGGATGTTCTTAGGTCTTTGTGGGCAGCCTTGGTAGAACGTAATGGCCACAGGCTCCGTCTGTGGCAGGTAGCTAGATTGTGTGGAAGTCGTTCTTCCCTTGACGGGCCATATACGCGCAGGTACCTGGGGTATCTGCAGCGGATGACGGCGGCCTCGCCGCGGCTGCCGCACCTGCAGCCCGTCACCCTCACCTCCATCACTCTGCAGCCGGTGCCGCTCTTCACTAAACTCAGGTGAGACCGCGCCCCGCCACTCCCAGTAGGCACGCTGGCCGCCGCTGGCAGGATACGGCGGAGTCGCCCCCCCCAACGCCCCTAGAACGCCCCACCGGCGCAGCTGGGCTTTTGTGGCCCGCTATTTTTTTTGTCAGATCTGAAAAGGCGATGCATTGTGCGTATTGGAGTTGTAAGGTTCTTCAGCCGCTATGGCTAGAGCTTGCCGGGGCTCACTGGCTCATGCCCCCTCCCAGTCTGGGAAGCCTCTCATATCTTCGTCAGAGAACTTGCTTTAAACATATTGGTTAATACCTACCTGCCGGCGAACATCCTACCAATGTACGTTGTGCATGCTCTTTGTCGTGTGTCGTGCTATTCGTTGTGTACTGTCTGGATTTTACACTTTGCACTACTTCTCTGTAACGAGAATGTTTTGCGTTCGCATCGGCTGTACTACCTTTTGTTCGTTGCACAGAAGCGTAAATCGTTGAGAAGGTGCTAAAATATCGGGATCATTGCACGTGTTTTTTTTGTACGGCGTGCGAAGTGGAACCGTTAGTCATTTAATGCAATAAAGAGAGCTAATGACAATCTAAAATGCATGAATATTAGCATACAGTCTTTTTCACTGTATGTGAGCAGTCATGCCCGTGTCTGTCGCTAAGGCCGAGCCGTGCCTGTATCTCTTTGTGATCGCACCTATGTTTTTGTATGCACTCAGGCCGTGCCTATGTGAGCCCTGCCCGTGCATCTGTGTGAGCAGTGGTCGTTTCTCAAGTATGCGATCGTGCCCATATCTCTGTGTGAGCCCTGACCGTGCATATATGAACCGTGCCTCTGTGTAAGTCGGGCTCGCGTCTCTATGTGAGGCGTGCCTGCTCCCCTATTTGAGCCCTGGCCGTGCCTACGTGATCCGTGCCTGCTCCTCTATTTGAGCCCTGGCCGTGCCTACGTGATCCGTGCCTCTGCGCAGCTCGTGCCCGTGTCTCTATTGGAGCTGCACCTGTGGCTCTATGTGAGCCGCGCCTTCGTCTTTGTATGTGCCGCGTGCATGTTTCTCTATGTGCGCCGTGCCGGTGTCTGTATGAGCCGTACGGCCGTGCCTGTGTCCGGGTACGGCCTCACATAGAGCCGCACCGCGAGTCTCTGCGTGAGCTGCACCCGCGTTTCTATGAGGGTCGTACATTTGTCGCTGTACGAATCGTGCCCGTGTCTCTGTGTCTTTGTGTGGACTGCGCCTGTATCTCTGTGTGAGCCGTGTTGGTGCCTCTGTGTGAGACTTACCCATGTCTCTGTGTGGGCCGCGCCTGTATCTCTGTGTGAGCCGTGTTGGTGCCTCTGTGTGAGACTTACCCATGTCTCTGTGTGGGGCGCGCCTGTATCTCTGTGTGGGCCGCGCCTGTATCTCTGTGTGAGCCGTGCCCTTGCCTCTGCGTGAGCTCGGTGGCCTGGCATGAGCGGACGTCGCCGGCAGCCGGCTGCTGGCCGGTTTCTGGGCTGAGGTGCAAGGACACCCGTTCGAGTACATGAGTCCGGCGCTGTACGAGGAGCTCAGCTATGCCGAGCAGATCCACTCGTGAGTCGGCGCCGGGCGGCCGACGCTTAGCGCTGGTGGTCCCCTTCTGTAGCGCTCGGCTGCCTTTTTCGTACCTGAGGTCCCAGTTACTGGGGTGATGCAGCTGGACTCTGCTGTGCCGTGGCTTGTATGACGCTCGACGCTACTGGAGTTGTCCCACGGGTCTGTTAGGGCCTGCGTGCGCTGGCCTGTCCCGCCGCTTGCCTGACGAGTCTAGTCCTCGGAGACCGAGGGCGGTCGGCTTTGCTTTCTAACGGACCGGGTGCCTCTGTTTTGGATGATGTGGATGGTGCTAGTCTGCCTATTTTTACCATTTCTTTGAGGCGTCCCGCAGGTTATGGTGTGATTTTCATTTTGAAAGATGGCATCTGTCGTCCTGTAACTTCAGCTGAAACTAACTGACAGAAGATTGTGCGTTGCTCCACAATTAGTGCGCGGTGGTCAGCGGGAAAGAGTCGAATCCCATCTATCATTGCAAGAGGAAGAGGCCGATGGGAGATAAATGTGCCCCTGGACTCGATATAAGGTGTTCATCCACGACTGAAGGGACGGTCCTATCAAGCTTGATGTCTATATGTTAGGCTGCTCTCCATGGTCTGCTCCATATTGATGACTGAAGCGCGACGTGCTTCGATTTACTTTTTACTTCGATAACATATTTGAGGCTGGATCGCTAAATCATCGTTAGCTCTAGTGGAAATGCCATCACCCCCGATGCGGTACAGGAAAATGCACTGGGTGATAGGTTATGGACTGGAACTGTTATGCTTCTCCATGACAGACTTGCGCTTCCAGGAAGTGGGCTATTAAACGCCCTCGTGTCTCTCACGTCGGTCGGGTGCTGTGAACTGAGCACAGGGATCTGTAATACCAGAGGGCCCAGACCGTGACGTGCCGAGGGTAACAAGGGCCTCATTGCTGCCCGGGGCAGTGGTGATCTTTCGTTGCATGTCCAGTCTAGTGAAACGAGAACAATAAAGGCGTCTCGTTAGCTATCCATTTCAGTTAAATTCTACTTTATTTTCCTGTAAAACTGACATACACAGATTGGCTCCTTACAAAAGGGCACAAAAACGCCTAGCTTAAATCTTGATTCCACCTACCGTTATGTTGAGCAACATTCTCTGTCGCAGAAAACAGCCGTATACTAACCCTCGACCCGTTTCGTTTTCCGTGGGTTCGTCTTTACTTTCTTTAATTGTGTGCTGTGTAAATTTGTGAACGCAACAGTAGTGCATGTCAATCATTGCGTTGAATGGTAATATGTCTACTGTTCATATTGTATTTGTCTCGGTCATTTTTTTCGTATTTGTTCGTCATTGCCAAACCGAGCATATGAATCCGGCTGTATACATTGATTAGTTGAATGGTGATCTTAATGAAAATTTACAGCTAGATAAATCCACGGTTCCCTTCTGCGTTGTTTCAGTAAATAGTAGAGTATTGATATGCTGTTGGGAGTCACTGATGGAAAACCACGTCTCTTTGAGAATTAGCGAAAATGTATTTAGAAATCACATGTGGAATCCAAATTCTTCCAAGAATGTTCCTAGTTTTCCGACCATGCGTTTCACAAGTTCTACTCTCCACCGCTATATATATATATATATATATATATATATATATATATATATATATATATATATATATATATATATATATACCTGCTGCCTCTCTGGGAGTATTCTAGAGGTGAATGACGTTGCGCGCCACCTGCCGGCTGTGCGGAGGTGTGACCGGCGTGTTTGCTGGCGCGGCAGGGACGGCTGTCGGCCGTACGTGGAGGTGTGGCAGGGCAGCGAGATAATCGTCTCCACGCTGCAGGAGTACGACAATATCCGCCACTTCAACCCCGCCGACAGAAAGGTGAGATACTTCAACTCAGCTCGGAGGAAGCTGATAGGATGCAGCTCTGCCCGCAGGGAGGTGAGACTTTCTACCGCGTGGCTACCCCGGTGGTCTGAGCTTGCGTGACGCTGTTGTTTGTCAGAGTTTGCGATTCTCCCGGTGTACGGAAGCAATGGTGAGTTTCCCGGCTTCGTCGGTCTCTTGGAGCTGGCGGTCAATGTCAACAGTCGGTGTCCCGTCGTTGGAGTCTGTGCGGCCCTACTGAGTACTAGCTCGCTGTCGCTTGCATTAAAGGGAATGTGTCACCTTCACAACGTGATTTTAACTGAGATAGCCAAGTTGTAAAGCAAGTCGGAAAACCCGGTACTCCATATTTCATTTGTCTTGGAACTCGATATTTCCGTAGAAAAAAGCTAAAACCTACCTGATACCAGCCCCCCCATCAGCCCGTCGCCGGGCGGCCATTGTTGTGAGCTGCTGGTGTGACGACATATGCTGACGTCACGATGAGCATCAGCCAATCGAAGCCCTTGAAGCGTTTCAAGTATGGTAGTGGTTGCCAGATCGTGACATCATCCACAGACTGATATTTATTTCTTTTTCTAGAGGAGTATTTTTAAAAACAAAATATTGAGCTTATTGTACATTTTTCAGAGAAATCGTGTGTGGTTTCATTATTTTTGGCTAAAAGTACGCCTAATTTCACTAAATTCAAGGAATCGACGAAGGTGCCACATTCCCTGTAAGAGGTGGTGCCCATCGATCCGGGCACTTTGGCTCTGCTGAGTACTGGAGTTTCCCGTCCCTTCCGGTAGGTGGTGCCCGCTGAGCGTATGCTGTCCTGCTGAGTACCAGTCTGCCATCGGCCGCGGCAGACGGGGTGCCCACTGATCTGAGTTCGTGCGGCGTTGCTGAGTACTTGAGTTTGCTGTTTGTCCCGGTAGGTGGTGGTGCCTGTGAACCTGAGCCTGTGCGGCGACGTGACGGTGCTGGTGTACCACGCGCGTCGCGTGATGGGACGCGTCACGGGCGTGCGCATCGCGCAGCTGCAGTTCCACACCGGCTTCGTAGACGAGGAGGACACCAGCCTACGTTTCACGTGGTCAGTCACTGGCGCCGGGGAGACGAGCGGCAGTGCAAGTGACGGATATGCTACGCTGTCGCAATTGATTTCCCATCTATTGCTTGTTTTATGGCATTATCCACACTTCCGATGGTTAAAATTCGAGCTAGAACTGAAGACTTCATGCTCTCTCCCTTGAGTTGGTGAGTACTGTTGTCCATACTGTCCATACTGTTGTCCATGGTCTCGACGCTCCGTCGAAGTTCCCAGCCCAGGCTCCGGTCTGACGCCTCGCCCCTCGGCAGCGCTGAGTTGGATGACGTGACGGAGCCGGACCGGTACCCGCCGCAGTTCGTGGCCACAGTGAACGTGTTCGTGTCGGACACGGCGCGGCAGTCGCGGTTCCCGCTGCCCTGGACGGACGTCCGACCCGACGCCAACGCGCCGGACCGACTCTTCTCCAGCCGCGCCGAGATGCAGGAGACGCTGGAGAGATTCGGTCAGTCAGCAGGCGCCATCGGCTGGGGTGCACCCCTGCTGAACACCCGCGCTGTGGAAGGACTGACACTAGCGTGCACTGTAGGGGTCCTAAAATACCCCGACACCCCCCCGAGATGTAAAATGGGCAGGGCTAGGAAAATGCGGACATTAAATCTTCTGGGAGTTGTTTATATGACTCTGATATAATAGCATGCATTCAAACATTCCAATATCTTCAAGGTCAGCCGAGGTCTTAAAGGTCAAATCTGGATAACGCTGGGAGAACGGTTGGAATTTGACATGATTTCGCTGAAAAAGTCGGGAATTAAATGAAAATGGGGAGGTACCATGAAATGTCTACGATTTTGGGGTCAAGGCCGTAGACCTATGACGTCACTACATGACTTCGGGGTGGGCTAAACTGGTTGCGAGGATTAGAACTTGACCTGTAAACCTGAACTAAGCATTGAACAACATTATCCTATCATAGTATAGCTGACTTCATATATGATGACGTCATTAGGCCGAAAGCACCAAGATCATGATCTGAAAACTGGATATATTATTCAGGTCATATGAGTTTATGACGGCTTAATGTGCTCCATAATACCGATGAACTGTTGCGAAAGCGCAATAGTCGCAATCTCAAAATGTAAGTACGACTTTGCAGGTTTCTACGTCAAAATTATTAACTGATTTTCAAAGACCCAGTAAGTAAGGTTTTCAGGTCCGTGTGGCTCTCTGGCCGCCCCAGACAAATAGTTTGCTATTATAGACCTTCCTTAGGTACTCGTATGAATGGCGGCTGGTGATTGGCTCATTGCACTTCTGTCAGACTATCGGGAAGAGGCATTTGTTTAAGTGCACTGGGTGTCGTCAATTGATTCATTGTACAGCTACTATCACGGTTGGTTGTTTGGGTTGGTCCTTGGGCTTTTTTATCGTTTGCCTTTTTTCAAATGTTTGCTGTTTTTAGCCTCTTAGCAGCTGTGGTGATTCACTTGTCCCGTCGTCACGTTTTTCCTCTGGCGGTGGGCTCGCTGTGACAGAGCGTCTGTGTCCGGCAGCCGAGGTGCGTGAGATGGCGCTAGGACGGCCGGTGCGTCCTGCGCCGCCGCCCTCGCGACCGCCCCCGCCCGCCGGCGCCGCCCCCGCCAGTCCGCAGCCGCCCCGCCGGCCGCCAGAACCCGGCCTCATCTCCAACCTCGACTGGCGGGCGCCCGAACAGGTGCCGTACCCTAATCAGCTGTCTCTCCCTTTAGATTGTGGACGTATGTTGCTATTGTTGACATGATGTGCAACCGGGCGCTGAAAAGGCTAGTTTGAAGATGGACAGTTTTGAAATGGTATGAGCACCGCGTAAGGGTATTTCTGTATATTTTATACTTTCTCGGTTGAAACATTATTCATCTTCGCACTTTCTTTATCAAGTGTGATTGGCACTGGCGTACAAAGTGTCTGCTCTGCTAATGGACAGACATTCACAAGTTCGCTTGATCTATTAGTGGTGACTTGGTTTTCCGTCCGTCTACCAGGTCACACTGAGCCTCCATCCCCGTCCATCAAGTGTCTGACACTAGTGAGCCTTCTTTACCGTCCACCAGTTGTCTGACACCGCTGAGCCCTCCCGTCCACCAGGTATCTGACGCCACTGAGCCCTTCCGTCCACCAGGTATCTGACACGACTGAACCTTCTTCACCGATACTTTTGGTAGCGCTGAGCCTCTGTCCGCCAGGTTAGTAACGCTGAGCCTATGTCCGCCAGGTTTGGCAGCGCTGAGCCTCTCCGCCAGATTGGTAACGCTGAGCCTCTGTCCACCAGGCTGGCAGCGCTGAGCCTCTGTCCGCCAGAGGTTTGACACCACTGAACCCTCCTCCCCGTCCTCCAGACTGGTAACACTGAGTCTCTGCCCACCAGGTTTGGTAACGCTGAGGCTCTGTCCTCCAGACTGGTAATACTGAATCTCTGTCCGCCAGGTTGGTGGCGCTGATTCTCTATCCGCCAGGTTGGTAGCACTGAGTCTTTGTCCGTCAGGTTGGTAACGCTGAGTCTCTGCCCGCCAGGTTAGTAGCGCTGATCCTCTATTCGCCAGGCTGGTAGCTCTGAGTCTCTGTCCGCCAGAGGTCTGACACCACTGAACCCTCCTCCCCGTCCTCCAGACTGGTAACACTGAGTCTCTGCCCACCAGGTTTGGTAACGCTGAGGCTCTGTCCTCTAGACTGGTAACACTGAGTCTATGTCCGTCAGGTTGGTAGCGCTCAGCCTCTGTCCGCCAGGTTGGCAGTGCTGAGCCTTTGTCCGTCAGGTTGGTAACACTGAGCCTTTGTCCGTCAGGGTTGGTAACGCTGAGTCTTTGTCCGTCAGGTTAGTAGCGCTGAACCTCCGTCCGCCAGTTCGGTAACGCTGAACCTCCGTCCGCCAGTTCGGTAACGCTGAGCCTCCGTCCGCCAGTTCGGTAACTCTGAGCCTCTGTCCGCCAGGTTGGTGACTCTGAGCCTCTGTCTGCCAGGTGTCTGCGCCGGCGGAAGTGTCTGATGACGAGGAGCCGCCGGCATTGCCTCCCCGTGGCGTCCGGCCGCCAGAATCAGCGCTGCTGGACCTGGGCTCATCTACTGACGCCCCCGCCTCTGCGGCTGCGGCCCCTCCGGTGGAGGGAGTGGACCTGCTGGGACTAGGGGGTGGCGGCGCCGGCCGGGCGCGCGGCCCCGCCGCCGGCGCCCTCTCAGCCGTCTAACGTGGACCTGCTGTTCGGGGGCGGCCCTGCGCCGGCCGCCGCCTCTGCTGACAACATGTTCGACCCGTTCGGACTGAGCAGCCCGGCGCAGGGTCAGACACCGCTGGTGCCGGTGAGCAATCACGCGGGGCCCGAGACGTGTCTGCCCACGAATGCCCAGATGCATTGGCAGAGAATATAATCTTAGCAAAATGTTGAAATCAGTGTTTTGCTTAATTAATTTTACGGGGGTAATTTTCTGTGATTTCTGTCGTACGATGTTCGTAATCTACTTGCACGCTTTTATTTGTTTGAGCACTTAAATGGTATTTCCTTTCGAGTGCTCCATGACAAAAATATAACGCCGTATTAAGGGACCACACAATCCAACCAGTAGGGCCAATGTCTAGGATAGTTTCTCTTCCAAATGTTTGATGGCGCCGGTAAATGATGGATCAATTTTATATAATGTCTATTCAGGCATGAAACATTTCTGTATACAAAGAGCGTGTCGGAAACAAACTATGGGATAGTGAGAGGCGCAAGTAATAGCAGCGTAGTTTTATGTGAAGTTGGACGGCCATCTGAACGCTGGTATTTGCTTTTTTTGCCCCGCCTTTCGTCTTCAACTTCCGGGTCACATGTGAAGCTGAAAGCTGAGCAGAAGGGGCCATTTTGTCTATATTGAGTGATTGAACGCTCCTGCACTGGATACTTTGGCGCGGGGTGATTGCTGCCACAGTATGCCCCCATGGGTGACGCGTCCTCCCCGCCCTGCAGCCGGCGACACTGCACCAGTCGTCCAGCACCGGCAGCTTCCCTCAGGCGGTGGCGGCGGCGGCGGCAGCTGAGCCGGCCGGTGACCTGATGGGTGACTGGGGCAGCACGCTGGCCGCACCGGCCGGTATGCACCGCAACGCCTCGCAGCCGAACCTGCGCACCACGGCCGGCGCCGGCGCACGGCCGCCCCCGGCACCCTCCGACCCGTTCGCAGACCTGGGTCAGTGGCGGGCCAGCTCACGGCTGCCGTGGTAGCAGGAGACGTGTTCAATGGTGGACAACTGGGGAATCGAATGGAGTATAATTATATCGCACGTAGCGTAACCTCACTAAAAATGTAATACGAAATCTTGCGTATGTGAAAAACACGGTGCCAATACCTACAAACACGTCATAAAAATAACGAAAAAATGGCGGTAATCATCCACGTCTTTTATTGTTTGTAATTTGTTGATATGTGGATGGTGGGATGGGGTAAGGGGACGTAAATTTGTGGTATCCAAAACCGTATTGATATTAATGATTATTGGAGTTTTAGGGCACTGCAGCTACAGAGGCTATATGTGCCCGCCGTATTGATATTGGTGCTGATGGATTATGTTGTTCTTCTAGACGTTTCAAATAACACTAGCGCCTGATTCCTGCGACCGTTTTTATGGGAACAAATATACCATTGAGTAATTACCATTACCTGTTAATCTTGACTAGAAGGTTAGAATATGACATGATCCGGAATCGTAGCTAATTGACCTAGCTTTACCTGATGTGACCTGACCAGACCCCGTGTGGGTGCAGGTAACCTGGGCGCGTCGCTGGGCGGCGCCAAGGTACCGCCGGCCTGGGGTCAGCCGTCGCCCGCCGGCTCCCCCCACCACACTGCCGGAGGCAGCGCCCCCCATCCGCCGCCCCCTACCAACGGCCTGGGGACGCCCGGCTGGGCGGGCTCGGCGAGACCCAACTACTCGCGCGCTGCCTTCGCGGACACTGGCAAAGATAACAACGGTGAGCCTTGTCCGCTGTGGCCACGAGTTCCGGTCATTTTTAAAAAAAGACTTACACTTTTGCTAGTAAAAAAGCGCAAGCACCTTGGTGGGGGAGGGGGAGGAAAATATATAGCTTTTTTAATCCTACGCTACTCGAATGGATATACAAATGTGTCCTCTCAACAGGGACCGGGGCACCCAAGAAGGTGTCGGACGACACATTCGGAGACCTACTCGGCTCCCAAGGCTTCAACTTTACACCTAAACAGGACACTGGGCCCAAGACCATCAACCAGATGAAGAAGGCTGAAATGGCCAGGGAAATGGACCCTGATAAGCTGAAGGTAAGTGGCGCGCCTCTGGAACAATGGCCCTCTCCGCTGACCCGGTTCACATGAGCTGGGTTTACCGTTTGATTTGCCAACGTTGGGGTGCTAGGTCATATTTGAAGGGCTAGATTTAGCCTATGGTACGCAAAACTACCTGTGATACCCGAGATCGGCACTCAATACAAAATGTTCACCCGGATGTGCGCGGCGAAATAAACACTGTATCGGTATCTGTGAAGATATTGCGCGCGTTCGTTTTGTGGTGTAGCTGCGGTGATCTCGACCCATTGGAAGTGGGTGGCCAATGCTGGAGGATGCTGTACTGGCCTGACTATGTTTCCCCGCAATCGTCCGGTAATGGTGCATAGACCTGCGCGACGCTGGCGCTGTGCAAAGCCAACGCTATCAAATTATCGATGATTGATTTGATAATGGTGATGCTTGATTTTGATTTGCGTCATCAATTCTCCATGGTATTGTATCTTTGTCGGTGCCGTAATCTCTGACCTAAACGCCGAGTGGCTCCGCCCTCAGTCGTGAGTCCTCCGGTTTGTGCTGGGCCCCTGTCCCGACCTGCCGTCTGGTCCCTATGCAGGTGCTGGATTTATGTCGAGTCCCTGACCTGGCGGCCCGTCCTGACCTGACCGGCCGGTCCCTTTTCGGGTGCTGGATGTGCCGGGTCCCTGACCTGCCGGTTCCTGTGCGGGTGCTGTAGTTGTGCCGGGACCCTGACCTGCCGGTCCCTGTGCAGGTGCTGGAGTGGACCGAGGGTAAGCAGCGCAACATCCGGGCACTGCTCTGCAGTCTGCACAAGGTGATCTGGCCCGACTGCCGGTGGCAGGAGTGCTCCATGAACCAGCTGGTCACCCCGGCGCACGTCAAAAAGATGTACCGCAAGGCCTGCCTGGCCGTCCACCCGGACAAGGTGAGGTCGCCCGGCGCACTGGGCACGCTCAACCCCTCATAAATAGTCTGTGTCGTGAATCATAATCAAACGGCTCAACATATCGTTTGGGTTGCTCTTTTGTACTTCCAGCTTGCCATTCCTCAAGGGATGCAATGCTGACTGCGTGAGCGAAGTGACTAAATAACCGGAGGATTTTATTATTAGAATAGGTTCGATTTATTCCCAAAATGTCCTGATTTCAAATGTACGTCCCTAATTGACTAATTTCACCTCGTCGTTCCAGCAAACGGGCACGGACAACGAGAAGATGGCGAAGCTGATTTTCATGGAGCTCAACGACGCCTACTCCGAGTTCGAGAACGATGAAACACAACAGAATCTATTCGGTGGCAATTAACCGCGCTGGACCGACTAGTCCCGTCGCCGTCCACCGCGCGGCGCCACCGTCGTTTAGTCGCGTTTTCATTTTTGTGATATGCAAAGCGTCATCAGTCATTACTGCGTTCCTTCAGGGCGATCGTTTAGCGGGGTGACCGCGCGGAGACATGGGCCGCAGACGGGTCGGAGGTGTAGAGACGAAGCCGGTTTAGGGGAGCCACTGAAGATGGCGGTGTCATCAACTGAGACCCTGCCCGCGTATTCAGCTCAGATGGGGGCGGCGGACTGAGGCGTGCTGGGAGAGGGGCGCGATTGTGGTGAAGACAAGAGGAGGCGGGCGGTAGAGCGTGTCGTTTTGATGTCTTTGAAGCTCAGCGTCTAGTATAAATAAGTGGAAGATTGGCGTCACTGTTGTTATTATCAGTTATGTTGGGAGGACATGTCCGGACACCAGCGTGGCGCCACATGACATACACTTCAAGTGGCGGCCATCCACGAACTCGCGCATTCTGGTGATGGGAAGAAAAACTGTATGGCTGCGGACGTTTCCTCGCGGATGGCCGGGAAAAGGCTGTCACTTATGGCTGAACTGTAGCTCCGGCCCTGTTGATGCCGGCCGCATCCGCCGTAGCATGTAGCAGTGTACTTCACAGGCTCGCTGTAGTAGGCCCGTTCGCTTCCATGGACGACTTCGCACCAAGTTCGTCGCCTAAACCGTCGGATGCACGTTCGGTAACGCCTATTTACCCACCGTGTAAGGTTTTATGGCACATTCCTGCTAGCAATATGTATATCACGATATAAAAGATTAATGTTTCATATGGCAACCTTATGTGATTGTGTTGACTGTTTTTTATTTATACAGAGTGGATCCGGGTTTGACATTGCTTAAATGAGTACTTATGTCGCTCTTACTCGCAATCATGTATTGTTGGGGCTCAGAAGAGCCACAACAATCCCAGCCGTTGCCCCTAAGCGGGGGCAACGGCTGGGAGAATGGTAACTCCACATTGTCGGAAGTAGAACCAGAAGACAGCTGCTGTCCAAGTCGTTGCTTTTATCCTGCTTGTTTCTAGTGTGCTTTGTATGGATGTTTATTTTCAGATATTAAAAACGTGCCCCAAATATTAGAAGCCAGAAATCACAGACCCGTCTGAACGAAGAAACGCCTTGTACTGTATTGCTGTCTTTCGGAACATTCCGGCTGAGAAAACAGTATCTTCATTCCATTGTTTGCGTGACAGCAGCTCTTCGGCATCTTCTGGGAACCACAATAAGGTTTCTGATGAATTCTACAGTAGGACGGAGGACATATTTACCGCTAGATTCACTATTGTCTTAGTCCTCGAATTCTCTAATATCTCAATGTAAAGTGAAGCTTCCCATAGAGTGCAAAATTTCAGTGAGACGCGAGATGCCCTTCTACTTGCATCGCTTCTACGAACCATTTTCTGCGCTTCCTCGTTTCTGTGTCTGAGGCTGCGGTTGCGGCTGCTGCTGGGCGTGACAGCGGTTTGGCGTGTTGAGTCAGACGACGTGCCCCTGGTGGCTAGGCAGTGCGTTACACCGTACTGGCAGCCGGCTGGGTTGCGACGTCTGATGCTTCTCAGATCTAAGTCAGCGCCAACCTCCGGCGCTTTACGTGTCCGATGTTCTGCTAGAGAGAATCGGTAGCTAGACCGTCGTTGCGGAGGCTAGGCGGCCCTCGGGTCGGCGTATATCGTTGCAACGCTGTCGAGCACGGTCTACAATACAGTGTAGAAGCAGTCACGGATGTTTGGTCTGAGATGGCGCCGAACACAGGGCGGCTTTACTGACTGGTGTGCAAGGTTCAACCAAGGACAGTGCATCTGATCTACCCGCGAGAGGCAAACAGCCGCGCAGCAAAGTTTTGCTGAAAACATTCAGTGCGTGATTTATTAGGAAACACAATCAGCGCCCACTAAATTACAATCAGGGCGCTGAGCACGGGTCACAAAAAACAGGGGTTGCGGGCAGGTTTCGATTTTTACTCGTGACCTACATAAAAAGCAACGTACCGTTACGAATCCCGTCACAAGTCTGGTCTTGCACCACCTGCCGGCCCGCGAAGGAGGAGGCGGATCTGATGCATTGCCCATACAGAGACTGCCACATAACGACAGTCGGCGTCAGGCATTTACGTCACAGGCGGATCCCAGGGCATCGGCGCCCCGGCGCGGCAATAAGACCTGGCGCCCTCTGATAGGTTGCGCCGTCCAAAAGTGATGCCATTCTGGTACGAATGGCACCCCTGACCGGGTTGCTCCCCTCGCCCTCCCCCTGCCCGGTCGGGAATGCTGGGTCCACCATGATACACGCCTCCCCCGAAACGGACCCAAATACACGGCGTGGTCTTCAACCTTACATCACGGAGAACCACTTCAAGAAGACTTCTCAGGTGAACATATGCACACATCTTCGGCATGAACAAATCACAAGCGCGTATGTCAGATCGTACGTAGACCGACCCGCATGCATTACTGTTCCCGCGTCCCATCGGCGGCGACCGCTACTAGGTGATGTTGGAGGTGGTTTTCTCGAGGAATGCTAGGTGGCCCTGCAGGTTGCCCTGGTGTCCAGGGAAGGCCGGCACGGGGCCGCGCGCCATGTAGCCGGGCGGTCCGGGCGGACGGTACTGCTGAACCGGCGGCAACCCGCAGCCCGGCGTCGGCGCTCGCTGCGGCGGTCACGGAACGGCGTCATACCACGGAATATACGGGCGAGACGGCTCCCACCGCCGGACGCACGGGAGAGACAGGTCACACCGTATGTACCGTATGTACGTGCTTTGTCGTTCGAGGTTTGAAGATCTCCTGACTTTCCACGTTTCGATTTTATGACGTAGGAGCATGAAAAGCCTGGACAATTGTGTGTACATGCAACCGGGATGTTTCTGAAATAAATGAACTGAACTGAACTGAACACCATCCGGTACACGGGGGGAATGGCTCCCACGGGGTACACAGGGGAAACAGCTCCCGCTGGATACACAGCGAGAGATTACACCACCGGACGCACGGGGGAATGGCTCCCACCGGGTACACGGGGGAAACGGCTCCCAACGGATACAAAGGGGGAAAGGGTTCCTATTGCATATCAAATGGAGACGGCTCCCGTTGAATACAAAATGGAGACGGCTCCCACCGGTTACATGAGGCAGGGGAGACGGCTCATGCTGCCGGATACACAGGACAAAATTCTCACATCACCGGATACACGGGGAAGACGGCTCACCACAGCAGAGACAAAAGCGCACGAACGAATACAAAGGAGAACAAGGGAAAGGGGATATACAGTACGACAGTGAAAGCCGGGCCCGTCTAGAACGATCGGATACTTTGAGAAGACGGCGTTACGGCACGGAAAACTTGGGGGAGGGGGACACTTGGTATCCCCGGGCCAAAATTTCCTGCCGCCAACTTTGTACTCATACCATCAGTGATAACGATAGGCACTTCCAGCCGAAGTGCCTTACACCCTCAACACACAAACACGATCACACCATGTCACGGCGCATAAGCCATACTGAACGAAGCGGCCCTTTACCTGGCCGTCCATCATGTTCGGCGGCAGGTCCCCGCGCGGGTGTTGCACCTCTGACAAAGTGCCCTTCCACAGCGCAATCTTGTCCTGTGTCTTTTTTATCAGCTCGTCCTTCCGCGTCAGCTCCTGCCTCAGCTCCAGCGTGTCCTGCCGCATAGGCCAGCGTCAGCGACAATAGCACAGAGGGGACCTGAGCGTCAGCGACACTGGCACAGATGGGGTCTGTTCGTCAGCGACACTGGCACAGAGGGGACCTGAGCGTCAGCGGCACTAACACAGAGGGGACCTGAGCGTCAGCGACAATAACAGAGGGGACCTGAGCGTCAGCGACACTAACACAGAGGGGACCTGAGCGTCAGCGACACTAACACCCCCGTACTAGTCCAAGCGTACTGCACAAATACATAAGGCACCAACAGAAAACTTCGTTCCTTTAGCGTCGAGCGTCTCATCCACACCGATACCGTCACTGTAGTGCAAAGGAAAACAATGTATCTCTACTAATGAACTCAAGATACTTCTTTTTTTCTTTGCACGAACGACAGACCACCTCACGCCAGGACAGTACGTTCCCTCGCATTCTTAGGCCTACCTGGGACAACCTGCAACCAGGCGACACACCCACGCTTTACCTCGTTCGCGATTCGTTCGTGACCCGTTCATTTCCAGCCGCAGGAACCCAATGCTAGGATTAATGGCGAGGATGGACTACGGATACTAGCGAAGAACATTTGAAGCGTAACACATACACAAATATCAATGACTAAGGGAACCAACCACTTATCAAGAAGACATAATCATTTAAAGACCTATATCAGAATCAGCGCCAACTTATGATTTGAAGGCCAAAATAGTGATAAATATGATGTTGAGTGGGTCGAATTCATTCAACAGCCTGAAATTCGATATCCCCCGAATAATCAAGTGTGTATTTATCTCGAACATTTCGACATATTAACAGCGGCTCTTCCAATGTCGTTGCTATGAGCGTGATTATGACACTACGGCAGGAGACGGTGTAGGATGCAAATGGTTGAGGATGGTGACTGATATAACACGCAGTGCCGGATAACATGCGTAGCCGCGCAGGCGAAGATACTCTTTCCCTCGGTGGGATAAGGACGTTAGGAGACCGTGGTCGGAACTGAACTGAACTGAGAATACATATGTGATGGTAAAAATAAGACTCAAGAACGTATTGCTAAAATCTTTATCGACACATCAATCTCGGTTCCTTTACATGGAAACTGAGTTGGTGCTATAACATTGAACTTGTTCCAGAAAATAGGATCCTTGAGTTACAAGCATAGACTAAGAGCATAATATACGGGATTTAATCATACAATTTTAGGAGTAATTATTCGCGTAATCCATGTTGGGATCAAATTCCACCAAATCCCACGATAGCTTAGCTATTTGGGAAATTTTCTATTTCCAGCTCACAGGAATTACCGTTTTATTTCTGGAAGTATTAAACGGCACCATTGCATGTCTCAGGTTTCATGATTTTTGTATACGATTTCCGAGGACGTGATTTGTTCGCACAAAAACACAAAGAAACCAGAGGATGTAGTTGATAACGATATTATTTTAGGCTTGGTATAATGATGTCGCTAATATTTTGGAGTGAATTAGCTCAAAGAAACTTCTCCCCATATGCAGGAAGAAAAAGCACAGGATGTCACATATATTCATGCTGAAAGAAATTTTCTTTCCCATTTCTTTTATAAAAAAATCAACGAAATTAAAACGTTATTTAAGATAACAGCTGCCCTTAACACGCTACCTTGAGATGACAGGAATCAGCAGTCGGTAAGCAGAATAGATAACGCCCTGAATTTGGAGCGTGACTCGATGAAACACCTCGGCGAGTGCGCCAACACCGGACTGTGCAACACGCGCCCGTCACGTTCCCACCATAAAGCAATCGTCGATGGCAGCGCGCGCCGGCCAACAGCGCAGCAGGCTGACCCCACCACTGTCACAGTTTCGCGACCACAGACGCCACCGAGCGTCGGCCGTCCCGGGATTTCTACCGACACACAGGGTGACACACGGGGAGACCGGGGCGGGCCGGCGGCCGGGGGCCGGGGGCGCTGTCTGCGCGCCGCCCCCGCCACAGCCCGACTTCCCATGGGGCGGCGACGGCCCGCTGTTGCATGCCAGCCCACTGCGGCCGCGCTCGGTATAAAGAGATTGGGCGGCCCGGGATCCACATCAGACGCTGCCAGAGCTCGGCATCACAAGCAGCGGCCAGCCACGGACAACATGAAGGTATGGCGCCGCGGCTGAAGAGACAGCGATACACCACCCACCTAGTCGATTTTAACAGTTAGCAGAAAGACTATCACCAAGGAACCGTAACAATATTTTCCAACATATTTTATCGGAAAATCCTAAGGTCTCCATCGTTTTTATGCATATTGTGATCAAGCTCACAGTTTGCCGATTACAACCAATCATCACCGAATGAAATTTTGTCCACCGCCTTTGTTCCCATTCACACCATACCACTGTCTTTGGCAGGTACTCATACTTCTCACAGCGGTGACTCTCGTGTTGTCCGACAACCGGCCTACTGCTGGCGACTACCAGCCCGCACCAGTGCCAACCTCCTCCAGCTACAGCGCCGATCGCCGGCCCGCACACTACGCCTACCAGTGGAACGTCAACAACGGAAACAACCACTACAGCCAACGCGAGAGCAGGGACGGCTTCAGCGACCATGGGGACTACGAGGTGGAGCTGCCCGATGGCCGCATCCAGAAGGTTGCCTACGTGGTCGAGGGCGACAGCGGATACGTGGCGGAGGTCAGCTATGAAGGCGAGGCCAAGTTCCCGCTGTCGCAACTGAAGGGCAAGTACGGATCCCGGCCCCAGCCCTCCACCAGGCCTCAGCAGAGCTACCCTGCGCCGTCAGTCCAACCCCAGCCCTCCACCAGGCCTCAGCAGAGCTACCCTTCGCCCTCACCCAGCCCCCCCTAGGCCTCAGCAGGGCACCCTTCACCCTCCGTCCGGCCCCAGCCCTCCCCCAGACCTCAGCAGAGCTATCCTTCACCCTCATCCCAGCCCTCCCCTAGGCCTCAGCAGAGCTACCCTTCACCCTCCGTCCGGCCCCAGCCCTCCCCTAGACCTCAGCAGAGCTATCCTTCACCCTCATCCCAGCCCTCCCCTAGGCCTCAGCAGGGCTACCCTTCACCGTCAGCTCGGCCCCAGCCCTCCCCTAGGCCTCAGCAGAGCTACCCTTCACCCTCAGTCCGGCCCCAGCCCTCCCCCAGGCCTCAGCAGAGCTACGCTTCACCTTCAACCCAGCCCTCCCCCAGGCCTCAGCAGAGCTACCCAGCGCCGTCACCCCGGCCCTCCCCTAGGCCTCAGCAGAGCTACCCTTCAGCCTCCGTCCGGCCCCAGCCCTCCCCTAGGCCTCAGCAGAGCTACCCTTCACCCTCCGTCCGGCCCCAGCCCTCCCCTAGGCCTCAACAGAGCTACCCTTCACCGTCAGCCCGGCCCCAGCCCTCCCCTAGGCCTCAGCAGAGCTACCCTTCACCGTCAGCCCGGCCCCAGCCCTCCCCTAGGCCTCAGCAGAGCTACCCTTCACCCTCATCCCCGCCCCAGCCCTCCCCCAGGCCTCAGCAGAGCTACCCTTCACCCTCAGTCCGGCCCTCTCCTACTCCTCAGCAGAGCTACCCCGCACCGTCACCCCGGTCCCAGCAGAGCTACGCATCCCAGTCTTCTGGTCAGCCTCAGAAGGGACTTCGCATCGCCACGTCAGCTAAGTCGTCCACAGGGCTCGCAGCGAACTCAGCTGGACCCCAAAACAGCTATCCAACGAAATCATCCAAGAGACCCCAGCAGGGCTACTCCCCCAGACCATCCGTCTGGCTAGAACAGAGGAGCATCCCTGTGTCGACCACCAAACCCCAACAGAGCTACTCTCCCAAGTCGTCCACCCGCCCTCAGCCAAGCTTCTCCCCAAAACCAGTAACCAGGCCTCAGCCAAGCTATTCGCCGAAATCTGCGGGAAGGTCCCAGCAGAACTACACTCCTGCCCCATCTGCTCGGCCCCAGCTCAGTTATACTCCGAAACCAGCCGATGCAGCGCAGCAGAGAGCTTCCTCCCCAGCTCCGCCCCGTGCCCAGCCAGGCTCCCGTCAGCAGCGCCCTTCCCCCAGTTGGCCTGAACTGGCGCAGAAGGGCGCCACGACCACTCCCGCCAGGAACGGCGCACCCACCGGCGGGTACCCGAGGTCCAGCGCAGCACCCCTGAATAGGGTGCAGCCGACACCTCAGAACCGGGACCGGTCCACAGTACAGACTGGGACAAGCTCGACCGGAGAAGCCTACCCAGCCTTTAACAGCAACAACGCTGGTCGTCGCTGGTGAGCACCATCATATCCCGATGTGCGGTGGGATTACGATACATGTCAGAGTTGTTAAGAGTGAATGCTGAGTTATTGCTTAGTGCTGCACAAATCGCAGAAATACATGTTTGTTACGTCATACTGGTGGAACAATACGAACTTAGGTAAACATAACAAAGAACTAAACACCAAAAAAACGCAGCGTCGTCTTTCAACACTCAAAACCGGAAATATTGCACACTACAGAAGGCCACGTCCACTGTTACAATTCCAGGTGTTGTTTAGTGCGGATCAGCGAGGGTATCAGTATGATGGCGGTTCATACTCCTCCTTGACAATCCAGTCGGGTCGGTGCACTGAGAGCAGGAGTCGCTTCTGCAGGAAGCTCTGCTCCAGCTGCCGTGCACAGTCCATGAACTGCAGCACCGAGGCCTCTGCGTGCGACCGGATATCGTCCCGGTCTTGCGTGTTGAAGTTGTCCTCCTTGATGAGAATGCTGAGGCAGTTCTGGCGAGCAGAGCGGTAAACGTCTGGTGGAGACGTTTTTTGACGATGACGTGTTCCGGTCTTAGAACTGAACTGATTTTGAACCAAGGGCACCAGTGGAGGACACTGTCAAAATAGTCTAAATATTTTGAGAAGAAAAACAGTAATTCGGACCCCGAGACAAGAAGAATCCCGCAATCAATCCAAAAGAATATTCAATCTGCTTAACAGTTACTTTAATAGAAATCACTTACAATAAGAACCTAAATGGCTTTTAAAAGTTCGTAAAAATCACTAAGCTGACTATGATCGGTACTATACAAATTGCATTTGATCTAATAAAGAAAAGACCATAATTTATTGGCCCACTTTCTTCAATATCTATCGCAACGGATCGAACTAACAGCCCAGGTTATCCAGCCCGATCACATTTGAGGCCTACAGCTGGGAGCGTCAGGGTTCAGTTAGACCAGCCAGACTGGACCATCTAAATCAACTTATTGACTCAGCTGTGGCGATAAACTCGCCGTTTACAACTTTCGACCAAGCGCCACAGAAGTCCACGCAAGCCCTCCATGTCGCATATCGAAATATATGCACTGCAGCTGTCCTACACCAACGCAAACGTTTCTTATACTCGTTTACCCTTTTGTTAACAGCGCATTGACGGGGGCGGGTACCCGCCCCCTCGGGTTTTCGGAGATAGTAAAAAACGCGGCGCGTAGCGCCGCCTTACTGGTATACCTTTTCCCTCATCATTTTTACAGCTTGTGTGAAAATTTTAAGGTTAGGTCATCTCAGGTCAGGTCACCAGTACAGGTCAAGTGACCCGACCTCAAAAAAGTTTAAGATAGCATAAGTCGGAGCAGGATGAACTTATCCGATTGAAACTCATAGCACATAATGGCCCCACCGAGTTCTCTAAAATATGTTCCGGTATTTTTGATATCGATGACCTAAGGTCAGGTACGAGGCATGACCTCTCAATTGGAAATACATTGGAAAAATGGTTTTTACGGAATAACTCAGTAACGAATGGTGATAGAGCATTTATTTTAGCTGCATTAGACTCGCCTGGGCTTTGCGGTTCTAATGATATGCATTTTATATAATTTGACCCTGACCTGAACTCAGGTCAGGTCAAATCCTTGATTTGACCTAGCAAGGTCAAATTATATATCATTCGATTCGGCTTGCTAAGAAGATTCATATAGTTCAAGTCGTTTTGCTCTATCTTTATTTGTTCAGATGTAATGGCCGAAAAACTGAATTTGCATGTTATCCCTATGACGGGCATGTTTTGACCTCTCGTGACCTTAAATGTGACCTGACAAAAAAATGGTTCAAATGTTTTCGATGAGAAGTAGATGGGCAGCCCAACGCCGTTTACCGTTTTTCGCTACCTATCGTGGTTCTCGAGATCTTGGGGGCGTACCCGCCCCCCGTCAACGAAGGTGACTCAGACCCCGTCAATGCGCGTGTTAAATCATGATCTAAGGCATGGTCGCTCGAATTAGCTTTAAGCCTGCTTTATTCCTCATAAAAGTTGTTGCGATTTGTCTTTCACCTCGCATGGGTTTGGCTCTCTTCTTGTATGTCCAAGAGCTAATCCAAAATTATGAACCAATATAAACTAAAGTGTGAGAAAGCATTAAGACACGAGTTGTTAAACTTTGTACGAAAACAAACTTGGTGTTCTGTCGCGTATTTTTCATCAAATTATATATGTAGAAAAGGGAAAAGTGTTGACCATTTCACCTGAAATGCAGCCTCCATGTTGTCAATGAGCATATTTGATCCGCCCCCAGATGACGAGGCTCCATTTTCAGACGATGCCATCGTCCTTCGGGGAAAGTGACGCTGACCTGAACACAAAGCTAGCCTGTGAAAAAAACCCCAAGGAGTCAATATAGTGCTAGTCTATAATATCTAAAGCTATCAAAATTTATTCCACTCCACAACCAGCAAGTCAGCAACGATAGGAACGGGGGAGGGGATTTACTCTGAAAATCTAAAAAGCTAGCCCCACCTTCCACTACGATGTAGTACGGCCGGTAAGAGCAGGAGAGCGCATTGCAGGTGGCTAGGCTGACCAGCGGTGCCTCTGATCATTGGAGTCACCACCGATAACGCCCAGCGCTCACCCAGCCGCTACGTGGAAAGTGGGACAGCCCAGGGTACTTTAACTACGGGTACAACCAAGTTTCCTACTAAATATAGTCCTCCCATGATGACGTCACCGCCCTTTCCTACTAAGTTATAGGAGATTCTACTAAGTTTTTGGAAGGATCAGCTGGAACATACCAAGTTTGGGCGTATTTGGCACCAATCTAGTATAAATCGAAATCAACTTGTTTCACCCATTTGACAGTAACCTTGATCTCAACGGCGAGCAGCGTATTTTACGTAAATCTAATGAAGAAATTATAACACTTCAAAGAATTTGTTGAAAGGGTATGCATTTATTTGATTAACTAAGGCCTACTTAATAGCCGAGAGAAATAAATTTACCTTCGCTCAAGAGATCACCGGTGTTTATTGTCTTCTGCTGCAGGTACCACCAACAGCCAATCAAAGGTCAGAAATCAACAGCCAATCAAAATCGAGATTAGTCATACTGCAAACAGCTGTTAGTGCTGAACCTGTCCTTATTTTGACACGCTCTGAAAAATTTGTAAAAATAATATTCTTACGTGAAGTTTTTGCAAAACGTCTGATGGTTTCACAAATAAAAATCTTTTAGCTTTCTGTTCGACCATATAAGTTCTGTTGATACAGTTCTAAAATAGGTTATTTAGAGCTTCGAAAAAGTGCAATTTCTCCAATGCCCTGCATAGTAACTGTAGTGCCTCTCCCAGAGGTGGGCGCCGCTACCAATTTCTTTAAACCGCTACCGCTACGTCCGCTACCTTGGTAACATGAAACCGCTACCGCTACTCCGCTACTTTTTTTGAAAACACGAAAGCGCTACCCGCTACTACGCTTACTCCGCTACCGCTATGTTTTAGTATAAAGCGCTACCAAAGCGCTACTCCGAAAATGTCCAGGTCGATCTAAATAAATTCCACAGACAGCCAACTTTTATTTGTATATTGGAGCCAAAGCTCAATCCATGCCCAAAGCATTGCACCAACACAATCATTCACACAATCTTTTCTTTTCGTTGGACCTCCGCCAGTGGTTTGACCTCCAGAGGTCACCTCGTGACCTAATATGACCTGAGGTCACAAAAGGTCATAAAGTGACCTTGTTGTATATCAAATGAAAGCCAGGGACAAGACAAACACGATGGTGTTTGTTTCAGCGCTCTAGCTCAATTAGGTCAAAAGTTATTGTCAAAATACTGTTTTTGATCCCTGGTGACCTTGGGTGACCATGGAAAAGTCAAAGGGCAAATATGACCTGTGGGATCCGTGAAAGGGTGTCGAAAAACGCTGTTCTGAACAGTCTGAGTATTTTCAATCATTTTTGTGGCTTTTAGATCATGAGACAGCTTTTCCCCATGTTTTTCCAATGGGAGAGGTCGCCTCGTGACCTGACCTCAGGTCACGAAATAGAAAAATCCCGGATAAGCACGTTGTAGACCCTGGAAGGGTCATGAGGTGTAGCAAGTTTCAAATCGATTAACTTATAAATGTAGCTCTTATAGAGCTTCAAAGTTGAAGTAAGGTGACCTTGGTTGACCTCGCCTGGTGACCTGACCTTGGGCGATCTGGGATAAAAATTTTCAGGGATGGTGGGAAAGTGATGAGGTGAGAAATAGAGCCCTCAACCACGGTGCTGCGTTTTGTCGTTTTCTGCTTTCTCGAAAAAACCTTAGGGGGCATCGATGACCCCGGTGGGGCGAGGGTTAAAACAAGAAAAAAATATACTGAAGCCACGAAGTCAATGGCCTTCAGAGGATTTGCGTGATATATATTTACTCTTCCACCTTGTTGGCCTCCATTACAGCCCCTGTAAATTAATTGACTATGCTACTTTTGAGGACGTTTCTACTCCAAACTCACACATGAATCCCCTCGTTGGCATAGACCTTGTTTTGTGTGCCTAAAATTTTTAATTTAGGATACGCTTAAAAACCTGCGGGTAGCGGTAGCGCTTTTAATTTTCTAGAGTCCGCTACCCGCTACTCCGCTACTTTTTTGGTAGAGAGAGTCGCTACCGCTACTCCGCTACCATTTGGGGAGTCCGCAAGTTGCGGAGTAGCGGAGTAGCGGACTAAAGTAGCGGACCGCCCACCTCTGGCCTCTCCAGCCATGATAACGTAATGCTGCCAAACAACTTGAACGGGGTCTGGGACAGCCCAGGGTCGAGGGAACAAGGGGCGACACACCAGGGCGGCAGATGGAGATATATGGTCAACACCGAGCCCATCACATTTATCTGCACAAACGAGCAAAGTACTGGTGAGTGGTGATGATAGAAACTTAGCCAGGTATTTCACAACCATGTCAGTGTTTGAAGTCATATATGTTTATTCACACACAGTTCCATGAAAACAGCTTAAAGCATGTACAATGGCCAAAGGTAAGAACAACCAAAGTGCAATATTGTGCCCATTAAACGTCAGAGTTAAACAAACACCCAGACTTGTTAAAACCTAATCAGAGTTTCATGGGAAAACTGTTCTGGATGGCGTGCATGGTCACAGTGAGGTGGATCGTGCAATTGCTAGGAAACGTGAGGTGTGGTTCGTAAAATTCCAATACACCTGGGGAGATTTGGACAGACTTGTGCTCACAAATTTGATCGCAACGCTTGCTTCAGAGGTGTCATCAGAAAGACATTGTACCCAAAAACACACATAAATTGTGGTAAGGATCTTCAAGTTATCTAGGTAAGGACAGACAAGTTTTCAATGCAACCCAGCCGTAACCTGTGTGCTTATTGATATTGATATGTTCCAGTATGTCTTAAGCCTGATTATCCTTGTTCTTGTTCTCCCCATTCTTCCGGTCCCGGTAATCGAACAGCGTCGGCCGCGCCGCTATCGGCCTGCTCCCGCGTCCCCGCGGGCCGGCCGCGTCGGAATCTTAAATCCGTTGCTTTGCGTGAACGCGTGCCCCGTGGGTTCCCGGCAAGCTCGCCCGCGCCCGCCCCACCCCGCCGCTGCGGACCCGTCATCGCCGCGTTACTCGATTTGCCGCCCGAGCTGGCTTTCTTGGGCCCGCAGCCAGACATGGTATTGCGTCTCTCTCACCGTCTCATCGGTAACACATCTCTCTCGACAATTCCTTTACCTTCTTCCTGTCACTCTTCTGAGGCTTTTCTTTTACTCAGCCTGTGCTCATATTTGATCTCAGGGGTATCGTGCAGCGCCTACCGCCGGACTTGAACGCGGACGTTTTTATTTTTTGTCATGTCTTTTTAAATATACTTGTATGTGTGTGTGTGTGAATACATGTCATGGCTACATCAGTTGCAATTCGACTGAACATGATTTTGGGCAGCATTCAGATTGCACAGTGGGAAAGATCAACACTAATCAGTCTCATGTGAGGACCTGGACAAATCAGGTGTGTAGCCTTGCATCTAACTGCTGAAACAAACTAGCAATGCCCAGGGAATAAACAACAGTAAGGCCTGACACATAGTGCAAAACCTGTCACAACTTGAACCCCTGCCCCGGTGGGCCTCCGAACCACCCTCACCCTGGTGGGGGCTTTCAAACACTCCCCTCGAAGTCGGCTCCTATGCAGAATAGCGAAAAATGAAAGCTGTTGGATAGCTCATACAAATTCAGGAGGAAACTAAATCAGTCACTTTTTAGCTCAGGTCCATTTTGAGGTCATGACAGGTCAAAGAAGGCTGCATGTTAGGGCAGTGTTTTGGGCTCTAGCATCTGACAGAGTTGAGTTAGAACCATTTTGTAGGTGTTACTTGCTTTCTCTCATCACAAAAATCAAATGATTTTTAATATGACTATGCTAGGTCACAACACAAAATAACCTGACCTCAGGTCAAGTCAAGGTCACTTCTAAACCTAGCATAGTTAATATATCAATCAACTTTTTTTCATGCTCCCGGAAAAACCGGAGGGGTGTGTTCAAACACCTCCCACTGGGATGAGGGCTAACAACCCAATCTCTATTGTGCCCTTTGCCTTGGCTTGGTTCTTTGCCAACTTCCAGAAGAGCCAAACCTTCTTGGATGCCAGACCTGGTTGGAAAAAGATTGATGAGAAGCAGATTACTGCAACACAGTTTCCACTGCCCAAAGCTCTATCAGTATTTTTAATGCATCTTGATAGTGGATACATTGTGAAATCCTGATTGGTTTTGAGCATGGAAACTGGATCACATAAACTGAAATGGGTCAAAACGAATAACATTTTTACTATCATCCTGAAGATAAAATACTGTGTGTAAACATTAAATGAAACACATGATCCTCTCTCTGGTATTGGCTTAAGAATATCAGGTAGTGAATCTGACTGAAAATACATTTAGAATATATCAGAAACCACACAATAACAATTACAATATCATTATCTCACATTTAGGTAGGTAGGTACCTAACAACCCACTAACCTGGACGAAGAAAAAAACAAGTGGTAAATAAAACACTCACAGGAAAACTAACGTAGAAGAGTAAATTAGCTCAAGAAGAGTATTTCGGGAGTTTGTAATAAAGATTGTAAGAAAATCATGCGGTTATCAGTAATATTTTAACCTAATCCTTTTCGCATAGCAGTATGACAGTTATTTTCTTTTGTCTTCAAGGCTACTATTAGCAGCCGCCCCCATCTGCTGAACAGCCGCCATGTTGTGACGTCACAATGGCGCAAAAGAATCCCTTCACCTTTCTTCAACGATGAAAACTAGAGCCCTGTTCCATCTGTCAGCACAGTTTTGTCAGCAGGACCTCTAACCTCTCCTCCAGAAAAGTAAAATCAGCGCCATAATCGCCTCTTGTTTGTGCTAAGCAAAGGGAACTCAAACCTTTATAGACCCTTTCGGCGGTGACGTCACAAAAATATATTTTCAGAAACGGCATGTCACTCGATGGCAAAAGAATGCTAAGTTGTAAGGAGTTGTGGGGAGCGGGGTTTGTTTTTCGCCTGTATTTGTAAAAATGTGGATATTTTAGTGCTTACTTCCATTGAAATGGAAAGCCTGGACCCTGGAGAACCCTGCAGATATCAGGAAAAGTTAATCGTCGATGGTCTGCGTGTGCGAGACCGGTAAGAAGATCCGGGGGCAAAGGGCAGGTGCCCCACCCCCTCCGATCGATCTTCGGTGCCCCCTGAAACGGTCACGGCATCCCCTGAAAGGTCAATGGTGCCCCCCTGAAATTTCACTTCCCATGCTCCCAGGAGCGGATCCAGGATTGCCGATCGGGGGAGGGGGCGCCACCGGACCAGGAGAGCGACACTTTTGGCCAGCAAAACCTATAAGGTGGGCGCAAAAACCTATCGATGGGCGGCGATTTTTGCATTCTGGGGAGGCAAATTTCAGGGGGTGCCATCGACCTTTCAGGGGAACGCCGGCACTGAGGGTCGATTGGGGGCCGCGGCCCCCGCGGGGGGATCGATCGCGATCGATCCGACCCTCCCCATTTCCCAGTGTGCAAAGTATGGCATTTTCGACGAGATCTCGTCGGTGGGAGTGCCCTTGGAGACAGCACCCAGTGGTGCGAATTTTATCAACCTGGTGCGAATTTGCGAGGTTAGTGACACTTAAACTAAACAAATAATGACTGAATGACTATTAAAACACAGGAGAGGGCCTTATAAAAAGTCCTTAACTAACCGACTAATGATTGAGGTAGCATTGCATTGTAGGGGTAGGAATGTGTGCATTTTTTCCCTGGTATGTGGCAGATTGGTGTGAATTTTTGGAGGCTGGTGGTGCAAGAATTTTAGATGGCTGGTGCGACTCGTTTGGCCTGCTGCCATACTTTGCAGACTGGCCCATTTCCCCCTGGATCCGCGTATGCCCCTGAGCGAGGCGAAAATCGGTGTCTGCCGATGCGATTTGGCGCCCACCTGATTGGTTTTGCCAGTCAAAAGTGGCACCCTCCTAGTCTGGATGGCAGATTGCCGATCGCGGGGGCGGGGGTGGGCGCCCCCCGATCGGCAATCCTGGATCCGCCTATGGCGAGACTCATACCAACATTTATGTGTTTTTTGTACCTGATCAGCTCAAAGGGCAAGTACACAGCTGAAAAACCTCGATGCTTACATGCCCCTGGATGCCTGGAACTTGTTCTGGTTATGTGGGTACTTTGAAGACCTGCAGGCATTCACCAAAATCACCCCTGAGGCTTCTTGGTGCTGAAGTCCGCGGCAGCCAAAAAAGAAGTTATCCATAACCAGCAACATCCTCCATCCTTCGGACATCGAAAAAAACTCATCTTTTCCAGCTCAAGCTCGGGATTTGCACCCGTGCGCTGCACTGGATGACAGTATGTCTTATTACACCTTACTGAACACGAGCAACCCTTCCTAATACCTGCTCTAGGTTGTTTGAACTCTTTCACAATCCTAAAAACCCAAAATTTCAAGCCTGCAACTGTATTTTTGACCCACAAACGCACACTAAAAAACGCACACTAATACATGGCGATGAATGGCAGATCTCGGCTTTTTGCCATCCACCAGCTGACTGCGGAATCTGCCTCCGATCGATGACGTCACAAATGGTCTTTCTTGAATGGGTTTATAATAGAAGTGGGACTTTTTGGTCCCGCGGTCCCGGCCCCGGGACCAGGTTTGGTCCCAGTGGGACTAAAGCCGAGGACCAAAGGCTAGATGCCGGAACTGTGCTGGGACCAGAGCCAGCCTGGATAAAGAAAAATTCATGATAATGGTTTCAAAATTTCATCTAAAACTAAGATAAGAGATAACAAATAACTGTGACTTTCCAGCAAATCATTGCCTCCCTTGATGCAATATTCCAACTTTATAAGATGAGAAAAGTATCAATTCAACTAGATGAAAGAAAAAAATGTTGCACACACACAGCACAGAACACAGCTCTCACTAAGTTTCATTCTTTGGAAACAACATTTTCAGATTTAACTCCTATTCCTTCACTTAAAAAAAATTAAAAAAAAATAAAAAAAAAAAAAAAAAATAACTACCAACCCACTTTTTTTTTTTTTAAAAAAAAAAAAAAAAAAAATTTTTTTTTTTCTACAAAATCCCCCCCCCCCCCCCCCTGAACAACAAGAAAAAAAAAGATAAAAAACAAGTGTGCGCCACTACTGTCTTTGAAGAAAAATTCAACCAAACAGAAGCACAAGCTTTAGTAGCCTCCAGGCTAAAAAGTATTAAAAACCATGTGATAATTCAGTAAATTTTTTCTTTATTCTCTTACTAAACGTGATAACGTACTGTTTGTCTTTAGTGCGCTGTCTGCGGCTGCTGTAAAATTTTTGTCTATTACAAGCAAATATTGTTATTAATATTAAAAATTAAAAAATTGATTTGTTAAATATAATTAATGCCATTTAAACATGAATCAAAGAAGACATTTTTTGCTACCAGCTTTGCTCGCAACAGACCTATGCTTGGCCTCCATATTTGGAAATCCATACATGGACGAAATTTTTTCCAGTTCCCCCACCATCACAGTCGGAGCGTTTATTTATCTACAGTCAGCAACATCCGCCTCAGGCAACTTGGCAGCGAGAACGGCAGAAAACTTTAAGACAAAATTACTTCAAAACTAGAGGTGGAACTTTTGGGTCCCGCGGTCCCGGCGCCGGGACCAGGTTTGGTCCCGCCGGGACTAAAGCTGGGACCAAAGGCTAGACACCTGGACTGTGCCAGGACCAGAGCCAGTCTGGATAAAGTAAAATTCATGATAATGGTTTCCACATTTCATCTAAAACTAAGATAAGAGATAAAATATAACTGTGACTGTCGAGCACGTCATTGCCTCTTTGATGCAATATTCCAACTTTTTAAGATGAGAAAAGTATCAATTCAACTAGATGAAAGAGAAAAAATAATATTGCACACACACAGCACAGAATACAGCTCTCACTAAGTTTCATTCTTTGGAAACAACATTTTCCGCTGTAATTCCCATTCCCTCACTTAATTATTAAGCAACTCAGTGACAAAACCAAAATACAACCCAAAAACGGTGGGTACTGGGGTCAAAATCACTTTGAATTGAAGAAAAAATACGTTTTTTGCATATAGATACTGAAAGGCATAAAAACAAAAGCTTGATTGAAAAGAGAATTCTGGAATTGGCGATTGGAAATGGCCGTCCCTACCAACCCCACTGTTTCAATTGCCTTCTCTCTCTAAAAAAATACTCAACAGTATTTCAAATTACCTACGTCTGTGCGTTATGTCGTGAATAAAACGTAAATGGCTTCAATTTTTTCAACAACATTCAACTACCGCACCACGCTCCGTTGTCGTAGACAACAACAAGAAGAATAATAAAGATAAAAAACAAGTGTGCGCCGCTACTGTCTTTGAAGAAAAATGCAACCGAGCAGAAGCACAAGCTTTCGTAGCCTCAAGGCTAAAAAGTATTAAAGCCATGTGACAATTCAGTAAATTTCTGCTTTATTTTCTTCCTAAACGTGATAACGTACTATTTGTCTTTAGTGCGCCGTCTACGGCTGCTGTAAAATTTTTGTCTATTTTAAGCAAATATTGTTACTGGTAATAATAATTTAAAAATTTGATTTATTTAAAATAATTAGAAGCCGTTTTAACGCGAATCAATGAAGACATTTTTTGCTACTAGCTTTGCTTACTAACAGACCTATGCTTGGCCTCCATATTTGGAAATCCGTGTGTGTTGGTTGGTTGTTTGTTGGGAAGGAAGGAAAGAAGGAAGAGAGGGGGTTGGAGAACTACCTAGGTATGTTAAACATTAATTGTCAGTTTCTTCATCCAGTGCATCAACTCACATAATTTTTCATAAACAGCCAAAAGCAGTCCTGTAGTTACATGGCAACTGTAAAAGTGATATGTCAAATTGCTCCTGTGCTTTGGTGATTTGATCTTAAGGCTCTTGAAGGTATTTGTGTCCTGACCTTTCCTGATAAAACTTAGGTAAGCTTATTGATTGAATGTTTATGGATGGACTGAAGGGAGGTGTGATACAGCTTGAATTTCGATTGATGTATAATTTCTTAGGCACCTTTTAAGGGTTTAACATGCAAACGTTTCCTCAGAGAGCATTGTTAGATAATTGTGGCCATTTTTCATGAGAGTAGGTAAGGATTTCCTGAAGCTATTGTTCATACCTTATGTTGATTGGTTTATGTAATGATGATATAAATTTGCTTAATATGTTTGCTCTTAATCCACAAGAATTAGTATGTTTAAAAGCCAATAAGTGGGAAAAAGGATGCCGGGACCAGGCCGAGACCACATCTTTCTCGCCGGGGCTAGGCTGGGACCAAGAAATGTTGGCCGGGACCGGGACCAGCTTTTTCCAAAAAGTCCCACCTCTATTGAAAACCACACATTGGAAAATAGGAACTTCAAATTACAATAACATAAGTAGTTTCAGATCCTTGACATTCAAGATACCTTTACTTAAAGGTACGTTCAAGAGGGATTCCTCCACGCTCGAGTGATGTCACACGGGCGTGAAGGAATTCCTTCACCTATGGGCCATGTGTCAAACTGCTGCTAATGGCACTGCCCGCTACGAATTTGTGAGAATACACAATGATAAAGTTTATCCAAAATGCAATAAATAAGCATTTTATCTTCAATTCCTGGCCTCTTTTAGCGAAAATTTGGATATTTGATAATTTAATTTTCCCATGTTATATGCTACGAGGTGTGACATCACATCTGGTATCTGTGCTGGCTGTTGGAGGGGCTGCTTGACATTAGCCCTATTGTTTGTGTGTGTGTGTGTATTGGTAGGAAGGAAAAAGGAAGGAAGGTGGGTGCTTACCTAATTGTTTTTGGGGAACTACCTAGGTATGTAAAACATTAATTGTGAGTTCCTTCATTCAGTGTACCAACTCGCACAATTCTTCACAAACAGCCAAAAACAGTCCTGTAGTAACATGGCAACTGCAAAAGTGATATGTCAAATTGCTCCTGTGCTTTGGTGATTTGATATTAAGGCTATGGATGGACTGAAGGGAGGTGTGATACAGCTTGAATTTGGATTGATGTATAATTTCTTAGGTACCTTTCAAGGGTTTAACATGCAAATGTTTCCTCGGAGAGCATTGTCAGATAATTGTGGCCGTTTTTCATGATAGTAGGTAAGGATTTCCTTAAGCCATAGTTCATAATTTATGTTTTGTTAAAGTATGATTATATGAATTTGCTTAATATGTTCGGCTCTTAATCCACAAGAATTGGTATGTTTAAAAGCCAATAAGTGGGAAAAAGGCTGCAGGGACCAGACCGGGACCACATCTTTCTCACCGGGACTAGGTCGGGACCAAGAAATGTTGGCCAGTACCGGGACCGGGACCAGCTTTTTCCAAAAAGTCCCACCTCTACTTTATACCATTAAAAAATATTAGGCTGCCACTGCACTTACGGTTTTTCATCAGCACAAACAGCAGGCTATCAGCCTGTAAAACCTCTAGAACTAGTTCCCGGGAGAGGCTACAGTTCTGTGGACGTAGGCACAATGTGGCCCACTGATTGGTGCTGACAAAACTCTGCTGACAGCTGGAACAGGGCTCAGTTTGGAGGTGTTTTGCTGGATCCCAATTAAAGGGTAAGAGATAGCCTTTAGGCTTAGACCTGCAACTTTTTACTATTTCTGTCTTGGAAAATGATCCTACTCTTGTTGAGCCCAGACTAATTTGACATTTTATTTGCCTCAGAACGTAGGCGGATCTAGGATTGCCCGATCGGGGAAGTGGACACTTTCGGGGGTGCTATGGGGACCAGAGGATGGGGACCAGAAAATGTATCGGGTAGGCGCAAAATCCTATCGGTGGGTGCCGGTTTTCACCTCCTGGGGGCGGGGTGGGAAGCGACTTTTGGGGTGCCATCGACCTTTCAGGGGGACACCATAACCATTTGAAGGCGCGCCGAGGATCGATAGGGTATGTGCCCACCCTGTCCTCTCCCTGGATCTGCCTATGCCTCAGAAAAAGGTCTTACAAAGCTGAGTAAAGGACTTGCTTCATGCCCATGAAGTTTTTCCTGCACAATCGGAGAGGAAAAAATAAGCTCGCTTCATTAGCCCTGTTCCAGCTGTCAGCAGAGTTTTGTCAGCACCAATCAGCGGGCCGTGTTGCGCCTACATCACAAGACTGTAGCCTCTCCCTGGGAACTAGTTCTAGAGGTTGTACGGGCTGACGGCCTGCTGTTTGCACTGATGAAAATAGTAAGTGCACAAAGTGGCAGTCTAATATTTTTTAATGGTGTAAAGGTTTGAGTTCCCTTTGCTTAGCACAAACAAGAGGCGATTATAGCACTGATGTTACTTTTCTGCAGGAGAAGCTAGAGGTCCTCCTGACAAAACTGTGCTGACAGCTGGAACAGGGCTATTGCTATTGATACCATGTTGAAGGAATATTGCAGTTACTGGTGCAGATCATTCAACTACAGTGCAGAATATTAACACGCACATTGACGGGGGCTGAGCCGCTTACGGCGTTGACGGGGGCGGGAACCCGCCTCCCTAAGATCTCGAGAACCACGGTACATAGCGAAAAACGGTAAACGGTGTTGGGCTGCCCGTCCACTTTTCCATCGAAAACATTTGAACCATTTTTTGTCAGGGTCACATTTAAGGTCACGAGAGGTCAAAACATGCCGTCATAGGGATAACATGTAAATTCAGTTTTTCGGTCATTACATCTGAACAAGTAAAGATAGAGCAAAACGAGTTGAACTGTATGAATCCTCTCAGCAAGCCGAATCGAATGATATATAATTTGACCTTGCTAGGTCAAATAAAAATTTGACCTGACCTGAGGTCAGGTCAGGGTCAAATTATATAAAATGCATATCATTAGAACTGCAAAGCCCAGGCAAGTCTAATGCAGCTAAAATAAATGCTCTATCACCATCCGTTACTGAGTTATTCCGTAAAAAACATTTTTCCCATGTATTTCCAATGGAGAGGTCATGCCTCGTACCTGACATTAGGTCATCGATATCAAAAATACCGGAAAATATTTTAGAGAACTCGGTGGGGCCATTCTGTGATATGAGTTTCAATCGGATAAGTTCACCCTGCTCCGACTTATGCTATCTTAAACTTTTTTTAGGTCGGGTCACTTGACCTGTACTGGTGACCTGACCTGAGATGACCTAACCATAAAATTTTCACAGAAGTTGTAAAAACGATGAGGGAAAATGTATGCCAAGTACGGCGGCGCTACGCGCCGCCGTTTTTCTGATATCTCCGAAAAACCCGAGGGGAGCGGGTACCCGCCCCCCGTCAATGCGCGTGTTAAGGTAGCGATTTGCTTTTAAAAAATGAGTGACACATTTAATAAATGTATTTAGTGGATATGGGTATTAAATTGGTGAAGTCATAATAAAGTAGAGTTTAAATATCAATTAATTAATTTATTTGAAATTTGGCATACTTTATCTACTATTTCTTTGTTTAAAAACCTAAATATTACACAGCTATGGCACATCCCTCTCGTGAACGTACCATGTGTAAATTTCTTACCACCTTGCCTCGAATTACTCCATTGCTTTGGAGCGTTGGAGTTGGTATGGTATCTGGGAGTTGGTTGGTCACGTTTCAAGGCACGTTTAGTTAGGTAGTTGGGGGGTTAGTTGATGCTCCGGTAGCAACAGACAGGCGTTTGAACTTGGAGGCAAGTCAAAGTAGGTATTTGCCACAATTTACCTGCTTAGTGCTTTCACTAGGAGCAAATGGGTTTTGGGTTTAATATCACCACAATATCGTTGACATTGTGATCAGATAGTCTGTCATGCTTGCATTAGTTTTTATCAAACCTTATATCATACAACAGAAACGGTTTGTAGCATTGCTTGTGCTTTTGTTATTAATGAAGAAGCCTAACCTGTGAAAAGAACCTGCATATAGAAACAATTGTAAAGCCATGACAGCTCCATTCTTCAAATCATTACTGACTGAATCAATCTGTGACTAATTATGGATTTATAATGTATATATAATGTAGTTTTTCACTTTATGTCTTATGTCTCTCATGTTGTCTGAGGATGTCAATAGGATGTATGAAATGTTACTCGAACATTTGGAAAATGTAAGCACAATTCTCTCAGATTTGGACAAACAAGGGAATATATATATATATATATATATATATATATATATATATATATATATATATATATATATATATATATATATATATACTGAACAGTGCTGCCACAAACAGGTGGCTCTTCTCACTCGGAACCTCTACTGCTTTCCCGCCAGAGCCCTGGCTCATCTCCCACAGCGCCCCCGGCTCATCTCTCCTAGCACCCCTGACTCCTCCATCAACTCCTTTGGTTCCTTTCCACAGCACATCTATCTCCTCTCAAGCAGCACCACCTGCTCCTCTCCCACAGCAAAGATGTTTCAGTCTCCCACAGTCCTTATGGCTCCTCTCCCACAGCACCTCCAGCTCCTCTCCCACAGCACTTCCAGCTCCTGTCCCTCAGCACCGCTGGCTCCTCCCATTTCACCTCCGGCTCTTCTCCTGCAGCACCTCCAGCTCCTCTCCTACAGCACCTCCAGCTTCTCTCCCTGCAGCACCTCTGACTCCTCAATCACACTGCCTCTGGCTACTCTCCCACAACATCTCTGATCCCTCTCCCCAGCCTCTGTGGCTCCTTTCTCGCATCACCCCCAGCTCCTCTCCTGCAGCACCTCCAGCTCCTCTCACTGAGCTCCTCCTTAGCTCTTAATGGGGCTATTTATTCTGTATTTTCCCTATTCTGCAGGTTCCATCATGCTCTCACAAGCGCGGCTGATACCTGGACAGCTGCTAAATCAGGTGTCAAAACTGGCTATTCCAGCTGTTCTGAAGTGGAAGCACACTGATCCGGTGAGTCCTCTTTCATGTCGAGCTTAATCATGTATTGGATGTACCTGGTTTGGAGCCCCCTGTTCCGCGGCGACAAGAGGTTCTATTTTTGGTCCCGGGCGACGGGACCTGATGCTGGTCCCAGCGCGGACGAGCTGGGTCTGGGTCGGGACTTTGCCGGGATCACATAAGATTGAGTATCAGTATCGTGTCCATATTAACACGCTGGAATGTTTTAACATTTGACGAGAGCCGAATAGCCCGATGAAAATTTGCAAAGAAGTACTGACGAATGTGTGACGTCTCAAGAGCTTGATGACGAATGTTCTTTTCAAATATGAGTGAGCTCATGTTTTTTCTCAGGTTATCATATTTGTATGCCATAGGCGGATCCAGGATTGCCAATCGGGGTGAGGGGCGCCGTCCGGACCAGGGGGCGCCACTTTTGACGGGCAAAACTATCAGGTGGGCCCAAAATCATATCGGTGGGCGCCGATTTTCGCATCCTGGAGGGGGGGTGGGAAGCAACATCTGCGCCATCGACCTTCCAGGGGCGCCGTGACCATTTCAGGGGGCGCCGAGGGTCGATCGAAGGGGGCACAGTGGGCCAGGTGGCCCTCAAAATCGCGTTTTATTCAGATAATTAGCCGAAAGCATCATCGGGGTGGTCAGAGGGGTTATTGGGTGCCCTGAATTCGATTTCAGTATTTATTTTTGTGTGGGAGTGATCAGTTGACCTCATCAGCCCTTTTAACATTGCGCGTTTTTAGTTCGAAATTAGCTATAATGTCTGCTGCCGGATTTGTGTAATTTTAAGACCGTTTTTTGGCATCATTGAGTTTTAAAGAAAGTTTATGTTGTCAACTAAACTTACAAGACTGAGACAAATTAGACTTAGTGATTGCGTTGTAGGCGTTTTATGGAAAATAATGACATCAATATTACCTATCTCATTCTCCCAAGCGTGAATGCTACCAAACGGGCTTCGTCAGTAAAAGACTACTTGTGATATCACGACTAAACGTCAGCCATAAATAATTTGGCTCTGTACCTGTATTTGTTTCTATGATTACAAATAGAATGCTTTTCATTAAATCAACGCCCCGCTTAAGGTGATATGGACTAACCTGAGGTCATTGTGCGCTGCTTATTCCTCATCACTCATGCCCGAATTAATGCTTGGAGCTCCAACCGCTGCAGACGTGGAAGGAGTTGATCTTGGAAGCTCCAGGGAGATGTCCTTACTCAGGAGGGCTAGAGCATCAGCTGCAAGCCGGTACTTGCTTTGAGCTCTTTTCCAAAGGCGCTCGGACGCAGAAGAAGAGCTCACGACCGGCAGCAAAGACTGCAGAGGTACCTCGGTCCGATTGGGATCCACCTTTATACTGTCGGGTAAACAAGCAGCTTTGGCTTCCCGGATTATATTGTATGTGGGATAGACATCCACCTTTCTGCTTTGCCGACAGTCGGGTATATTGCCACGTGAATTTGGTGTGCCGAGCATCGATAAATACAGCCAGGGCCTCATCCCTGCTATATATACGAGGCTCAGACACAGACCGTTGCAATAGTCTCCGCACTTTTGTGGGGAGAGAGGGTGTCGCTGATGCTTCCTGTAATACGTAAGACAAATCTCTTCTTCCTTCAGAGCTTGATCGCCTTTTCGCTGCATGCAAACGTTTATCAGCACGGAGCGTGGCTAGCTTTGCTGTTACACGTCACTTGGCATCCGCTGATTTCAGTCGGTCAAAATCGGGAACGGGCCGTCCCCGTATGACGGAGGTTGTTGCCTCTTGAGGGGAGAGGATCCCATAAATATGCCTTCCAGTTCTGAATCAAGCCATGCCTTAATTTTGCTATAAAGAAAAACGTTCCTTATGCCGTCCTGCTTTGTTCCAACGTGCTTTTGCCTTTGTCAGAAAAACACGAAGTGCAGCCTTGCATTTGTGGAGCTCGGAACCAGATAAGTTAGAACCTCTTTTTCTGCCAACATAATATAGCAGGTTTTCCACGGTCACCTTATTTACACCACCACGCAGCTCGATGCATCCAATCAGTTCCCTTCTCAAGTGTTCCTTAGCGGTAGATTCCTCTTTAGATAAAATGGTTAGTTCACAATATTTAAAGCAGGTGTCCTATTTATCGACAACGCTGGGAGAACCTCACGCCACTGCAGTGCCAGAGCAACTGACTTGCCAACAAAGGCATACGATATACAAACGAACGCCATGGATATCGCATTTGTTCTGTCCATTGACCCTAGTTGTCTGACAAAAACAGAGGGCACACTTCTAGGTTTCTCCATACGGTGCAATCACAACCAGGGCCATGACCCGTGACTTATCTCTAGGGCCCGTGACTTATCTCCCTGTGTGCGTCGGTCAATTTTCAAACACACCCTTTGTTTGAACTCGTCATCTGAACCCGCCAGGGAAGACAGAAAGCCCAGGAACCATAGAAAGGCTCAAGAAGACAAATCAGTACAGGTCAAGTTCAGTGAGAAATAAGTACTAAGAGACAGCGCTATACTCTTGGAATCATGTCCTAATTAATCACTTTGTGTGTTCCCCAAAACAGAGTGCCGGAAAAAAACCCATTCATGAATTATATTTGAGATTGCCATTCAATGACTTATTTTCTCTACCCACAGTGATTGAAATGTTAAGTAAATATCTTTAGCCATATCCAGCGCTTGACAATAGTAGAGCAAACCATCGCAGCTTAATGGGACGCGGGGCCCGTGGGCCGCGCGCATGCCACCATTAAAACCCAAATATTTCGAATTGTCGCAAAATGCGCAAAAAAATAATTTTTCACCCATCATGGCAAGATATTTCTGGTGCCAATGACGTTACAAAACCTCTGGACACCCGTGGAACATTTTTTGAAACTCTATTTATATTTGGAAAAGTGTTAATGAATTATGCCCTTGAACCTGTATCCACCAAAGGCGCAAAAATTAGGTTTCATTTTACAAATGTATGGTCTTTTTGCCTTCAGATCATAAGTTAACAACAGCTGTGAGCAAGTCCAGCAGTTATTTACTTTTTACCAACATAATATACGGAGCAGGAGCGGAAGAAAAATGGACCACGATTTGTAGGCTTGGGAGGCTGTCTCGGAACAGCACAGAATATGTTGACTTTGACAGCGTTTTTCGCCACGAAGATAATATTTCTGATGAAAATCAATAGTACCACGCCATGCACCGTTCATTTCTACGTCGGAAACTGCCAACAAAATTTGCAAAGCGGAAAAGTCGATTCTCGATTAAAAAGCGATTTTGAAGCCGACCTGGCCCAGGGGGTGGACATGAGATACTTCTCTAGAATTCTGGGGGTTTTGAAGGTTCCATTTCTGGTTCTAACAGTTTTTGCAGCAAAATTTAACATGTAATTCCAACGGGACTGTTAGCAGGGGTTTGGGGCACGGGCCAGTGGGAAAATGTAAGTGGTGATTAAGGGTATATTTTTATTTTTGGTATGTAAAATTGATCAGGCTATCTTCTGGGTGCATTTTTTAGTCTCTAAAGCGCTTTTATAACAAGGAAAATCCACGAAGAACTTCATGCTAATTCCTTCAGAATTCTGTTTCAAACGTTTCGATTACCCAATCAAAACGGTGCATTCTACCTTATGCTAGCAAAATCAAAGTTATCTTGAACAAAACCCTTCAAAATACTACCATATCCTCAACGTGCTGCCAAATCAGGCAGTCAGCTGGCTGTCATGTCCGAACCGTATCTATAGGAACCGTGACCTGGCCCATCGTTGGGGGGGGCACGTGCCCCTCTTTGCCTCCTGCATCCGCCTATGTTGTATGTAAGTTTAAAGTTCTACCTCAAGATCAGGCGCGTGCCCAGGTTTTTGGTGTGGGAGAGCTCGGCTGACGAAGGGGGAGAGATTGGCAGGCTGATGGGGTTGGCATGTTTGACAGGGGGCGGCAGGTTACTGAAGGGGAAAATTGTCTGGGGAGAGTACTTATAACGTAAAAACTGCATTAGTCCTAGGGTGTAAAACGCAAGTGAAGGGGGCGCAATTATTCTAAACCTGATCTCCGCCGTTGCTGTATAAGTTCTTCGCGTAAAAGTCCTCAGAGTAAGAAAACCGGCGTGCAGCGTATCTTTGTATAGGATTAATTCCGTTAGGGGAGGGGCGGCACATTGGGGGCTGAGGTCGAGCCCTTTATAGCAAAGAAGTGGCCGGTTCTGTAAGCGAGGGGAAGCATGCGAAGCACAGGACCGATAGTCAAAGTGGGGAACGACAATTTTGTAACGGCATGGGCGTACGTCATAATCATGATATCTTTCCCTGTCGAGGGGCAGCAGTTTCGGAACAGGGGCGGCTGAGTCACATATTGGTGACTGGTTGATATAAAGTTAGGGGGCGGCACGCCATAGGCAGGGGCAGGGGCGTAGCCAGGATTTCGCTCAGGGGGCGGTGCCCCGAAAAGGGCCCCTGCGACAGCGTCAAAAGGGTCCAAAAAATTTCACTCAGCAAAAAAAAACGTCGAGCGCAGTTTTTGCGTTAGCTAATCTAAAGAGTCGCTTTAAACCAGAATACAAATAGCATATCTCAACTACGCCATGACAAGCCTTTTGATTACCTGGCACATTGCTTAAGAACCAGTCTCGTGCTCAAAAATTTAAAAGACCTTAAGTATTTGTTTCTCTTCTGAAGAAACATGTTTCAACGGTAGGTAGATTTCGCTGTGAACACCGAGGAGCATGATTGTGCGTAGAAAAGTTGTTGATTGGCATGTCTCCTCAAAGTCCGGATGCATAGTAAAGCAAAAACACAACGATTATTCTGAAATTCGGGGTCTCAGCTCATACCATGATCAAGATTTCCTCCAATCTATACATTTGGTTAAAATCTTGGGGAAGGGCTGTGCTCGAATATATAATCACTAAGTATGTTTTTGCTGTATTGTGTATCCAGGATTCGAGGATATAGGCCAATTAACAACTCACAATTTTCGATGTCTGGCGCCGGTCATCAGTGTTGATTATGCACCTACAGCGGCAGCCCATCGCGCAAAGCGCACGCTCACGCCACTTTTCCCCTTAGCGACCTCGGCTTCAGATGGATGGCGCTCGGACATCCGTAGGCCTCTGGCAACCTTGTTTTTGACCTGTGCGCAGTGGTAGTACACCATGGCAGCTACCAGGATACATGGATAATATACCAGGACGCCCCGAATTTGCTTATTAGTGTCTAGCTGTCAAAGGGCCCCTCCATTGATAGCGGGGTCTAGGGTCAATTATGGGTTCAACTGGTTTCATAGTTTCCTATAGTTACATATATTCTTCTGATAGCACAGAAGGCCCTGCTGGCTACAAAGAGCTTTGCTAAGCACGGCGGCTTGTCCCTTAAAAGGAGGGCCTAGCTGTTTTGATTATTTGCGAGGGCCTTGCGGGTTACAATGGACCCTGATGGCTATAGGTTAAATGGGTTATATGTTTGCATTTTAACCATAAAAGGTCTTGCAGGTCAAAGTTGTCTGCTTTTTCAAAAACCTTACAAGCTACAGAGGTCTGTGGTGGGCTTGGAGGGCCAACAGGGCCCTCAGTAGCGCCTTTAGAGTACCCATCTAACAAGAGAAGGCCCTGCTAACTATATAGACTCCTACCGATCCCACTGGTTCAATGGATCTTCTGTTAACGAGGGCCTTGATAGAGTGGGCCATCCAGCCTAAAAACGTCCCTGCTTGCCCCAATCGCCTTCTCACAAAAAGAGGGCTCAGATGTTCAGACATCGCCCTGCTGGCTACACCTGGTCTTGCGAGCCCCATGTGGGCCCTGCTGCCCAAAGAGCCTTGCTGGCCACAGTGGCGTTATCGGCTGTAGAGGGCCCAGCTGAACAGAACGGGTCCTACTATCGACGGAGGACCCTGGGGCTACAGTGGTTCAGAGAACCCTCTTTTCGGAGGGTTCCGAAGGTCAAAAGGTCCCTGCCTGTCAAAGAATAGAGTGCTGGAGAGGGCTGAGAGTACCCTGCCTGACATGAGGTTCCTCGGCGGGCTACACAGAATAGTACGGCTGGGCAGTGCGCCCTCGAGGGGCCTTCAGGGGGCCGTCACCCTAACAGTCTCTCTTTGGCTAAGCCTCTGTAGGGGGGCCACCTGACCAGAGAGAGTCTTGATGACGGTAGAGAGCCCCGGGAAAACAGTTTGTCCGACTAGTTTGAAGGCTATTGTAGTGTAAGAGGGTCCTGATAGTCAGAGCGGGTGCTGTGGGCAAAAGAGGTTCCTGCTAGCCACAATGGCCTTCTCACTTAAAGAGGACCCAGCTGGTCATACAGGGATCTGACGATCATAGCTGACCCCGTGAGCCGCAGTGGGCCCTGCTAGCCATAATGCGTTTATCGGGCAAAGAGCCTTACCGAACATGGCCCTTCTGTTGAGAGAGGGCCCTGGGGACCACCACAGCAGTTCAAAGGACGCTCTTTTTTAATGGTTTCTATGGTCAAAAGAACTTTGCTTGTCACAGAATGGGATTTTGTAGAGCTTGAGAGGACACTGATATGAAGTTCCACGACGGGCCATAGAGTATGGTGCGGTAGTGTCAGCGCGCCCTCGAGGGGCCCTCCGGGCTCTCATGTGGGCCACCGCACCAGCCGCCTCTTCATGGTTACGCCTCTGTAGAGGGCCCAGCTGAGCAGAGCGGGCCCCGCTGGCGATAGAGAGCCCTGCGTTAACAGTCGGTCATACTAGTTCAGAGGCTTCTCTAGTTTGAGAGGGTTCTGACGATCAGAGTGGGCCCTGTGGGATACAAGCCCCTACTAGCCACGATGACCTCCACACAAGAGGACCTGGCTCGTTAGAAAGGGCCTGGACGGCTATAGCTGGCCCTACGACTCGCAGTGGGCCCTGTGGCCCAAAGAGCCCTGCAGGCCATAGTGGTTTTATCGGTCAAGGATGGCCCAGCTGACCAGAGAAGACACTACTGTTGACAGAGGGCCTTGAAGGGTGTCAGTGATTCAGAGGACCCTCAGGGTTCCGATGGTAAAAAAGTCCTGCTGCCATAGAATTGAGTACTGGAGAGGGCTAAAGAGTGCTCTGTTGGATATGAAGTTCCACGGCGGGCCGCAGAGCATGATACGGGCGGGCCGCGTGTTATCCTCGAGAGGGCCCTAAAGGGGACCGACTCACTAGCCGCTTCTCCTTGGTTACGCCTCTCTAGAGGGCTCAACTGATCAGAGAGGGCCCTGCTGACGCTAGAGAGCCCTGCAGAGAGCAGTCGATACTACTAGTTCAGGGGCTTCTTTAGTGTAAGAGAGTCCTGACCGTCAGAGTGGGCCCTGTGGACTAACACGGTCCCTACGAGCCACAATGGCCCCATCACTGAAAGAGGCCCCAGCTGGTCAGACAGGTCCCTGGCGGTTATAGACAGGGCCCTTACAGCCTGCTAGTCGCACTGGGCCCACGGTGCCCAAATGGTCCGGCTGGCCATCGTTTTTTTTTTTTTCTTAACCCAAACCCGTTTTTTTTTTTTTTTTTTGTGTTGTGGGGGGTGGTTTTTTTTTTTTTTTTTTTTTTTTATTTTTTTTTTTTTTTATTGTTTTTGTTTTTTTTTTTTTTTTTTTGGGGTGGGGGTTTTTTTTGGGTTTTGTGGTGTTTTTTTTTTTTTTATTTTTCAAAATGAACGCAGGGGGGGGGGGGGGGGGGGGGGGGGGCGCGCCTCTCTCGGGGGCCCTTCCCCCCCCGGGGGGGGGGGTATCCCTGCCCCCCCCCTTGGCTACGCCCCTGGGCAGGGGCTGCCAGTCTTACATCAAGGGCGACACGTCATATGTAGGGGAAGTACTAACGGTGACTGTGGGCTAAACTTATTCAGGCCGTGGTGCGGTGGTCCATGTATAGGATTTATTCTGAGAGGGGCCGCATCATTAAGGATAGGGGCCGAGGCGTGTATAGGGAAGAAGTGGTCGGTTCTATAAGCGAGGGGCGGCATGCCAAGCACTGGGCCGATAGTTAAATTGGGGAACGACAGATTTTAACGGCATGGGGCGCATGTCACGCGCAGGATTTTTCCCTGGTGAGGGTGCGGCAGTTTCGGAACAGGGGCGGCTTGAATCACATATTGGGGAATCAAGGCAGAGACGGCACGCTATGGGCAGGGGCGGCAAGGTGAGAGTAAAACTGGTATTAAAAAGTCAGACGAGGGCTCATTTCTGCCCTCGATGGGTGCCTGCGGCCGTCAATTATTAACAAAATCCATGTCGGACGCCTTCGGCGCGCAGCATGGGCGGGAGGCAGCACTTCGGGGTCGAAACATTTGGGGGGGGGCTTGCTGGTCCCCCACTCCTTGGGTGCGCCTCTGCTCAAGATCTTTCTCCGAAATTCTTCTTCTCCATTTAATGTCTACCTAAAATAAACTCGTGATGGAACGGCCTAATGTACATTTTCATTGTCTTCCATCCTTGTACGTGTTCTGGGCCGCAGTTGAACACTGCTATAGCTGTTTCTGTAATACTTCGGCCGGGGTATTTTTGCTTTAAACCGTTGTTGCCGGTACGCCTGAGGTGTGGCGTGCTAGCTTATGGGATGCCCGGTGAGACCCAGTTGTGAGCTGAGCACCGCTCACTAACGCGTTTGACCTCTTTTGCAGAGGTATCCGCGGCCCGAGGAGGTGAGTCGGACCCGGCAGCATCGCAGAGGTTTGCTCTCCAGCTCGCCCTGTCAGTGTCTCAGATATTTTCTCTCAGCTCGCTCCACCAGCGTCTCAGAGCCTAGCTCTCGACTCGTCCCACCAGCGTCTCAGAGCCTAGCTCTCGACTCGTCCCACCAGCGTCTCAGAGCCTAGCTCTCAGCTCGTCCCACCAGCGTATCAGAGCCTAGCTCTCGACTCGTCCCACCAGCGTCTCAAAGCCTAGCTCTCGACTCGTCCCACCAGCGTCTCAGAGCCTAGCTCTCGACTCGTCCCACCAGCGTCTCAGAGCCTAGCTCTCGACTCGTCCCACCAGCGTATCAGAGCCTAGCTCTCGATTCGTTCCACCAGCGTCTCAGAGCCTAGCTCTCAGCTCGCCCCGGCAGCGTATCAGAGCCTGGTTTTGAGCTCGCTCCGGCACTTACCCTGCTACTATGCGCTCTCTGCTTGCTACTGTATATACCACCCGCTTGGCCCAGCTCAGCATACGAGTGTGTTTTTACACCTACACTTGCCCATCTGAGCCCGATTTTAATGGAAAATATGTTGGTTTAATCACTTGGTTTTCAGCAGCTAGGTTCCACAACTACTTTTCTATGAGCTCTGACCTGTCTTGCGCATACTTGAATGAAATTTTGCTTTATTTTTTCTGCAAAATGCAGCTTACAGAGACTGATGTACGACTGATGTGTGAAAGCGAAATTCAACCAAAAGTGCCCCGGGATTTTATCTGTTAATGACTTTGGTGAAAGAAGAGAAAACGATAAATATGACCCAAAATCGGAGCCAAGCTCTCAACCAACCTGCCACTGTGGGTGTTGATATGTCAATTGAATTTACACCCGCAACCGGATTCAAAGGCATCTTTCCTTCATTATCAAATGGTGTAACTATGAAAATCACTTTTAGCCGATGCTTTCCATTCTTCATATTTCGATACTCTTCGCGCCTTGTTTGATTTTGTGCCAATCTTCTTCCACTGGGGTATCCTCTAACACCCTGGGAATTTGAAGCTGACTAATGAAAAATTCGAAGTTTTACCTAAGTCATCTGAACTACTAAAATTCGAATAATGCCATTCGTATAACTCTTCACCACTTCACTCTCGCTGTTGTTCCTTCGCACGGTAGTGTACAGCATAACTATTAGCGTAACCTTAACTAGGAAGACATTCCTGCATTCCTGCCTTGTTAGCTGAACAAAGTTTCGTGCTGAAATGTTTGCATTCCCAGATTCCATCTGAATTTGAAATGCCCGCGATTGACACGACCTGTATATTTATTAACGGCGTATATTTGTTTGTGTGTTTTTTATAAATTTTGTTCAAATTGTTCCTAGTACGGTTGCTGGCGTCGGAGTCTCACTAAAGTCATCAAGGGACTTGTCACGGAGACCCCAACCCCACCACCCGAACGAGCAACTCCCTCAATGAAGGGTTAATTTAGAAGCCAAAGTTTAACGTCCCACAAAGCACAGGGACGGCCGCCCCGCTAAGGTCACCCTCTCACCAGTCAGTTGCCAGCTGGCCTACGTCGGGCAAACTATTGAGCGCCGGAGCGTCTCAGGGGAACCGATCCCAAGCTTGGACATGCACTGCCACTACATGTGTCTGAGCAGCGGGCCGGAGCCCAACGCTCTACCAACTGAGCTACCGGGGCGGCTTGCACATGAATATTTTATTTTTGTCTTTACTTGGCGTTTGCTGGCTTTGCCTCAGTGTTTTAGCAATCCCCCGAGGCTAAGTGATCCTTATTTCAAAACGATCCGCTGAGGGAGACTAAGTGTAAACGTTGCGATATATTCCCATCAGTTAAATGTGGCTTATGTACATTTTTCTGATGCAGTAGCGTGTGCATTCACGTCATAGGCCACCTAAGCATCAAACATTTTTACGCTTTCTATGTTGTGTGGCTTTCGGAATCTTGTTAAGTGGTCTCCCTAGTCATTTTTAGGCTCAATATGAGCATGTACCCGGTCAAAATACTGGGTCCGAGTGTTGAGCACCCCAATTCCCCTTTCTCTTAGTTTGTGCCCAGGAAAAATATTTACAAAAACCCCCAATTCTTATTTTATGCGCTCCATAAGTTTTTAATCACCACCTCGTCCTGAGAGCAGATACTTGTATGCCCCTAACGTCCCCACACCTCACTGGCATGCCTGGGAGCTGAAGTTAGCTCCTGAACGACCACCGGGCAACGGTGTCGTTTTTTCGGGGCACTCTCCTTGTAGTACAGTCTCCTTGCATGTATGTGGTTCATGGGGTCACCACCAGGCCTGGGCACCAGCTACAGTGCTTTGCTCGGTTTCGACAGCAATACGAAGAGCAGCAGCGCCGTAACCGAGCGGCCGGCCATATGACGGAGTTGGTGCGGGATTTCCTGCCGCCCGCCAGCTTCCATCGCGCCCTGGCCGATAACGGCATCGACTTCTACTGCGGCGTGCCCGACTCCCTGCTCAAGGGTGAGCTGGTCCTGCAGCTGCTCACGTGTGCTGTACTGCAATAGGGTCGATGTATTGAATTTGTCCCAGCACGTGTTGGAGCCAAACGCTGGACGTTAGCGTGCGTTCTGTGGTTCAGCTGAGCCTGTTTGGGACTGACCCCTGTTTTTCGTTGGTGATAGTGAAGCAGCTGACTAATTATTTCAACAAAGCCATGCTGGACTGGCTGGGATCTGTTGTGTAACCACATGCTGGACGCAGCGACCAGCCGTCCTTGACTTCTTCGCTGCATCAGGAGCGGCGTATGACCTTTAACCTATGTGGCCTTTAACGCAACCAAAACAATCCGGCAAACTTTCTCGTTCAAAAACAGAACACAAGCCCCAAAACTAACATCTGATGGTGAACCTATACTAGTGGTGCAAAAGCACAAACATCTAGGAACTACTCTTTCTCATGACTTAAAACTCAAAGAACACGTCAACCAAATAATAAAAAAGTAAATATAGCTTTGAACCCCATCTACCCTTTGGCATAGTTTCTCCCCAGAACAATTCTGAATCACATTTGCACGGCATACGTTAGATCTCATTTTGACTACTGCGGCATAATCTATGGCGGACACGTCACAGCACACGACAAACTTAGACTTGAGCGACTGCAGAATAGAGCCGCTAGACTAGTGACAGGGACCTTACACCGGACACCGACTGAGAAATTGATAAAAGGCCTTGGGTGGGAATCCCTTGAGACAGGAATGAAAATAAACAAAATTTTATTCTCTCATAATCTTTTGAATAACCCATTAGTACCACAATTTATACGCAGCGTTGTTCCTAAAACGAGAGAAAATAACTTGCCTAGAACCGTAAGACATTCAGAAGAAATGGCAGTGCCGCGACACAGAGCACTGGTGTTTAAAATATTATTTTTGCTTACCTCTTTCAAGACGTGGAATCTGTTGCCCCAAAATATTCGTGAAATCACTTCCAGAGCTACATTAAAGAATAAAATAAAACCTTTTTGGGACTCCTCTCCCCCACTTTAATACTCTTTGGGCCAAATGAGAGAAAATTATCTCTTGACAAGACTAAGCCTTGGCACAAGCAAATTAGATCCACCCCTCTTTGAAGTTCAAGCGATCAACTCTCACCACTGTGCCTGCGGCGAAACAAAAGAGGACACACCACACTTTATGCTCCATTGTTAACTATTTAACACGCGCATTGACGGAGGTCCGAGCCACCTTGGCTTTGACGGAGGGGGGGCGGGTACCCGTCCCAACCCCCCCCACAGATCTCGAAAACCGCTCTACGCAGCGAAAAACAGTAAATGGTGTTGGATAGCACATCCACTTCTCCATCGAAAATATTTGAACCATTTTTTGTCAGTTCACATTTAAGGTCACTAGAGGTCAAAACATGCCGTCATAGGGATAACATGTAAATGAATTTTTTTCGGTCATTACATCTGAACAAGTAAAGATAGAGCAAAACGGTTTAAATTATATGAATCCTCGCAACAAGCCGAATCGAATGATAAATGATATGACCCTGCTAGGTCAAATCAAGGATTTGACCTGAGGTCAGGTCAAGCTCAAATCGGGCGAAATGCATATCATTAGAGCTGCAATGACGAGGCAAGTCTAATGCAGTTAAAATAAACGTTCTATCTCTGTCCATTGCTAAGTTATTTAGTTAAGACCATTTTCCCATGTATTTCCAATGGAGAGGTCAAGGCTCGTATCTGACCTTAGGTCGTCGATATAAAAAATACCGGAACATATTTTAGAGAACTCGGTGGGGTCACTATGTGATTTGAGTGTCAATTGGATAAGTTTACCCTGTTCCGACTTACCTCGGCCTGGCCCGGCAGGGCCGCTCTGGCGCAGGAGAAGCCGGTGACAATGTACGTTAGCCAAACAGTTCGATTGACAGGCGAGTTTTTTCAGCAGTTTGATACTTATAACAACGCAATGTTGGAGTTTTAGGTTTTGTGTTCTCATTATGGCTCCATTCAATCCCCTGTCTAGGCCCATGTTTTCCTAAATTAGCATGTCTCTGCATACTGCACCACGCCTGCCCTCTGTTCATATCATCAAAGAAATAAACACACGCATAATGTTTGTTTTGTTAAGCAAAGACTGGGCATGACGAGAAGAAAGGAGATACGATATAAAATATGATGGGTTTTCCGACGGTATTTAACCTATACCTGCAGATTTATACTGATTCATACTGATGTCCTGGATCCGCCTATGCTCGAGCTCCTTAGCCTCACCTCCGTACAGATGTCCTGGATCCGCCTATGCTGGATCTCCTTAGCCCAATCCCCGTACCGATATGCTGGATCCGCCCATGCTCAAACTCCTTAGCCTCTACCCCCGTACTGATATCCTGGCTCCGCTAATGCTCGAGCTCCTAGCCCCACCCTCGTACTGATATCCTGGATCCGCCTATGCTCGAACTCTTTAGCCCCACCCCCGTACTGATGTCCTGGATCCGCCTAAACCCGAACTCCTTAGCCCCTACCCCCTACTGATGTCCTGGATCCGCCTATGGTCGAGCTCCTTACTCCACCCCCTTACTGATGTCCTGGATCCGCCTATGCTCGAACTCCGTAGCCCCACCTCTGTACTGCCCTGGATCCGCCTATGCTTGAACTCCTTAGCCCCCACCCCCTACTGATGTCCTGGATCCGCCTATGCTCGAGCTCCCGAGCCCCACCCCCGTACTGATGAGCTGAATCCGCTTATGCTCGAGCTCCTTAACACCACCCCCGTACTGATGTCCTGATCCGCTTATGCTCGAGCTCCTTAGCCACACCCCCGTACTGATGTCCTGGATCCGCCTCTGCTCGAGCTCCTTAGCCCCACCCCCGTACTGATGTCCTGGATCCGCCTCTGCGATCTTAAACTTTTTTTTAGGTCAGGTCATTTGATCTGTACTGGTGACCTGACCTGAGATGACCTAACCTTAAAATTTTGATAAAAGTTGTAAAAATTATGAGCGAAACGGCATGCCAAGTACGGCGGCGCTACGCGCCGCCGTTTTTATGCTTTCTCCGAAAAACCCGAGGGGGCTGGGTACCCGCCCCCCGTCAATGCGCGTATTAATCATGCAAGAGCAAAAATGTTTAAGGAATTTCTCTCTGTAATCAACATTAAGCTTAGCATCATGGATAAACAATCAAAACTGAACATTCTGCTCCATGGCTCTTTATGAAACAGGTCAAACTCCAAAAAAGTGGCCTCAACTGTCTTTAAATTTATCCGTAACACAAAGCGATTTGAATAGCTGCGCCTGGACCGGGTGGAGGTGGCGCTGAGGGGGCGGCACAACCAATAATTCGTTCCCTGAGCGGCGGTACTGGGTGATTCCCTCTGTGGTGGCGCGGTGTGTTGGGGACCAACCGTGCGAGAGGCGCCTCGCATAAGCATTCGTGCTTTTGCGGCAATTGCGAACACTGTGTTATTTTTTGTAGTGCCTCTTTATGAAAATGAATGTCTGTCTGTCTGTCTGTGACCCGGGCACCGTTGGCAGATTTCTGCGCGTACGTGACGTCCAATGTGCCGACTTCCCAGCACTTGATCGCCTGTAACGAGGGTTCGGCTGTGTCGCTGGCTGCAGGCTACCACCTGGCCACCGGCCGTATCCCCCTCGTCTACATGCAGGTAGGCAGCGGCGCGCGGTCCCAGTCTGCCGGCCTCTGACCAGCTGAAAATATGACGACCGGGAAGTGACGTGGTATTTGAAGTCTTTACTGCGCTTGTAATTGCGGTGATATCCCTCAGAACTCTAGCCTGAGTAACCAATGATGCTTTGTAAAACTCTGACCTGGGCAACACAGGAATGCTCCGCCGAACTCTGGCCAGGTTAACCCGGTGATATTCCTCAGAACTCTAGCCTGCGTAATAGGGTGAACGCCTTATTCCCCCAGAACCTGCGCAACGCGGTGGGTTCTCCCAGCACTGTGGCGTGGATAACACGGCGAATATGGTGTTCCGTCAGAGTTGCAGCATAGGTTGAGAACTCTGGCCTGGGCAACGCGGTGAACCCGCTGATGTCGCTGGCCCACCCTGAGGTGTACAGTGTGCCGATGCTGCTGCTGGTCGGCTGGCGAGGCGAGCTGGGCAAGAGGGACGAGCCACAGCACATAGTGCAGGGCCGCGCCACCCCTGGACTGCTGGGTACGTCGCCGGTTATGGTTCAATGGGACGCGAGGGATTTCAGCCCACCGAGCCGGGTGGCCGTAAGGCTCTGTCAGTTTGATTGTGAATGTATTCGGTAAACATTCCATTGATTTTGATGTTTTGCTGCTCCATTCAGCTCAGGTCATTGTATAAAAGTTCACTCTTGAAACAGCTGCGAAGGCTTTCGTTTCTTGAACGCTGCAAAAAAGTTGAAGGGTTGCCAGAAACTGTCGCAAAATTAGTCCTTTCTAAGATGAGTGTAAGAAAACAACTAGCCGTAACGCATTGTATCTAGAATGTAAGGCCGAAAAGGAAGAGATAGCTGCAGCGAAATGGAATTATCTTCGAATTAAAAATAGGAGCATATGGGCTGTGGCATATCCAATAATTCATTCATTTGGGCTCGAGCCTCCCTCGCTATCGCCTCGGATCAGCCTTCGGCTATGAATTTGCTATAGACACAGACATTTGGGGGGGGTGTGGCTTGAGGCCCCCTACCCTTGTATCGGCCACTGCGTATGTATCTGCCGCTTGTATGCTCCAATAATCGTAGACTTTTGTCTGCTGAAGACGCGCAACATTTATGGGAGGGTGGCGTAAACGTTACAAAGAAATGACGCCACATGAATCCACTCATAACGGCTTTACAACCCTTCCGGTCTGATAAACACCCCCCCTCTGACACGCACGTGGTAGCACACACCCCTACTCTCCCGCACGCGCACCTGCACACCAGGGAGGGACGGGGCGCGGGAAGTCGGGCCGCGCCGATTTTATTTTGTGCCGCGCCGGACCGGCGCCGACAGTGAGTGTCAACCCCAGGTCCGGCGCGGGGTCAACTCCGCCGAGTGTAGTGGACAGCGTCCGCCACCATGGGTATGATACCGGAGGTGACCAGCGCAGTTCACAGTGTTTAAACTGTGAAATGTGGTGACCCATGACTTATCACCGTGTGACCTGTCCATTCATATTTGAGGAAATAGTACGTTGTATTACATTGCGCTGTGGACTAAAAGAGTGTATGTGAGGTGTGATTTATATTTTGAGAATAAAAATCAGCCCCGAAAAATGGTCGTTTCCAGCCCAGCCCAACCCAGCTAAAAAGTGCTGCCCCTCTTTTCCCGATACATACCAACCCACAAACATGTGCATTTTTCCGGAACTGATGTAAATGTACAGAATGACTTGTTTTAAGTTCCTTTGACCAGAGTGTATTGTTTTCGTATGCTCAACTGAAGGATATGCCCTCGGCGGAAGTCGATGGAACCCGACAATATTCTACCTCGACATTTTTGTATTATAATTCCCTGTCGCTTCCGATTTCGTGACGATAAGCAGCCCCATATTTCGAAAATTGTTTGCAGGGCACCTCTGCGAGAATTGCGATTTCTTCAAGTAATTTCCAAACTATGAGAATACCAAGTATTGTGACCTGGCAGTTGAAAGCGGGGAGAAAATACACCTGCTATGGGTTGAATCAGGGCCAAGTAGCGGACCAGTACCTGTCGAGCCTAGTGTTCCAGATTCAGTGGCAGGACCGACACGATGTCCCGGCATTTATTATCTTGTATCAGTTAACGTCCTTTCATTTCCTTTCACATACCACCTGTGGATAAATGTGAAAAGCTTTGTTGCTTCTTTCATTTCTTAGTTACTGTTTTGTCTGTCTATGGGGATAGCCCAACCGGCTATACCAATATCCCCATCGATATTTTTTATTTGGACATTCGATTTTGCTATGAGTTGTATTCCAATGGGTGAGGTGTACTGATCAAGTACAGATCTTGCAGCAAAAATATTTGTCGGGGAGTGGTAGGACCAGCTGATACAAGGGAATTAATTAACCCTTAATTAATTAACTCTTCCGTGAAGTTTGAAAAAAATATTTTGTTGGCTGCGCGAGTGTAAAGGGCATTCCTTCCTTCCCTCCCGAATCTAGGGCTGACCGGTGACCGATTGACACCTCTAAAGTGAATTAGCTGTTGATCCGGACTGGATAGCCGCTCCACGTTGGCCCGAGCTGCATGGCGAACCTAACCCGCTCTTCCTCAGCTTCAGCGTTGACCCTGTGCTCCAGTGACGGCGCTGTTTCTGGTTGTCGCCACCAGATGCGCTGGGGGTGCCGTTCCTGACGCTGCCGGACTTCATCGCGGGTGCCGAGCGGGCGGTGGAGACGGCCTGCCGCCACATGCGCGACGACCAGGGGCCGTTCGCTCTGCTGGTGAAGCGACAGACCTTCACTCCCTACAGCCTCGAGGACCAGACGCCGCCCTTTGAGTAGGTCAACTCTGCTATTGATGCTGGTAGATTGTGTCGTTGCTCTGTTATCTCTTCATCTTTTACTTCCGTGGCGCTTGAGGGAAGCGTGAAAAATCAACTATGGTATGTGTCCTAGCACTGTTAGACGATATTGCACGTGGATAGAGATGCATTGATTTGTCTTCAGAGTTCTTTTTCCAAAACATTTACGAAATGGTGAAAAATGTACTTTTGTCACGGACGTTGGTATTCGGCAACGTGTCTTTTTCCTAATTTCTTTTCACCCTAATTTTCTCATAGGTTGTGGCATATGATTCAAAAGTGAAATTCTAGTTTTTGCCAGCCGGGGGTTTCTGTGCGAGCGTTTTCTTAACTAATCAATTGCAATTCCAGTTAAATTAAGGAAGTTAAGGAAAATCTTCCCATAGAGAACAGCTGTTTTGTAGACACTATTTTATGTCAGGTCGCCGCTTTGCTACGAGCCCCAGCTGCATTCTCACAGTATTTTCTCTATCTTTTTGTATTCATGAAAAGTAAAGGCCATTATAGTTTTGAGAGCCTATGCTGCTTGAATAGAAAAGTAGAACATTATAGAAGTTTTTATCTGTTCTAGATTTCGTAGCGAATGACTGGAACATTTGTATTTGACGTTTGTGTTGTGATTCAAGCATTGATCTACCACCGCTTCTGGAACACTCCACTCCACATATCGTGAAATATGATTTCTAGGCAGGCATATATTGAAGAGATTTGTTAGGTTCACCACGGAAAGCTCAATACCCAAATAACTATTCTCTAGTTTCCCTTATAAAGCCCTGTTGGTGCTGCAGCCAGAATTTCGGAGGATTTTCCCATGCTCTTCGCCCTGCCCCGACTCGATCCCTCACAGCACAGCCCTAAAGCCTACGAATCATGGAGGGATGCTTCCTCGATAGCACCCTCTATGGGTTGTATGTGACCACAGTGGGAGGGGTTCGATGGGTCAGCAGCTCGGTCCCGCTGGATGGTGCGGGTAACGTCGCCGCTTCCGCACTCAGCTCTGGCAGAATACTCCCCTGGGTCTACCCTGCATCCGCACCAGGCCTCGACCCCAGGATCGCTGCGAATGCGCTGCCCTTACAGTCCGGGCTGCAGATTGTAGTGTGTGAGATCTTCTCCCTGTAGGCGTGCCGGAAAGAGGTCGTGAATGAGAGCAGAAGGATGATCTGCATATTTGAGAATCAAAATTTATGAGGCTAAAGTGGGTGAAGACTAAGCACTCTCGAGATCGCAGCACAAGCTAACGGGAGATCTCCCAAGAGGCAGGATGCAATCGTCGCTGACATTATCTTTACAAACGTATTCAGCTATGTCCACTCACAGTCCATGTGGGGAGAGCTGTCGAGGAAGCAACCCTAGCCTTGGGTGCAATGCTGGGAAGCGAATTTGAAGGATGGAGTCGGGACAGGGTGAACATTCTGGAAAACATCAAAAATCCTGGCGGTAGCACCAACAGGAGTTTGCAAGGACCCCTGGAAAAGACTGAATTTGGCATGAACCCTTCTCTGGTGTCCCTACCTAATATGTGAAATATAAGCCTACCTCAAGCAGGTATCTTTAGAAACGCGTGGAGGAGGATGTTGCAGAAGCCGCCTGGAAAAGCCTAGTTAATTCGCGTCCAACCGTAAAATGGGAATATTCAAGGAATTCGTAACGAAATTTAATCAGAAATATTGTGTATACATCGCCATGACTGTTTGGATTTACGCAGTGTACCCTTCTAAAACTACTTGTTCTTTTATTTTCATCGATATAATAATACTAGTAACGTGGATTTAAACAGCTGGAACACCACAAACTAAGCAGAGCCTGGCCGCCAGCACAGGCAATGGCCGAAAACCTCATCTAAAAAAGCAGCTCCCCTCCGTGGGTAGATACTGCTGGGTGTGGATTTTTCAGCTCGGTTAGCGTCCCCATATCAAACCTGGAGATGGAAAAATCCCGATTTCCACCTTTGTATTCTACGCCATGCCCTATTGTTTAGTGCAATAGCGAGACTCGTGCTCTTCTTTACGATTGTAGCAGATAGTTTATAACTATTTACAGTCGTAAATTATCATGGACCGTGTTTGACCATCATCAAATTGATGGATCGAATTAAAACACGTTTTGCCAGTCCGATTTCTGAGTTTTGGTGCCCTAGTGGTTTTGGAGACCCTTAGCGTTTAAGGGAGTCTGTAAATAATGCACTCAGTTTCACTGATTCGTTACGTGAATTCGTTCTTATGAGCTTTGTTTCAGTGACAACTCATACAAGCCGATGACCTTGTGGGTCTTTCCACAACCTTATCGAGCACGAGCCATAAGTAATCTACCACTATCTAGTCACTGAAAAATTTCGACTTTCCCAGAGGACCGTGCTACTATGGTAACCGGCACCCTTTGTCCGCTGGTCAGTTCGCCGCTGAGCCGCGAGGGTGTGGTGGGACCGTGGTAACCGGCACCCTCCGTCCGCTGGTCAGTTTGCCGCTGAGCCGCGAGGGTGTGGTGGGACCGTGGTAACCGGCACCCTCTGTCCGCTGGTCAGTTCGCCGCTGCGCCCGAGGGTGTGGTAGGACCGTGGTAACCGGCACCCTCCGTCCGCTGGTCAGTTTGCCGCTGAGCCGCGAGTGTGTGGTGGGACCGTGGTAACCGGCACCCTCTGTCGGGCTGGTCAGTTCGCCGCTGAGCCGCGAGGGTGTGGTAGGACCGTGGTAACCGGCACCCTCTGTCGGGCTGGTCAGTTCGCCGCTGAGCCGCGAGGGTGTGGTAGGACCGTGGTAACCGGCACCCTCTGTCCGCTGGTCAGTTCGCCGCTGAGCCGCGAGGGTGTGGTAGGACCGTGGTAACCGGCACCCTCTGTCCGGCTGGTCAGTTCGCCGCTGAGCCGCGAGGATGCGATCCGGCTGGTGGCGGACGGCCTGCACGACCGGGACGTGGTGGTCAGCACCACCGGCATGGCCTCCCGCGAGCTGTTCGAGCACCGCGAGCGTCGCCAGCAGGGCCACGAGCGCGACTTCCTCACCGTCGGCTCCATGGGCCACGCCTCCTCCATCGCGCTGGGCGTGGCCATGGAGAGGTCGCACCGCCAGGTCAGCCGTTCTTTGGGACTGTTCTGGTATCCGTGATGTAGGGTATATTGTAGGTTGTACATCATCAGCTTCTGGCTATCACTGCACTGACGGAAAACAGGGCATTGTTGTGCTTAGTTTTGATGTGACCTTTGCAAGGTGCTTGTGCTGTGTAAAGATCAGTAAATGTTGCATTTTTTTAAAATGTGTTGACAGGGGTGCAAAAATGTCAATTTCCTGACAATTTGCGTGAACATGTTTATAAAAGTTTGTGTTTTTCTTTCCACGTACCTACGTTTGCAACATATCTACGTTCACTGTAATTGGTTCCTTAGTAGGTGTGCATTCCTGTCCCATAGCACGATCTTTTGGCTCCAGGCCATTTCATGAATATTTTGTTTAGTACCTTACCTGTTTCTGCAGCAAGGTTTTTCCGGAAACTTGTGAAGTTGTTAAACCACCAAACGAACGTACACGACATGGAAGATGGATGCAGTGGCGGATCCAGGGGGGCAAAAAGGCACTTGCCCCCAAACGGAAAAGCTCGGGGCAAAACTATGTTTTTGCCCCCCAAAACGATCGACCTCCTTTTTCCCCGACTCCCTTTTAGCTTGCAAGCAAGATTTTGGTGCTTCAACTCTCAACTTCAAACAGAATTAGTGAAGTTCAGTGTAAATATTGGGGCTTGGATAGGAAAAAAGTATCTTGAGTCCATATTTTTCACCTTGCGGCGTTTTTTTTTGCTTTGCGTCTCCAGTTCCCAAAATCCTACCGAAAAGGCATGTTGTAACGCAATTTTGCACTGCGCGGCGTTTTTTTTTTTTTGCTTTTTTGACTTCGGTTTGCCCCTCCCAAACCACCTGGCTAGATCCGCCACTGGATGGATGGTTCTCTCTAACCATCTTCGGAAACTCCAACGCTCGTGTACTGAAGTGGACAGCAGTGCTTTGTGAAAGTAGTTTGTATTTTATAACCCCAAATTACTTGTAAAGTTTGTATTTTTGCTAATGGAGATAGCGGAAGTACCCTGTCATTGGCGTTGCATTGGGTGGAGTACCTACCTGATCCCTCACTTGCTATGCCTTTGTGCAACTGAGTTGCGGGGATGTGTTGGCCTTTCCGTCCTATGGTCAATCTGGCTTGTCCATTGTGTGGTGTATCTGGCCGTCAGTGGACCGCCAGTCGCCACGGTCCGTCAGTAGGACGCCGGGCGCCCTGAACGCCCGTCAAACGCGAGAACTGTGCGCTGCCGGTACCTCGAAGTTGACTTCTGCGGCTGACTGGCAGAGGCGCCCTGTGTTCTGGCGTTTTTCATTATTTGCCGTCGCAGATCTCCGCCCCGCCGTTTGGCCGCCCCTCTCCTGACAGCGGCGACCCTGTGGCCAAATTGGCTCCGCTACTTCCCCGTGAGACTTTCAAATACTCACCTCTAAAGAACCACACAAAATCGCCCGGGGGGTGACGCCCCTCGAATTGCACAAGCGCCCCTTCCTCCGTTACCAAAGGCCTAGATCCGTCATTGGCCCTGGCACATACCCATACTAAGGATAATAAGACATTTGGGCAATCGAAGCCACTTGGGCCAAAGATCCATTGGCGGCGATTAGGCTCTACGACCTCCCTCAGGGTCTCGATGAAGATTGCGCTACTAATGAGCCGTGTTTTCGGGAAATTCAGTAAGTGCCTCCCGCGATTCGACTTCCCCATTCACCTCACATCGGCTACAGGGGCAAACGCTTTGTATGTATTCTTGGGGCCGAGCCATCAGGTGGTGTGTTGGACCATCAGGTGACGTGTCTGACCGTCAGGTGGTGTGTCTGACACTCAGGTAGTGTGTCGACAGTTAGGTATTGTGTCTGACCGTCAGGTGGTGTGTCTGTCCGGCAGATGGTGTGTCTGTTTGTCAGGTGGTGTGTCTGACCCTCAGGTGGTGTATCTGACCATCAGGTGGTGTGTCTGACCATCAGGTGGTGTGTCTGACGATCAGGTGGTGTGTCTGACCGTCAGATGGTGTGTCTGACCGGCAGGTGATGTGTCGGGCCGTCAGGTGACGTGTCTGACCGTGGAAGGCGTGTCTGACAGTCAGGTGGCGTCTCTGACCGTCAGGAGGTGTGTCTGACCGTCAGGTGACGTGTCTGACCGGCAGGTGGTGTGTCTGACCCTCAGGTGCTGTGTCTGACAGGTGGCGTCTCTGACCGTCAGGAGGTGTGTCTGACTGGCAGGTTACGTGTCTGACCTTGGGTGGCGTGTCTGACAGTCTGGTGGTGTGTCTGGACCGGCAGGTGGCGTGTCTGACCGTCAGGTGGTGTCTTCAGGTGGCGTGTCTGACCGTCAGATGGTGTGTCTGACCCTCAGGTGGTGTGTCTGGATCGTCAGATGGTGTGTCTGACCGTCAGGTGACGTGTCTGTCCGTCAGATGGTGCGTTCAGGTGGCGTGTCTGACCGGCAGGTGGTGTGTCTGACCGTCAGGTGGCGTGTCTGACCCCAGGGTGGTGGGTCTGTCCGTAAGGTGACGTGTCTGACCGTGGGTGGCGTGTCTGGACCGGCAGGTGGTGTGTCTGTCCGTCAGATGGTGTGTTCAGGTGGCGTGTCTGACCCCCAGGTGGTGGTGTGTCTGTCCGTAAGGTGACGTGTCTGACCGTGGGTGGCGTGTGTGCCAGTCAGGTGGTGTGTCTGACCGTCAGGTGGTGTGTCTGTCCGTCAGATGGTGTGTTCAGGTGGTGTATCTGACCGGCAGGTGGTGTGTCTGGACGGGGACGGCGCGCTACTGATGCACACCGGCGCGTTAGCCGTGATCGGACAGCGGCAGCCGCGGAACTTCAAGCACGTGGTGATCAACAACGGCACCCACGACTCGGTGGGAGGCCAGCCCAGCGCCGCTGCCGACGCTCAGCTGTTGAACATTCCGCGGCTGGCAGCGGCCTGCGGCTACTCCCAGGTGATCCCCTGACCATCGGCTGCTCCCGGTGGCTCTCTAATCATTCGATACAAGTGCATTTGTGCCATCCAGCTATAAAGGAGAGAGTAAATTGCGTTTGTTTATGAACGTTCAACTTGTGTATGATCCACCGTCCGACTTTTCGTGACGGTGCGTCAGTGGATGATGGGGAAAGTTATAATTGCGGCTGCGGTCGACAGGTGGCAGTGGCTGAGACGGAGCCGGACGTGGTGGCAGCGGTAGCCGCGCTGCGCGCCGCCGCCGGGCCGGCTCTGCTGGAGATCCGGGTTTCGCCGGGGGCTCGCGCCGACCTCGGCCGGCCCACCCGCACGCCGGTGCAGAACAAGGCCGACCTGATGGAGTTCCTAGCGGACCCGTGAACGAGCTCGCAACGTCCGGCCTGCCCGCCGCCGGCCAGGGCAGACGGTGGTATCGGGGCGGGCATAGAGTGTGCGTGCTCAGCAGAGCAATGTAGTCGGTTCTAGTCACCCCTGGGCTCTCAGCTCGGGCCTTACTGAGTCTCTCCGCTTCTGTGATATCCTTAGTTGACTTTAAAAGTCGAGCATTGGTAAGTATTCTTAGAAAAAATGTAGCCGTAGCTAGTTGAATTTTCAACTGATGTTTTTAATTCATCATCTGGATTAGCTGTTTTTGCGAATAAGGCGAACAATGCTTTGAGCGTGCTTAGCTGATAGAAGATGTGTTGAATTGAAATACTGGGTACAAAATTTATGGTCCAAGCTACTGGAGGAAGTAAATATCTTTTCACCTGTCCTGTGCTACAAATGACATTAGTATTATGTAGTTTGCTTGAGAGGGACAGCGTTTTAGCCTCTATATCCGTTCGTAGTTTTTATTCCAAAGGGGGCACGAGTATACATATATGTTGCATTTGCCTTGTAACGTGCACTGCCTTCCTACACTGGGTGATGTCCCCTCACTGCCAGTTCTGTCGGGTAATGTTCAGAGGGGGCGCCGCGCGCCGAGTGGAGTCGAAAGCTTCGGGTGCGGCGCTTTTCATAGGACATCTTTTTGTGTCACCTGTGTCGTCGTTGTCTGTCATTGGTCGTGAGCACTAATTGCCGTGTTTTTTCCATTGTTCAGTATATTTACGCGTGATATTGGTGGGCTTGTGAGTGTTGCTAGTCATGCTGCTGGTGTGTGGAGTGTCTGTGCGCGTTTTCTCTCGCAGTTGTGTCCGATGTCTGGCCGCTAGATGACGTGATACACATGGCAGTCGCGGCGCTCCTCCGATGGCGCTCATCCGATGGCGCCCATCCAATGGCGCCCATCCGATGACGCTGCCTGCAGTATCATTATCGAACAATTGTTAAACCAGCCCCAGTGGGAGGTGTTTGAACACCCCTCCCTCGGGTTTTTCCGACGGCATGAGAAGGCCGTACTTGGCACATCTTATCCTTGATCAATTTTGCAACGTTTCCGAAAATTTTAAGTTTGAGTCATCTCAGGTCAGGCCACCAGGCCAGGTCAAGTGACCTCATCTCCATAAATGTTTCAAGTGGCACTAATGAAAGCAGGTTTCAACTATTGATCTGATATTCATATTACAAAATGGGCCGACCGAGTACCACAAGTTTTGGTAACGGGATTTTTTATATCGATGACCCTGGGTCAGGTGCGGATGATGACCTCTCCATTGGAAATGCATGGAGAAAACCGGAATTGTCCGAAAAATGGCCGTCGATAACAGATGTCCCGGCGCACTGTGCCTGGCGTCTGCCGGCGCGGCTAACCTGTTCAAATCTATGGCTAGGCATTCGCCCAGTGATGATCATAGCCACAATGTGGGAGAATAATTGTTAATGAAAATCTTACTTTGCTGCAGACGGGCCTTCTCAGAGGCATTAGAACACATTTATTCGAAACAGGTTACTATAGCCCTTGATTAAAAAGTGATCTCACGCAGGTTGATGCGCCCCTAACCCAAATAATCAGTCAATGTAGATACGGCTTATAATACCTTCTTATTCTCCAAATTGTAGTATCTTAGGCCACTATTCAGGCTCGTGATGCAATTTTGGACCTATAACCTCTGAGAGGTCATCTTGGATTACTTGGCAGATTTTCAGACTTGAGTCAATAATTTTGCAGAGAATGATTATATAGTTTTCTTTTGTATAACATTACGTTCGGATCAGCATTCTGAGCTGATTGATATGTAATTTACTAAGTTAGGTCAGGTGGTGACCGTGACGTGACCTTAGGTCAGGTCATTGTTTGTTTTGACTTAGTATGGTCATATCATATATCATTCAATCTGTCATAACGAGAGGAAGCGAATAAAGCGTATAAAAACTTACTAACTCAACCCAGTCAGACTTAAGATCCAAGAAACCTCCTTGAACCTGTCACCTTCTTTGGCCTGTCATGACGTCAATATTGACCTGAACCAAAAAGTGACTGTTTTAGTTTCTTCATTATTTCTTATGGGCTACCCATCAGCTTCGCGTTTTGATGCTATCCCGTAAAGGAACCGAGATTGAAGGGGGTGTTTGAAACCTCTCCACTGGGGCATGTTCGAACCCTACCCCCACTGGGGCCAAGGTGGCCCGCAGGCCCACTGGGGTAAGTGTCAAACAGCTGTCTGTTCCCACCGCTGTCGCGCCCTGCCCTGTGTCCGGTGTTCACGCTCGGGACCTGTGGCTTTCCTCGGCACTGTCCCTACCAAGAACACGTCGCAGTCTCTGGCGCGTCGGTGTCATTACGCCGCTGCCGCTGCTGCAGCCGGTCTAGCGGCGGGAATTCTGATCACCTGCTCCTTGGAAGCGGCCGTCATCGGCTTCAGCTGGGGTCGGGACTGCGCCACCGGCGGCTGTGACACGGGGCGTCAGTCAGTGCCGACCGGGTCGCGGCTGCTGAATGGTCGGGGGGGGCGCTCCACCATTCGGTGGAACTGTCGGTGACCATTGTCGCCGCCCATTAGCGTGTACCGTGAATGGGGAGTGGGCGGCGCGGCGGCTGGCGACGGGCCCCAGTTAGCCGCCATTAGTGGCGCTCACTGCTGCGAATCCCCGGCTGCGAGTGGGGTTGGGTTCCAGCGAACCTGTAGCGGAACTGCGCTGGAAACAGCCAATTGTACTGCTTCGTGCTGGTTGAATCGATCTCGAACCAAGGAAAGATGTGAACGGGGTGACTGGCGCTCTCATCTCCGGCCCAGAGGCCGTATTTTCTACTCAACTGCTGGACTTTACAACAGGTGAAATGCCCTGCTCGCTCGTTTCTGTGTGAACTGTACCAGATATCGTCGTTTTGGCCAGGTGCTCTATCTGCATCAATCAAGCCTCTGAATGGAGTTATCCGTTTTTGTAAAGATTTTATTTGAGCCGGGAGCAAGACTACTTGTACTTACACCTCAGCCATCATTATTTTGTCCGTTGAACATCCTCATCTGACTTTAAGGGGCCAATTTGTGCTGTCATGTGTTGCGCCGCCTGGTTTCTGCCGGCCGTAACTGCTCTAGGCTGTCGTCTCTCTGTCCTGGTCTGAACGCTCCGTAGGATCTCGCTCGTGCAGACCCGGTGCTGCAGCGGACGCCCTGCTCGTTACACCGCCCCCGTGTCCGCGTCCCTCAGCTCCGATGCCTCTCACTTTTGGCAATATTGACCACAATGCCGTGCTTTACGATGTTTGATTACACCGGCTGATGTGGCAATCATCTCTAATATATGACACCGAATGCGACTCGTGATTACCGAACCCAGCGGATCTGACGGCCAAACATGGGCCGGCGCCTGCTGCCTGCCCGCCAGTCACGCTTTACCGCCGTTTGGATATCTGACGCTGATCGCTACGTGGTTATATCGACTTCCGAGGTGTTGCCCGGCTGAGGCCCTAACATCAGTTGGGAATCAGTGCATACTCGTGGGACCTCATCTGCATACCTGCCAGACATGATTTCTTCATGCCAAATTTAGTCTTTTCCCGATTTCGTAGTGGGTTTCCCAGTTTTCCTTCAGCTTCTGGGTCTGAAACACGAGGTGCTTCTAGCGTGCCTGGGAACATGTGGTGTGATGGCAGGTTCCAGCGCTCGCCACAGAGCAGCTGCTGACTTCACCGAGCGCTGCCCCTGGGGACCGGCTCGTGAGCCGATCGGAATCTCCTGGTGCACCCCGGGCCGTGCCGCCTAGCGCCGCGGCAGGTGAAAGAAAGAGCCGACGGGCAGACTGAACAGATAACCACCACCTGTCGACCTCACAGTCTCTACTGACTGGTCAACCAGAAGCAACCCAGAGTCACGAGGCGCCGGCGTCGTCACCTTGGCTGGAGACCTATAAAAACTGTAATTATGTCACTTGCCGAGTTCACTTCAAGTCCAAGCGAACTGCGCTGTACGTATACGTGAAATGGTCAAACACATAGCTGCCTCCAAGCGGCTAACAGGGCACATCAAGATCCGTTCGGACTCTCTGGACGTCTGCACTGACGCGCTTAAAAAGAAACCTACGCAACAGACCATATTTGAATCCGCCTCCTTTATTTTGGCGGGCGCCTCTCGGCAGAACCTCACTCGTCAGAAAACATTTACGACGCTGGCGGGTGGTCGCGAGCAGGCGAGGTGGGTATTTTGTCACCGACCCGGCTCGGCAGACGCGGCAGTGGGACGTTGACCTGCCTCAGATCAGGCCATTTCACGCTGCTGAAGGTCTACAGGCGATTGACTGGGTTGGAAGAGGACCTGTCCGGCGAGGAATGTGACGGAGGAACACCAGAAGACGTCAACTACCTCGGGACGGCGAGGAATGCGACGGAGGAGCACCAGAGGACGTCAACCACCTCAGGACGGCGAGGAATGCGACGGAGGAACACCAGAAGACGTCAACCACCTCGGGACGGCAAGGAATGCGACGGAGGAACACCAGAGGACGTCAACCACCTCGGCACGGCGAGGAATGCGACGGAGGAACACCAGAAGACAGACGTCAACCACCTCGCCACGGCGCCGCCCGTAGTGGCCCCAACTCATCAATGCATTTAGGGCTGGTGCAACTCCACCCTGAAGGTGTTCAATGACGTGATGACATGCTGTCGCGACTTCTGTTGTGCTGTCCTTCCCAAGACGTCTGGCGCGTTTATAATACCATCCTAATACCGAGGGTCCGAGAGCCGGAAAGATCAGGCCAAGGGATTTCTTTCCCAACTTATACTTGAAGAGGTCGAGCTTTTTCACCGCAGTTTCAGTAGCGGTTCAAGTACGAGGATCGCTCGAGGGCCCTAAAGCTCTACTCCATCCAGGATCACTTGATTGATCATTGATTAACAATGATCTTATTCATGCCACTCGCTGTATAAAAGGCCCAGTCATCACCATACAGCTATATTTGTATACAAAAATCTTGCATATATCGGGACAATAAGGCATTGCTGCATGGAGTCAGCGCACAATAGTACGCTGTTAACACTGGCATTCATTGACAGGAAACACATCGGCAGGTGCAGCACCCGCTGGCCACGGAGCACATGTACAAAAAGCGCGACGGCGGCGGCCGGCACAGTGAGCGCGCAACAATAAATAACGGAACAACACTAATAAATAACAAACGGGAGGTACGGTCCCAGAGAAGAGTGAGCGCTTTGAACGGACCAGTGATGGCGGGCAGAGGCCTCGCCTCAATACTGTTTGACTGACTGACACGACCGGCGGCCGCGCCACATAATATCGGCTAACTTGAACTGTGTGAGCTGTTTGAACTGTCGGAGGACGAGGTGCGACTCTCCTCGTCGGCGGCGACGGTGGAGGCCGCCGAGGTGGAGCGCCGCTCGCCGTCGCCGGGAGCGCCGCTCGCCTGCGGCCGGCGGAGGCGGCGCGTGCACTTCCACCTTGACATGGGTGGTGGCGGTGACCCGGGTGGTGATGAGCGGGTGCGGCGGCGCGCCGCCCGGCTGGCCGCTCTCGCCGCCGCCGCCGCCGTCACTGCCCGGGTAGGAGGTCTCCACCACTACACGCGGCTCCAGCACTATATCAGCGGCGCGCTGGCCGTCGCCGCCGGCGGCCGTCTGCACTGCGGCTGCGACTGAGACGCCTGGGAGCCGGAGGACTCCTCGGTGATGGTGCTGAGGCTGAGCTGGCTGGCGGTGTGCTTCAGTTTGGCGCCGGCCGCCGCCGGCTTGGTCAGCGAGGAGGAGCGGTAGACGCGCGGCCCGCGGACCCGCGGCGGCGACGGCTCGGGACTGGGCGCCGCCAGCTGCTGCACTTCACCCAGGGGACGGACCTCGGCTGGAGGGCCCAGCAGGCAGAGCAGCGCCGGCAGCAGAGCCAGACCGTTCACCAGACCGATCACCACCAGCGCCGCCAGCACGCTGAAAAAGTACCTGAAACAGACGAGCGCGCGTGAAACAGGAGTGCGCCGACCTCAAATATGTTGGCTGAATACTGTAGCATCACCATCTTAGGGCCCTATAAACCAGGCTGGTTCAAGTAATTAAAGTCATAATTTTCGCTCCACGCCCGCCCAAAAACGCATCAACCCCCATAGACTCAAGCTGTACGCCCGCTAACGCTACCCGGGTCCAGATAACCTGAGCGGAGGCTGGTAGCACCCGATCAGTGACTGATCTGTCAACGCTAAACACGCTCGTCAAGAACCGGTCCAAATTCTTTTCCAAGGAGCCGATATTTTCCCGATCGTAGCGAAGGTTGCCACCGAGTGGAGAGAGTTGAAAGCGAAACTCTGAAATCGGGCGCGGATCCAGGATTTCGGTCAGGGGGCACTGACCGCACGCTGGCGCTTTCAGCTGGGCGCTCCCGGCTGGCCCAGGGGGTGACGGATGCCTCAGTGCCCCTGTATCCGTGCCTGAAAATTTCAATCCGAAATGTTCATTCTGTGCGATTTCAAGCCACATTTGATCAAAAATGCTTAATTTTATTATGGGGATGGGCGTGAGGCAACGAGTCAAGCTCGTTGCCTAACGACTTACCGGTTTTGGAATGCATAGTTTTTGGTCAGCGACGTGCCAAAGATTTGTCAAGAGTGACGTGCCCCTGCCCAGCCCGCCGGTGGCGATGCTCGTGTCGGATCGTATGCGGCAGGTCGCGCCAGGGACCGCCCAGGACGTCAACCGCTGATGCAACCGCAGCGCAGCCGGCGACGGCCAAGCGTGAGTTACCGCCGCACTTCCCTCCCGTCCGCACCGTCGCTGGCCGTTGCGTTATTGATGCCTGCGCGGCAGCGGCCTGGGTGGTCTCAGCGCCGGCTGCAACGGCGCCAGCCCCAGAGCCGCTCTCCACCTTCCGCGGTCGCCAACCCACAGCACGCAGTACTTCGCCGTGTGAATTAATGCTATCGCTGGTTGCCAGCCTTGATCTGCCGCTGGTACACAGCGGAGTGCGATAATCTTCCTTCCGTGACGGTGCCAGGGCAGTGCAGTCCCCTTTTTTCCGGCTGCGGCCTGAAACTACTGGCGAAGCGACCTCAGAGTGTCTGCACTCTACTAACCGTGCCTCAGAGGAGCGGTACACAGCGGGGTAACCCGGCAATTCTAAAGCCAATGTTTTAATACATACGTTCACCCGTGAACTTGCTGCGAGCTAGCGCTATCGCCGCAGCAGGCAATTTTAGACCAATCATTTCTCGAGAATTCAGTATTTTACCAGTATCATTTACCCGGGGAGGCACAAACCAACATAAGAGATTCATTTTATTGTCTCATGTTGTTGCGTGTCAGTACTCAGAAAATATTAAGTCCAAAACGTAACAAAACATAAGTGATACATGTGCAAAACGTACAATGGCGCATACATAAACGTCTCCACGGACAAAAAGCCATCTTGACAGTGTTGTCAGACCCAATTCAGCCCAGCATAGGGGAAAAGGAGGGTGCAGTTAGTAACGGCCGCCACCAGCTCTGCCGCCGGACACTGAGGACTACAGATCTCACCAGAGCTGACTAAGCTCTCCTAGCATATATCGGCAACCGGTTACGGACCTGTCTCCCGGTTCCGCTGCGGTCGGACCGCAGAAGTACCCAAACGAGGACCGTCGGACGACCGGACATAGCACGGAGGGCCAGAGTGTCGGTCTGAAATATATGCTGACTTCTGTTTCAATGCTGATGTTTTCCACCGGAAGACTGTTGTTTTGCATTCGCCCATCATGGCAAAGGCCGTGAGAGACTCGGTCTATGGATTGCTTGTTTGCGTGAATGGCAGCCGCGGCGGGGAAACGCAAGGCGACGGTGACGTCATCTTTCTTTTTATGATCACTCTATACATTCAGACTTGCTGGAACGATATTGACGAGCACGAGTTTGGAAGCTTGCACGCGCACTGAGGCCAGCAAACCTATTAAAGATACAATGGAGCGGGTGCCGCACGATAGTACCTACCCGCACTATGGTTTCCGTTCACAAGTTTAGATCCATTTGAACTTTTCCATCGCTCAATATCTTCACACTACCGCTACAAAACTATGAATAGCCGACCGTAACATATCGAATCGCTGTAAGATGCATTCAAGCCACATGCGGGATGCAACGGTGCTTCCTGTACCAACGACAAGGTCATGCACATCCTGAGAAGTGGAAGAAGGAGGGACATGTGTTCATTTTTCCAAAATAAGCTGAGAAGGGGACTGTCGTCTTCAGAAAGAACACTGCACAGCTCAGGAAGATGGGCTGCTCACTGATGAGCAGACACTAGAGCAAACCAGGAAGCTCGCTCTAGAATCCACACCCCGGTAAATATCGGATGTCACGTCCAACTGAGCCGCTGAGTGCACACTCCGGGAGCGGTGCGCCGGCGTCCGAGTCCGCCGCCTCCCGTCGACCTCGCCTCGCGCACCGCCACTGCCGCCGCCGCCGCCGCCGGGGCCGGGGCCGTTGTGTAACAGCAGCGCACGTGACCCGGCCGACTAATGGCCAGGTTGCGGGCCGGCGCCGCGCTGCAGCCAGTGCAGGGACCACCCTCAGCGCGCCAGTCCGTGATCGTGTCACGCAGTCAGGCTCCCACCCGCCGGCCTGGCCAGACTGCGGCTGATGAGCAGCACTGGGTCCTGACCAGGCATATTCCCGGCCTCTTCGCACCCACCAATAGAGCCAAGTGCACGATCCTCGAGTAGCTAGTCTGCTTGGGTTATTCCAGCCGGCTATTGTCCATGCTTGATCGGTACCAAGCTCGCCCCACATCTAGGCGGAGACATAAGCAGCCGTACATTCATACCGCCATACATTGACCCTGGAAGTTGAGGCGTCGATAAGCCCCAGCCTAACATCCAATGTGAAAACCCTTCTGTTTAACCCTGGCTGATCTTGTTTTGGTATTGTGCCGCGGGGGCGCGGGATCGGTACTCGAAAAACCCTCGCCACGACCCGTGTTCATATAAATATATTATAGCTTATTTTTTGTGCGGTGCCAAGACCCTCTGAGGGAAATGGTGTGGGAGAAGGGTGCAGTCCAGGTCACCCTGAGCTGATTGGAGGCACACCTGGCGCGTCGGCGGGCGCGGCGAGTGCGTCGGAATGCGGCCGAGCGCCGCTTTATGGGCCGCCTTTTTCAGCGCCGCCCGGCAAAAAAGCTGGCGGAGCGCACCAGTGCGCCGGCAGCTCTCAATGATAAACGGCCCCCTTAATTGCGCCGACGGGGGTCGCACCGCAAAAAAGGCACCAGAGCCGAATTTACTGTTTCCAGGGTGTCCAGCATCGTCGACGCCCCTGCTTCGCGATAATAGTCGTGTGTTGTAAGCGCGCAGCACCCGGGAAAAGGCGGCCGTCTGGGAAAACGAGGCGCCGGAGCCGAGACAATGTGGGCCCAGAGGTAAGACATCACCAGGCGCGAGCCTACCTGACAGTAAGGGGGCGGAGCCGGCCCATCGGCCAAAAAAGGGGCGGAGCGGGCTCATCGGACGGTACAAGGGCGGAGGAGCAAATCAAATTGTTACAACCAGAGCGCGTTCCGAGCACAACGGCAAAAAATGATTCGCTTGATTGGAAGTTGAGCTCTTAATTCTTATCAAGACCCACGGAGTCTTCAAAGAGCTCAGTAATTCGAGTTGCATTCCCCACGCATCTACGCGTAGAGTGCGCCATTCCGATCGCACAGGCTTAGATTTTACCTCCATTCACCTCCGTCTTCCCCTATTCTCTTAATATATCCGGGACCTGTATCTTTCGTGTTCTTCCACGGTAGCGCAGCTGCGCCACAGTGGGTGTAGCTCAATTCCCTCTGGTCACGAAATAGAACAACAACCCTACCGCGCTGCATTTGATCACAAAGGCAACCACACTGGACATTTCGTGACCGTGATCGTTATTATTTGGGCTGAAGGGCGCGCCGACTAATCAACGACCGCCAAATGTTCTTTGAACTGATTGTGTGGTCAGATGAGCGCTCATCGCTTTGTGATCAAATTTTCCAGTAAACCCGGATCTAGGGGGAAGAGGAGAATGGGGCAGTAGCCCCCTTTAGGTGTACTGGGCCCGTCCGCCTGTCTCCGTGTTGGACATCTTAAAACGCCTTAAAATGCCCAAACTTTGCGGGATATGTGTCTGTAAAATTGACTTAAGACGGACTCCCAGGGAAAAGCACCCTGTTTTCCAACTTATTTCATAAAGGCCGCCCCTTCCATTGTCAGCAGCCAGACACCTATTTGACTATATGAGCGCCCCTTTGGCAAGATTCAATTGGTTACTTTTATTTGACTATATGAGAGCCCCTTTGGCAATATTCAATTGGTTACTTTTCAATAAGACTTTCGAGACAGCAGACCCCTTCAAAAAGCATACGATTCCCGCCGGGAGGGCGCCCACGTAAACAGGGCGCCGCCACGGGAATTTTCGCAGGGGACGGGCCCGGCTAGTGCTGACCGGGGAGGCGAATTTTGAGCATATTCGGTACCTGACAGCATTAATGACGATTGACCCAAAAATGTTAGGGGACGTCATCCCCCCCCCCGGTTGACCAACAGGACGCGTCCCCCGCCCCCCGCTTTCGCGCCCATGCTCGTAAAGACCAAATGAAAAAACTAGGTGATATAATAGGTTGCCTCTAAGACTTCGCATCTTCCCCACCTTAAGCAAGATCCTACACCCTTCAATGACAGTTAGAGAGGGAGACCCTACTGACAGACGTAAAGTTAGTGCGGCACCATTTACTTCTAATTCTAACATTTTACTTTTTCCGTTTAGATTTTCCGCCAGATTCGTATGCCTAATTCCGACTGGGAAATGGCGCGGCCGCTGCTGCCGTCCTCACGGCTCCCTCACCTAATCACGAAGTCGAACTTCGGAGAAGGCGAGCAGCAGTACGCCGAGCAGGGTCGATACTGCGCCGTTGAACACCGGCCGGAACATGTGCTGAATAGCTGCGCTGCACGCGTGCCGTTCGGCTGCCCAAACTGGTCAGAGTACCCCTGCACACGGAGCGGACGAGTCAGACACCCCTGCATACCGAGCGGACCGGCTCGACAGCCCTGCACACCGGATGGGCCGGGTCCGGTACCTACGCGAGATGCCCCAGGAGACAGACACCCCTGAACTGGGCTCGGGCGGGTCACACATGACCTGCTCCTCTCCGAAGAAAACTCGGTGTCTAGCAGCTCCGCCCCATTTGTCTTCGTAGAAACAGACAGTGGTGGGATCCAGGACTTCGCCCGGGAGAGGCGTGTGGCGGGAGCAAGGACTTATATGTTACTCTACCGGCAAGGCTGGTGGTTTACAGGAGTTTCCAGAAGAGGGGCACATTTCTGTCACACAATTTTCATTTTTAGGGCAGTTTAAAAATCAACTTTAAAGTTTTTTGGGATTTAGTTCCTGGTGAGGTATATAAGAAAGTTATTAATCGGATATTTCCGAATCTATTTGACGATTCTTTATCAGCGAATATTA